>VBSM01003178.1:17864-52631 GCA_008086735.1 Cheirogaleus medius | reverse complement strand
CCCCAGCACGCAGAAGAGCAGGGAGAATAATTCAGCCGGGGAAATCCGCTGGCGAGGTACGGCGCCCAAGGGCGGGCTCCACTTCAGGGGCTCACGCTGGGACCAGCTCACGGATCCGAAGGGGGAGACGGCACGTCCTCGGAAACAGACTTGGTACCTGTGAACCCACAGGCCAGAGAGGCTCCAGGGCCAGGAAGCAGTGCTGCATTGCAAGCTGCTTTATGAGAGTCAGCCAGAAACCTATGACCGCCTCAGGGTCTCTGCACGGGCGATGCTGCTGCCTGGCCGCAGACGGGCCCACCCGGGCTGCCCAACCCAGTCGGGGGGTGGCCTCCGAATCCAGGAGGCACCCGCAGGGCTGCACTCCAAAGGGGCATCGGAGGCTCTGGTGGCCAGGAGGGCCTGCACGACCACCCAGGCCCTTCCATGTGGCCCCTCTTTAGAGGTTCTGGCTCCCTGTCACTGGGCTGTGCCAGCTGGGGACGTTCCCATGCTGAGCCCCGGCACACGCGACCAGAGCTGAAGCAAGGAGCCGCCCCTTGTCTCCCTGCTGCGGTCAGCAGGGCTCGGACCGTCCCCACCCCTGCTGGCGCCCTGCTTCCTCCTCCGCGACCAGGCACCCCCAGGCTAACAGCTCAAGGCCCACCGTGGGGCCTTCCAGGCTGTGGCACCGGCTGCAGGACCCTGCCCCGTCTTGAGTTCCTGTCTGCAGCTCCGTGGCCAGAGACGGCACTCGTCCCCAGCATGTGGACTGGCAGGTGCTCAGCCTCCAGCCGTCCCCCCTGGCAGTGAGCGCTGGTGGCTGTCTTCTCGTTCCAGCGCTTGGCCTGTGTTCCTAGAGCTCTTTTCGTGGCCCCAGGGCACATGGGGTGGGCACAAGGACCACTCACCCCCACAGGGCTCACCTCGCCGCAGGAGCCAGGCACAGCGGGATTACCGGATGGAGGCGGCGGGCGGGTCTCGCTTCCCTCACCTCCCGCCCCCAGCCAACCAGCGGGACCAGGGATGGGACCTCTCCAGGCCACCAGCCCACAAGCCTGCCCTTGCCCGTTAGAGGTGCCCAGCGGTGTCGCCAAGAAAAGTCAGACACTGGAGATGGTCAGGGCACAGCGCAATCTTTACTTGTGAACGCAAGGGGGGCAGCGCGCTATAGGGAAGCTCTGCACCTTTGATCCCTGACCGCACAACCTTGTCCTCACAGGGCTGGCTACAGCGTGTTGCTGGGGCAAAAAGGAAGAAGGGGAGGGGCTCCTACTGTGGAAAATGCTCCAAGCTGGCAGGCAGGAAAGACGGAGCCAAGGTCATCTCCTCCTATAATTCCCCACACCTTTTATATTAGACCCTTTCACACTTTTCTTCAAATCCAGTGAGGAGGTGACTGTGGTGTGCTTGGTCTTCTAGTAACAACTTGTGTTCACACGGGGGTGGAAGAGGTAAAGGTTGGTTAGTTAGGGCTGTTTCTATTAATCTCTGGATTAGTCCCCTGGCACCAGGGATAATGCAACATCCCACTACTATTAAGACGCCAAATACAATAATTAAGGAAGTTAGTACTGGCGTCATCAACCCTTTCCATTTTCCAAGCCACTGCTCCAGGAGGCTGGTGAAAGGGTCTTCAGCCAGCTCATCAGCCGAGGTAGCAAGTCCCTGCAGAGCTTTGGTGACTGTGCCACCCGGAGCTGTGCTGTTGGGGATGTACGTGCAGCACTGGCCTCCAGCCATGACACACACTCCACCTTTGCCGGCTAACATCATATCTAAAGCCATTTTCCTAGGTCACTTTACTGGTGGGTCCCAGTTGTTCGGCTGTACCTTTGATGGCATCCCTGGTATAATTTACAAACTTTTGTTGATTATAGTCTATGTAGTTGATCCGGTCTACATTTTTATTTATGGTGGATCACCAGAAGAATATAGATTCAAACCCAGTGGCTATTTGATTTCTAGCTTTTAATTCATTTGCTACCCCTCAGGGGACTCCAATAGCATTAATAAAAATATGGGGATCAAAAGATCCTCTGGGAGCATCTATTTCTCTTTTTATCCGATGTCCCCTCACCTCAACTGGGAGCTGATGGAATGCCAGGGTAAAAGGGACGGCCAGTTGCATGAAAGCGCAGGCGCTACTCCAGCTTGCTGGTAGGATCTCAAATAGTCTTTTTTTTTTTTTGAGACAGAGTCTCACTCTGTTGCCCAGGCTAGAGTGAGTGCCGTGGCGTCAGCCTAGCTCACAGCAACCTCAAACTCCTGGGTTCAAGCTATCCTCCTGCCTCAGCCTCCTGAGTAGCTGGGACTACAGGCACGCACCACCTTGCCCTGCTAATTTTTTCTATATATTTTTAGTTGGCCAATTAATTTCTTTCTATTTTTAGTAGAGACGGGGTCTCGATCTTGCTCAGGCTGGTTTCGAACTCCTGACCTTGAGCAATCCTCCCGCCTCGGGCTCCCAGAGAGCTAGAACTACAGGCGAAAGCCACCCGCCCAGCCTAAAAATAGTCTGTCTTTAAGATACTGCCAGACATCTCCTCGGGGTATGGAGCGGGCAGACTGATCCTGTAGCTTCTCGAAGGCCAGGCTTTCATTGCACCCTGTCATGTTTCCAAGAGACGCCGCCCCCTCGTTCTGTCTAGAGAGACAAGAGGTGAAGCTGACGCCACAGGCTGGTGGCCTCACGGTCCTCGGGGGCTGACCCGCAAGACCTCTCATGTCAGGGAAAAGCAACAATAGGGCTTTGCACGATTCATTTCCCCATGCCAAGGTCTCCGGGAAGAGAGTTACCACATAGTGCATGAATGTAGGATCTACAGACCATCCAGGCGGAAAGGGAACCATTTGGGCCTCCGGTCTCCCTGTCGCACAGGCATAACAGTCGCTCTCATCCAGGGTGCGGACGGAATATCTGATCCATTCCAACCAGGCGTTTTCGTCTTTATACCCAGGCACTGCTGCAACTGATAAGTCCTTGACTTCTACAATGGCTACCTTGGATGGGTCACGGGGGGAGACACAGGCGCGGTGCTGTTGTCGGGTCCTACAAAGGCAGTCGGGGGTGTGACAGTTGAGGCAGGAGGTGATATTTCTAAAGAGAACTGTCCAATTGGGTCCGTGCCCGTTATATCTGCCCCCATCCCGAAAGTCCTATTTAAAGTTGTGTCTTCAGAAGTGGGGACATTTATGGAAATAGTGACAGGGTTACACTGATATAATTTGCAATTAGGTGGGGGAATCCCTTTTGAAAAGTGGATTTTGGGCTTTAAACTTGGATGTGTACCCCCTTCTGACGTCCAGCCTTGGTACTGGGTTGTCCAGAGAACATCCAGCCAATGGCTGCAGGGACCTGCTCCCCAGAGAGCCCTCGTGCCTTGAACCCCTGGGTAGGGACAGAGGTACTTGTCAGCTCCGGAAAGCTGCCTTTGGTTCTCCAGGCTTCCGCACGGTATCACCCGACAAGCATCAAACGTGACGGTTTGCGGCACTGCAGAACTAGGAACGCTGACCGTGAAGAGACCTGCAGACAGCTGGAAAAGGGAAACGAGGACAATGCTACCTAGACATCGCGGAAGGTTACTGTGGTGGGGGTGGACCCAGATCTGGCCGCCCATCTTCCCTCTGGGGGACAGATGGCCTTTTCCACCCGTGTGTGGCGTGCCCAGCCCTTCTCGGCCGCGTGGACTGCTGTCTCTGTGGTCAGAAGCGCTAGGAGGGTCCCTCCCAGGCCGGTTAGAGCTTCTCTTCCCTCCAGCCTTTGACCGGCACGTCGTCGCCAGGTCCATGTGGATACACCGGAAACTCAAGGTAGCGTTTGCACGGAAGTCCCCTCTCCCTGAGAGAAAGCAGAGTGGAAGACAAACCAGGTATACGGTTCTTAAGAAACTGGTCTTTGGTTCTGAAAGTGGGAATGTCAGTGGTTGAATTTGGATGGGGTAACCCGTAAAGCACATCACAGGGGGATAGGCCTACGTCTTTTCGAGGGGCCGTCCAGATCCTTAAAAGGGCTACAGGCAAACATTCAGTCCCAGGTAACCTGGTTTCCAGGTGATTTTTCAGAGTCTGGTTCATTCTTTCTGACCTTCCTGAGGAAGGAGGGTGCCAGGGGGTATGGTACTCCCATTTAATTCCCCAAACCGGCATGAGTCCTTTGATGATATTAGCAGTAAAGTGACTCCTGTTATCCAAATCATTTTCGATCAGACCAAATCAGGGCACAGTAGGTTCAATCAGGACTTTGACGACATTATTAGCAGTTGCCCCAGGTAGCAGAATCACTTCTACCCAATGAGTGAAATGATCTACGATTACAAGAAGGTATTTCATTCAGACGGCCTATTTTGGGCATTTCTGTGTAGTCGATTTGAATGCTTTGGAATGGCCGTAACCCAGGATTTCTCCCCCGAGGGCATCTGTCCTAGAGCTTGCATGTCAGTTTCCGGCATGTCATGCATCCCACAGAGGTTTGTTGGGTTGACCTATAGGTACCTATGCAGCCACAAACTCAGAGGAACGCATCACACATTGCCTGGGGACCCCAGTGGCTACTCTGGTGGAGCTGGGTTAAAATTTCTCTCATCGGTTTGGATAGCATGTCCCTTCCATCGGGCAATAGCCATCTGCCCTCTGAATCTTCTTCTGCCCCTACTTTCCTCAGTTGTTCTTTTTCTGCTGGGGTGAAAACAGGGGTTGCAGCAGGGCAGGGAGATGAGGCATTAAGTGGAATATTGGCGTTTCTGAGAGGCAGCCTGCTTAGCTACTCCGTCTACTAGGTTATTTCCCTGATGTTCAAAGGAGAACTCTTTTGATGCCCTGGAACATGAACTACAGCTATTTCTTCTGGTAACATTAGACTTTCCAAAACCTGGGTTATTAACTCTTTATGCATGAAGTTCTTCCCTTTACTATTACTATCATTCCAACCAGATTTTTCCCAAGGTATGAACTATTCCAAAAGCATATTTAGAGTCGGTGTAGATGGTCCCTTCTTTCTTCGTTAAGAATTTTAGGGCTTGGTTAAGACCATATATAGTTCACAGGTTTGGGGTGACCACCCACTTGGGAGTCTTCCTGACTCTATTATGGTTAATTTTTTTTTTTTTTTTTGGAGACAGAGTCTCACTCTTGTTGGCGTCAGCCTAGCTCACAGCAACCTCAAACTCCTGGGCTCAAGTGATCCTCCTGCCTCAGCCTCCTGAGTAGCTGGGACTACAGGCATGCGCCACCATGCCCGGCTAATTTTTTCTATATATTTTTAGTTGTCCAGCTAATTTCTTTCTATTTTTAGTAGAGATGGGGTCTCACTCTTGCTCAGGCTGGTCTCGAACTCCTGAGCTCAAACAATCCTCCCGCCTCGGCCTCCCAGAGTGCTAGGATTACAGGCGTAAGCCACCGTCCCCGGCCTATTACGGTTAATTGAACTCTGTCTACCACTGAATATCCGCTATGCCTTTCTCCCTTTATTACTCGGGAAGACCCATTCAATTTAAGACCCCTCTGGGAGGGGGTTTCTCTAAGGTCTGGGCGGACTTGGTTTGGTATTCTATTAAATCCATAGAACAGCGTTGAAACATTTCTTTCCCCTTCAAGTAGGAATGCGGCGGGATTTAAGCAGCCATCTGCGATGAGTGTTCAACCACCTCCTTCTAAGAGGGTGGCTTCGTACTTTAAGACCCTGGAGTCCGCCAGCCACCTCCCCACCTTTCTGTGGAGGATAGTTCTGACCTGGCGGGGCGTGCGGACAGGCAGACTCTTAGGTTAACTGCTAATCCTATCCCTAAACTTGACATCAAATCTCAGCCCAGGAGATTTGTTCCTGCTTCAGGCACAAAAAGAAATTCTACTTGTGCTTTTCAGCCTTTGTATATGACCTGGGTCTCCTTGAAGATTGGGACGTTAAAACTCCGCCTTTCACCCCTGATACAAGCAGACATCCCTTGGCCAGCTGCACAGTGGCAGGAGGGCACGTTAGAGAGGAGCGAGCGGCTCCTGAGTCAACAAGGAAGGTGATTTCCTCCCTTCGGGGTCCCAACTCCAAATTTATCAAGGGCTCTTAGTAGGACCCTTCACACAAAAGAGCCCCTGACCCCTGTATTCTTCCTCAAAAGCCATGAGGTCTATTACCTTTTCCTCTTTCTTCCAGTCCTGACACTCCCTTTTAAAGTGTCCTTCCTTCCCACACTTGCAACATTTATCCTCTCCCTTCCCCTGGGCCGCCCTTTTCTTTGTCTCCCCTGGAAACGCTCTCCATGGGGCGCCTTGGGTCTTTGATTTCTAGGGGCCTTGTTGCCTCGGGTTGCTTTTTCTACGACCCGGAGCACAATCTTTGCCTTCTGTTTCTGCTTCTCCTCATCTTGGCTCGCCTCACATACACTTTCTGTGCTTTGCTGAGTAGGTCCTCTAACTCCCTATCCTGCCAACTCTCTAGTTTTTGCAGCTTCTTAGCAACATCAAGCCAACTGTTGGTCACAAAACATAGCTTTAACATCCCTTGGCCTAAGGGGTCATCAACATTCAATCCCGAGTAACTTCTCATCTGTTCCTTTAACAGATGGAAGGACTGTACGGGTCCTTCCTCCCGCCCTTGTTATATTGAATATTGAATGCCCTTCCCATGATTTGAGAACGGGGAACTGCTTCCCTTATCCCTGTCACAATCAAATTTCATGCTGTTATTATGGGCTTCATTATGATTGTCCCAATGGGGCTCCTGATGTGCAAATTTCACTTCTGCGGGCACCTCGCTGGGGCCTGCCTGGTGCTCGTGTTCCCAGATGGCCATTGCTATCTCTTAATCCTCCCCGTCTCTTCCCCAGAAAATGGAATTATCAGGATCGACATGAGCTTGGCCCATGTGTACATCCGGGGACCTAGAAATTGATCCAACTGATCTGCAACCTCATGTGGGTCTAACAGAGGTTTTCGCTCTTTCTTTAAATTTCTGACTTCCGAACCAGTAAGGGGAGCATTAACAAACCCTATTTCTCTGCCACCTAGGGGGACTTCCCAAGGTAGGTATAAAGCCTGGGACTTTTCTCCACGGGAAAATTTTGGATGTCCTTCTTACACTGTTCAATTTTTTTCTTAAATTAGGGAAGGTATAGGGTTGGGTAGGAGCTGGGGGCTCTAGGTCGTTCAGGATCCATCTCCTCCCTCTAGGGGGTTAGACAAAGGCCCGCCATTTTGAGAACCCTCAGCACATGGGTTTTCAGGATTGTGGGGGGGGGAGTAGAGAGGAAAGGGGGTCCCAAGGGGGAGAGAGCTTCCCTTTTTCCACTTTTCCTGTTTCTTTATTGTCTCTCACTTTAAGAGGGAACAAAACAATGGGACCCTTTCTCCAACAGAGAGCACAGTCAATTTCTTCCTGAGAGACAGGACTTTGCTATTAGCACGTTCAATTAAAAGTTGGCAAACCCAGTATTCGTCGGAACCAAATCTGGACCAAGCCACAGAGGGTTTAAGACCGGGTTCTTGTGCCCAAATGAAACAACAATATTTTACCATCTGTTGTTTCTTTTTCCCTCTAGTTTGGGCACTATCATTCCAATATTTTAGCACTAGTCCTAGCGGGCTATATCAGAGGGAGTTTTATCTTTACTGCTGTTTTCTCTAGAGATTTCCTTACTTGTGTCATTTCCCATCCCGGCTTCCCGGCTGTGTGTGTGTCCTGGTCTAGAGCTTCAGCTCCCCTCCTGGAGGCTTCTTACACTCCTGCTTCCCTCCCGGGAATTTGGGCTCCTATTAACGGTGGCGTGTCGGCATAAACCCCGACTAGGATCTAGTTCAAGACTAGAAACCGCCTTCAGTGTACGAGGAAGCCGCGGAACCGCGGATCAGGACTGCACCATCGTTTCGTGCCGGAGGCACGTCCCGGCCACCAGGGAAGTGCTTCGTCGCCCCGCGACTGTCTTACCTTGGTCTGTGCACAGCGCTACCTGGTCCCGCGGTTCCTGCTCAGGCCTGTTCCCCGCGCTGCCGAGAGCCCGGGTTCGTTCCCCGCTCTGGGGGGTCTCGGTGGCCTCGACCCCGAGGGCAGTCACAGGAAGTAGCAGGACGCGTCTCCTCAGGAGCGGGTCGAGTCTTCCTCTCACAGGGCACGGGCGACCCCGCGAGCCCCAGACTGCGAGCGGTCCCCGCGGAGTCGCCAAGGAAACAGGCTGGAGCCGGCCTCGGCAAGGAAATTTCGGCCTTTGCTTCTGGCCAGAAGGGCGGCGGCGGCGGCGGCTGTGGGGGGCCAGCCGGGCGCTGCGGGGGGACAGTCACCCTTTATCCCCGGCGAACCGGCCGCACAGCCCGGTCCCGCCCACTGGCCACGGCGGGACACACAGGAAGGGGGCGGGGTTTCGGTGCGGCCACCGCTACAGGTGGCGGGCAGGTGAGGCAGAGCTAGGTGCGCGGACGTGTCACCACCTGACACTCCGACAGAAAAGGCTGAGGCAAGGTCACCCCGCCCTACACCCCGACCCCAGCGCCGCTTCTACCTCGGCCCCGCCCCGTGCGCGTGACGCACAAGGCCCGCGCCGCACGCCGGGCCACGTCGCGCCGTCATCAGGCCGCGCCGCGGGGGCGTGACCGGCGTGGGTCCCGCCGCCCGAGTCCGCGCCATGGCCGTGGCCGCGGCCGCCGCCAGCCCCCCGGAGGTGATCCGCGCGGCGCAGAAGGACGAGTACTACCGCGGCGGGCTGCGGAGCGCGGCGGGCGGCGCGCTGCACTGCCTGGCGGGTGAGGGCGGGCCGGGCGGCCGGGGTCACCTTGCGACAGCCCTGCGGCCTGGGGCCCCGGCAGCCAAGTGGCTGTGGCGGACGCCTGGCGCGTCTGTCCGGCCGGGCCGCCCGCTGCCAACCCCCACGCAGCTGCGCGCCCGGCGGCCCGTCCCTCGGGCGTGAGCTGAACGGAGAAGCGGTGCGCCCAGGCGCCGGCACAGTCCGCTTCCGGGGCGGGCGGGAGCCTGTCAGAGGGGGCGTCGCCTCCAGGCGAGCGGGACGTGGGGAGGCGGCGGCGGCGGCGGGACGGGGGCGGTGGGTAAATTCGGGGCGGCAGCCAGGCCCCCTGCTGAGGAGGGCCGCCTTTGGCAGGTTTTGAGCAGGGAAGTGACGATCAGAAAATCGTTTTATACATTTATTTTACAAAACACTTTACTCCTACTCAGCACCAGGCACTGTTCTCGGTGCTTTACAAATATTAAATGTTAACTGGTGTAATCCTCAAACACGGGTAGGACTTGCTCTGCTCACAGATGGGCAAATTGAGGTTCCAGAGAGATCTCACAACCAGCCGTTGGAGACCTGAGATTTGATGCTAGACAGTTGGTCTAGCTGTGGTGTCAGTCACTACCTTAGACTGTCTTCCATGTGGCGCTGTAGGCTCTAGAACAGTTGCCCAGAGCGATCCTGGAGCCAGAGATGGCTGCAGGTGGGAGGTTCTCAGGAGGCCCTGTCTGCGGCCCAGGTGGAGGCAGGTAAGAGGGACACAAGGTGGTGTCTCCTGAGACAGAAGCCCAGTGGATGGCACGGGAGGCGGGGGAGAGACTGGAGTGTGGCTGCTGCAGCCTTAGCTTCATGAAAGGATTGTTGCCCCTAGTCCTTAGAGGATCCCCACCACCTCCCCAGGAATAATGGTGTCCATTTCTCCTCTCAGGTGCGAAGAAGTGGCTGGAGTGGAGGAAAGAGATTGAGCTGCTCTCAGACGTGGCCTACTTCAGCCTCACCACACTTGCTGGTTAGCAGGACCTTGGGACTGAGGGGCCCACCACACACCCCAAGTCCAGAAGACAGTGCAGGGTGGGGACGCTGCCAGACAGAGTGGGAGTCCCTGGACCAGAGCGGGAGGTGCTGAGACCCATTCCAGAGGGAGGCCAGGCCTCAGCCCCAGGCAGGGGCCTCTCCTTTCATTCTTTCTGTGTCCCTGGGAACCTTGGTCCAGGGCTTTGGCCAGGGTGCCATTGGGACCTGTTTTTCAGTCCTGGCGGCACAGGTGGGTCAAAGTGGCGAGGCCCTGGTGGAGCAGGGGAGGATCTTGGCCAAGGCTGATTGTCATCCTTCGGAAGGAAGAGCGGGCACAGAGCCCCTCAGGGTCACCGGCTCCAGCTCAGCATCCAGGAAGGTCATTGAGCACCTCCTAAGTGCCAGCCCAGTCTGTACAAGGGGGTCACCCGAGGGTGTCCAGCCACCATGGAGTGCCCGCTCTGGTCCGTGGGACACACATTGCATTGCACACAAGGCATCTTGGGAGGCGATAAGCTCATTAGAGAGGAAGGCTGTGTCTAGGGGACGAGCACTTTCCAGACAGGTGAGGCAGCGGTCAGGGCAAAGGTCCTGAGGAGGAGGTGTCCTCAATGACCCCCAAGGGACCTGTGGACTCTGTAAGCCTTTGGCTTTCCCTCTGAGAGGCAGGGGGCATTGCAAGGACCTGGGCAGGGGAGAGGGCGATCGCTGGCCACCAAGACCAGACCACAAGAGACAAAGATGGAAGCAGAGAGGCTGCTGAAGTCCACCACAGGGAGGTAGTGAGACGTGTGGGGAAGAGGAGTCCAGGGTGCTCCATGGTTTGGCCTCTGAACAGGAGGGCCAGCGTCGCCATCCACAGAGCTGGGAAGTGGGGAAACAGGCTTTTCCAGGTGGGGGGTGGAAGCTCAATGTTGGCAGCGGGGAACTTGGAGTGTTCATCAAAATCCAGATGGCGCAGTCAGGTGGGCAGCTCCTGGCCAGGGCGTCAGTCCAGGTGGCGTCGGCCACGTGGGAGATGGAGGGTGGTGAGCCTGGATCCCGTGGCTTGTAGGTAGAAGAGGAGCATCTGAGGAGAAAGGGGAGGGCCGGAGTGGGGAGGGAGACACAAGGTCCCAAGAGCCAAGGGCAGCAAGAGTGGCCGACAGTGTCACATGTGCCTGGGGTCACAGCGAGATCAAGGCAAGTTGAGCAGCGGGAGGTTGTATTGGCCGGGCGGGGGGCCGTGCTAGAGCCAGTGGACATGCGTTCAGGGGCAACAGGACAGGCTGTCGATGGGAGCCGGGAGCCGGCCAGGGTAAGCTGCAGGGGCGCCAGGAGCCTGTCCCTGTGTCGGGCACTCCGGGGGCCCACACACTCATCCTCTTCTTCTCAGGCTACCAGACCCTCGGGGAGGAGTATGTCAGCATCGTCCAGGTGGACCCATCCCAGAGGCACGTGCCCTCCCAGCTCCGCCGCTGCGTGCTGGTCGCGGTGCACACCGTCCTGCCCTACCTGCTGGACAAGGCCCTGCTCCCCCTGGAGCAGGAGCTGCAGGCTGACCCCCCCGACAGCAGACGGCCCTCACAGGGGAGCCTGCTGCTTGCTGGGCGTGGCCGACCTGGGGTGCGGCGCTGGGTGCGGCACCACACGGCCACTCTGACCGAGCAGCAGAGGCGAGGGCTCCTGCGGGCCGTCTTCATCCTCAGACAGGGCCTCGCCTGCCTCCAGCGGCTCCACGTCGCCTGGTTTTATATCCACGGCGCCTTCTACCACCTGGCCAAGAGGCTCACCGGGATCAGTTACGTAAGTAGCAGTGCTGAGGGCTCGGCAACTCTGGCTGCCATCGCCGGGTTCTGGTGCGTCTGCGGAGCTGGTGCTCTGGGGCCGGCGCTAGCTGACACGCCACAGAGCTAGTGTTCAGCGTCAAGGCTGGAACCAGAGTCCTCTCCTTGAAAAGAAGTGGGTTTTGTTTAGTTATGTTTTGCTGAAAGACCCAAGGAAATGCAGTTTCCACAAACCCTGAGCGTGGCGTTAGTCTGTCTTCCCGCAGCCAGCACCTGCGGGGCGGCCTGGGCTGGGGGCACAGCCACGGAGGGGCTGTTGGTCACACTTGAGACAGATTCCTTAGTACAGGCCTGTGACTGTCCACTTCCCTGCTGTGGGGAACAGGCAGCTTCTCCCCATAGCGTGGGAGCGCAGGCTCTAGCCTGGTCTCAGCCCTCACCCCTCTGCGCCACAACCCCGGTTCCTGGACCCCTGCCCGCAACCTTCCAGCTGCCCTGAGGAAAGTGCAGGGTCTTGGGCTTTGGTCCAGGGGTATTTTTCAACAGTGACCCTCACGGTGACCACATGGGCCTTGTCACCACCAGCATCCTCGTGGGCTTCCCTGGCTGGTGAATGACACCCTTGCCTCCCCCCACGTCCCGTGCCACCGGCGCTGCTGTGTGCCATGCGGCATGAGGTCCTTTCAGAACAGCCTCCCGGGACCCCCCTTCCTTCCACCCCAGTGCCACCCTGGGCCCCACCCCACCCCAGACAAGAGGCCACCGTGGCCATGGTCACAGAGCCACCGGTCAGGTCTCAATCCTCAGCAGACACAGACCGACGAGCATCCTCCAGCCTGCCACGCACTCGGTACCGTCAGGGTGTTCGCTGAGCTTTTACAACATGGGCCCTGAAACGGGGCTCAAACCTGACAGAGGGCTCTCCCTCTCCCAGGGCAGCCAGGAGGTGGCTGGCACCTAGCACACAGGCTGGCAGCGTGACCTGCCACCTCCACGTGTGGCTCCCAGCCCCCAGCCAAGGCTGGTCTGGCTGACCTGTGTCCATTTCCTGGACAATGGGATGTAGCCAGAAGCTGCATGTGTCGCTAGCTGCAGAAGAGGTTGGAACAGTGTCCCTTGAGGGGCCATGTGCCTTGCAAAAAGCGGGGGCTTCTGTTCCTGCAGCAGTAGCTGGTGGGCAGCGTCTGTACCTGCGGCTGTCACCTCCCTGCTGGGGCTTCCCTGCTGTTCCTTTTCTGGGAGGCAGTCCCTGGACACCCCCGAATCCTCCATGTTCCCTGGTCCATCCAGCCTCGTGCTCTGATCCTGTGTGTCCTGGTGACCCCCAGCTCAGGCCCCTCCTTCACTCAGCTGCCCAGTGGACACCTCGCACTCCCCACACTGTGCCCGGCTTGTTCTTTGCAAGGCACCCCCGGGGCGGGGGAGAGGCCTTGCCCCCATTGCTCAGCGCTTTGTGACGACTGAGTTCATGGCTGGACGCCGAGCCAAGTCCCTTCAGGGACCTGACGGGTGTGGGGCCCATCTGCTTGGACAGCTCCGCGTGCGACACCTGCCTGGAGAGGACGTGAGGGCGCGTGCGAGCTACAAGCTGCTGGGGCTGGTGTCCCTGGCACACTTGGCGCTCTCCGTGGGGCTGCAGCTGTACGGCTTCCGGCAGAGGCAGCGCGCCAGGAAGGAGTGGAGGCTGCACCGCAGCCTGTCTCACCGCAGGTGCGTGAGGGGCTGCGCCTGGGGCTGGGGCATCCCTGGCACGCCGCGAGGGCTACCATGTGGGGCGCTCTCCACGTGGTTCTGTCCCGTTCCCCAGGAGCTCCTTGGAAGAGAGAGCAGCTCCCAGAAACCCGCTGTGCACGCTGTGCCTGGAGGAGCGCAGGCACTCGACGGCCACACCCTGCGGCCACCTCTTCTGCTGGGAGTGCATCACCGCCTGGTGCGCCACCAAGGTGGGCGCCGCCCAGGCCCTGCCACTCCACCTGGCTGCAGCAGAGAGTGGGGCCTGGCTCAGAAACCTCTCAGTCTGGGGTGGGGGTGGGCATCTTTTCAAAAGCCCCCAAGTAAGTCAGCTATGGGGCCGTCTTTGGGGCTGAAGTTCCAAATTCGCACGTTGAGGCTTTGCTGAAAGCAGCTGCGGCCCTCAGAGGCCCTGGGCACATGCCCCAGCACGCCCTGCCTCCTGGAGTCCATACCACACTCGGGATCCCTGGCACGTTTACACACCTGCCCGGCCTCGTCCCCACACGAGACCCTCCATTTCCAGCAGGACAAGTGCCCGCAGTGACAGCGCACACCCTCCTCCCCTAAGTGTCCCGGCCCAGGGAGGGAATGCCCAGCAGGGTGAGCAAGAGCCCGGCTGCCTGGGGGCCAGCAGGAGGGAGCCCGTTCTCGGAGTGGGCTTCACAAAACACGACACGCACACAGCATTCATTCCTCCAGACCCCTGCCCACGACACTCAGTGGTGCCACTGTGCTCTCACTGAGCGAGTTCACGGAACTCGTGCATTCCTTTCTCCATATACCGTAGGTGTCAGTAAGTCCCATTTCCCCTCAAAGCAGCTCATCTGTGCAGACGTGGACAGGGAGGCAAAACCTAGCAGGAAGGGAGCGGAACAGCACCCACTGCCCGGTGTCTCTCACTGACAAAGCCTGAAGCTGCTGTGGCTGGTGGCTCCCTGACACAGATATAACAGAGCTCAGCTGCCGGGAGGGCCGTGGCCAGTGATCTCTTCTGGCCTGTTCTGAAATGCCCAGCAGAGAGGTCCCTGGTGCCCGAGGCCACAGATGTTGGGGGTGGGTGAGGCACCCCTGGTTCGGGGACCGCATTCATGGCATGGGATACAGGCTTTCTGGAAAAAGGCTTTTTGTAGGTCATAAGTTGAAGGAAATAGAACTTTTTATATTCTGCACATGGTCACAGAACAAACAGGGAAGGTGACGCTGGGGACAGGGCCCAGCCCCAGTGGCCACAGCCATTGTGACTGCCCCTTCCCTCCACAGATGGAATGTCCCCTCTGCAGGGAGAAGTTCCTCCCCCAGAAGCTCGTCTACCTACGGCACTACCGCTGACCTGGTGCCCAGATGCGTCCAGAAGTGGATGGTGGAACCCAGGAGTCTTTGAGTATAGAGGCGAAAAATTGTATCCTCAAGATTAACTTTACTTCCACAGAAACTATAAATTCTCACATTTTCTGTTTTTTGTCACGTCAGAGACCCTGCTAGCCACCGTAAAGCCGAGCCTGTCCGGGAAGGCGGCTGCCCAGGGCAGAGGCAAGAGTGTCTCCCACTCCCCCATGTGGAACCACGTGGTTGTTCTTCAGGAATTGCACTTACTGGACAAGGTTTTAGGTTTTCCTCCCTCCCCCAAATCATACTCATCTCAGGAGCAGACCAGAAGAAAACTTTACTCACGAGAAAATGATGCCGACATCCAGGTGTGCCCAGGCAGCGGATTGAATGCGGCCGCGAGCTGGGATGGGCGAGGGGACGTGAGTTTGCTCCAGACAGCGCAGCCCACAGGCAGCCACCACCCACCGCCCAGTAGGCTCCTTCGGGCAGAGACGTCCCTAGGGCTTGATGTCAAGACCACGCCAAGGGTCGGCATCTCCGTGAGATGTTTGGCACGTACCATTTAATACACGTCAAGTCAGCTTCCAGTTCTAGAGAATAGAACTCGGCGTCTGGGCCTTAGCACACTTGGAGGGACCTCTTCCTGCCTGGGTGGCAGAGCCCCTCAAGTGGGCTTCATTTTCTCATCACCCAACCCGCAACTCTCAGATGCCGAGTGCTCCGGGGGAAGGCTGCCAGGTTGGCCGTGCCCTCTCCTGGAGGCCCGGCAGGCAGGTGGGGGGCACGCACAAGGTCACTGCTGTGCCCAGCCCTCTCAGTTCTGCCCCAGCCCATTTCCCGCCTCTGATATTTCCAGGTTTTAAAACTATTTAACTCATGTCAGAGACAGAACTTTGCTGTAGGCATCTTTAAGAAACTAATTCCACAGAAATGTTGGTATGTTAACAAAACTGAACTGAAAAAAATCTCATAAAACATAGTGTGAAAATGCCTGTCAGGATCTGGGAACCTCAGCGGGCCTCAGCCCAGCCAGCGGCACCGGCTTTGGCAAGGCCTGTGCGAACTGTTTCCCAGCGTCTGCCTTAGAAACAGATGCCTCCATACCCCCGGGTTAGCCACTGTCAGCTTGCCAGAGACAGAGGTCCCGGGAGAGGCGCCGCAGGCTGCCGGCAGACGGCCAGATGCCTCTGTGGCTCCCACGAGCGAAGTCTGCGGGAGAGCACAAAGCTCAGCGCCACACGCTCCATCTTCAGCGCCCAGTGCTTTGCTTCACACTACGCCCCAGCCAAGCGCACATTTCCTGCCTCATCTTGGGCCTGAGCATTTACTAGGAAAACTGCAAAAAACGTTTTGAAGTTTGAGGATCCCAAGTGCTTCAACATGGTAACAAAAGGACCAGTTTGTAACATCACTTGAATATGATGGGTCCGGCATTCAGAAGGGTTCTTATGGCCTTGTAAGAGAGGAGCCCAATTTCAGACATGCAAACACTGGCACGAGAGCATCCAGACAGTGAACATTCTGAGTCTGAAACTGCAGGATGGGTGGGAAGCAGCTCCCGGAGTGAGGAGCGTCTGAACAGCCCGAGATCCAGAAGGAAAGACCTTTGCATTTCGGTGTCTGTGCCCATGACCGCAGCCGTGCTGCCCGGCTGTTGGCAAAAACAGTTCACCTTTCAGGGAGGCCAGAAGGAAGCTGGGCTTTCTTGTGTGCAGCGACTGTAGCGTGTTAGATAAAGACCACACAAGA
The DNA here is from genome assembly GCA_008086735.1 of Cheirogaleus medius. Lineage (NCBI taxonomy): Eukaryota > Metazoa > Chordata > Mammalia > Primates > Cheirogaleidae > Cheirogaleus > Cheirogaleus medius. The sequence continues at coordinate 36,343 of VBSM01003178.1, read as the reverse complement.
AAGGGGACACTGTCTTTAATAAAGGTGGAATTTAAAAAATCACTTAGTAAAATGTTGAAGAGTATTTTTTTTATCACATCAAAAAAGTTGACATGCAGCTGGGTTCTGTTCCCTGCGAAGGCGAGAAGCTGAGTTCAAACCCACAGAGCTGCTCTGACCAGTTCTGCTGTTTCCTTAAAGGGGCCACCGCATGACAACAAATTTAAATTAATCAAAAACAAAACAAATTCTATGTATCAAAGAAATGTGTCAAAATAATCTCAAACAATTAAAATATAATATATATATTTATAATTCCAGGCCCTTGAAAGCAATCATGGTAGTTAAGAACAAAGTTTTGAGTCATTAAAGGTAGAGGCCAACTTTGAACATCTCTAGTGAGATGAAATTAGGAAACTGGCATTAGAACCCCACAGTTAGTCCTTTCCAACACGCAGGAACCGGGCTGGCATCGTCCCTCCGGTTCAGTGGAGTGGCCATGGTGCTCCTCCTTGGCGAGCCTCACTCCTGTCCACCCACCTGGCACCACGGCGGGGATGGCCACCCACCCCCTTGCTCCAGCGAGCCGCCACCCGCCTGGCCTCCCGAGCCTGCAGCTGGTTTACTAAAATCCCATCGTTAGAAACACTTGAGCATCACTGGAAAAGAAATATGCGATTTGGTTTAAATGCCAGTTTCTTCAAGAACCTGATATTTCAGTTACAAATAATTGAAGATCCTTTTTAAAAAGAAAATTCGACTCCCTCGTAATCAACTACTTTATGTGAAGAAAAAAGGCATTGTTACAATGGCTCAAAACCGTTCTTCCAATGCGTGTGACAGACTCAGTCCGGCTCTAACTAGCAAAGGCCTTGCCCACGTCCTCCTTCCCTTTGTACTTCCTCTTCCCGTGTGTGAATGGTATGTACCGGTATTTGATCATGTGCTGGGAAAACAAACAGACTGGAGTTACTTCAAAACAGTTTCCTGATCAATCACACTTTCCCCAAATTTTGAACAGCCAGAGCCCCCCCATCATTTCTACATCATCAGGAGAATGAAATCAGGACTCCAGTAACATGCTTCTCGTCTCCCGCCACCCAGCGAAACCTCCCACTGCCCAAACGATCTGGTCTGAGGCCCAACTGCGACCCTGTGGCTCTGGGAGACATTTCATGAGCCCGCCCTGCCGCACAGCAAGAGCTGGAGGGGCGTGAGGCGACCCAGGGCCCTCTGTGCGGCCAACGCCCCTGGGGCACAGAGCGAGGGCCACGGTCTGGGTTAACTGCACAGCACCCTGCTCCTCAGGCAGGGCCCTGCGTGCTCCCGCTGAGAACAGCTGGGTCCTGGCACAACTGGGGCTTTGCCATTGGCGCTGGGGATGGGAAGCGTCTACTGCAAGAACCCGAGAGGCCGCTCGCTGCGACAGCTGAGCCTGCACATTTGCATCCACTGAACGTGGGGGACATGGAGCACTGGACTGCCACCCACAACATGGCACCGCCCACGGCTCTACACCACGCAGGCTGCCACCACCCGCACGGCTCATCTGCAAGTCGCTGCCCAGTGCTGCTGAGGTGCCCGACGTGAGCGCCACGCGGCGCCTGGCGGTTACCTTTATCTGCCTCTTCATCGTGATACAGAAAAGCATGATGAAGTACATCACCAGAATCGGCCAGAACACCGGGACGTTGAACGCGTCAAAGAAGGTGCAGATCATGGCCACGAGGATGCCCTTGGTAGCTGCGTGCCTTCAGGTGAGGAGAGAAGGTTAGCGCTGCCGTCGCAGCCAGCACCGGGCACCTGCCGGCCGCCTCAGGCCTTGCAGCTGCACCTCCCTTCGCCCACAAACTGGAACATCCGTGGGGAGAGGGGGTCCCCCTACTCTGGGTAGCACGTGAGCAGCCTGCCCTTGGTGTGTAGTTGATACACATGTGCTGTATTTAACCACAAACACATCTTCCTCTTAGTCCCTTGAAAGCTAAGAAAACACTGGTGCTGAAACCGGATGCCCGCTACCGAAGGACCTGCCGTCTGGAGCACAGCCCCAGGCCCTGCACCTCCCGTCCGAGAAGCCAGGAGCTAGCAGAGCATGGCCATCGCTCTCTCCCACCCAGCACACAGCTGTCCCTGTTGTCACCCTCAAATCAGGCTCCGCGCTCCCTACTCAAAGCCCCCTTAGCACTCCCTTTCCTACAGAACCAAGTCCCAGCATCCCGGGGGCTTCCTGGTCCCCCTGCCTACCTCCTGCTCCAGTATCCCTGGCACATGCCACAGGGACTGGCTGAGGGCTGCCTGTCCCCACACTCACTAGGACTCAGTCTGCTTGTTCAGTTTACTGATCCAACAAAGACTCTGGCTCCTGTGTCCCTGGGGCAGGGACACAAGACAGGACCAACAGATGTGGTCACAGAACTCCTGTCCCTCTGACAGAGCTGCACCCACCGTGTCCACCTGTCCTCCACACCGTGGCCTCTCACTGCCTATAGGAGCCCAGGCCTCAGGAGACCTGGAGAAGCAGCCACACCTGCAGTGGGCCTGGCCCTGCACGTGTGGACTCTGGCCCCTCTGCTCAGGACTCTCTCAAGAACTACTCGGAGAGTAAGCCAGTCCACCCCTGCCGGCCACAGGGCTGGGAGGGAGGGAGGCAGAGCAGCAGACTGGCCGGGCGGGCCCGGGTCTGTGAGGGAACTAGCCCCCAGAGCGCTGACGCCAACTGGAAACCCAGAGAGGGCCCCTGAGAGTCACCCCATGCCCAGCCCAGCAGGCACCTTTTGGGTGAATGAATGTCACAAAGCACAACATAACTCTCGCTTCTTTAAGAAGTTGAATTGGCTGTCTATTAGAACAAAACCAGCAGACTCGAACAGTCTTAACAGCCACACTCCAATACCTGTAAGGGTTAGCTCACCAAAATTTAAACTCTGGAAGCCTTCGAATAAAGGGACGAAATTCCTCGTTCTGTTTGGTTGGTAATGATGGGCCGTCATCTGAAAGGTACAACAATAATCAGAGAGGAAGCACCTTTTATATTTTTGTTTCTATCACATTTTTAAGTTTTTCCCCAAGAGGTTTTGAACTAGTAGGCGTCATATATGAAAATATGGATTTATAGCATTTAACCACAGGTAAAAAGGGGATCTGTGGTAATTTATAAGTCAATTCATCACTTTACTAGAATTTTTTTAAGAAAAGACTTCTACACGTGTTAAATACACAAAAGAACCTCACTGCACACGCATTCTCAGGAACATCAACTGTGCTCCGTGAAGGTCCATAAAGATCTCGAGGAACTCGCAATGGCAAACAAGCATGGCGGAGGCGGCGGGGCCGTATGCACCTGCTCACGATGCGGCCGGGCCCTCAGCCTCTGCCACGCCAGCCAGCTGCTCCCGCCAGGCCTGCGCTTGTCTACCCGCCACAGATGGAGAAACTGAGGACTACACAAAAGGGGTTTCCCTGTGATTTCCTAGTCTCCCTTGATAGCAACATTAAATGAAACGGGTGTGCCCTTTAATATTGTCAGTAAACATTCCACAGAGAAAAATCACAGGCTTCTGGTCACACGATGTGAAAACAGTCGTGCTCTGAGAGTCTGTCCCGTAACAAAGAGGACCGCCTGCGCAGGGAGCTGCATCTGCACTTTTTCCAGCGGTGGCAACAGGTGTGCTGGAACCAACAGCTGTCACTTGCTCCCTCCCGCAGGGCTGGCCGCTCAGGCCGCACTTGCCCAGCTGGTGGGCACAGCCAGGGAGCATCCTGCGCCTCACCGACATGGCACACGCTCGCCGGGAACGTTCCACCTCATCACCCCTCAGCAGTCAGAGGCTACCCAGCCTGGCCCCACGCTGGCGGCCAGGGTCCCCGTGGTCTCCGAATCACAGCGAGCTGCCTGTGGAAACCTAACCGGTGCGTCCCTAGGTGATTCCCAGACAGGCTGTCTATTCAGGAAGGCGAGACCCGGGGGATGAGCTCTGGAGTCAGATGTCCAGGCTCAGATGCCTGCTGTCGTGTGCTCTGCCATGTGACCTTGGACAAGTTACATAACCCTCTGTGCCTCAGGTTCCTCATCTGCAAAATGGGATAACAGACTGAACACCCACTTCATGGCTATTAAGAGGGTTTAAGTCATCCTTCCACAAGCAAATATACCCCGATCACCCAACATTACAAGGGCACTGAAACCCCAAGAGAACAGTCCCAAATATTTTTAGGGAACATGCAAAGAACACAAAGTCACAACCCTGCCTGAACAAACAGCACAGTGCACAGCCCTACTCATACCTGAGTCTTCCATTAAGGAAGGATCCACTTTGGGAGAAAGAAAAGCTATGAAAAGGTTTAGATGGTAGATTCCCAAGGCGTAGGTCACAATGTACCAACCCTGGAAGAAAAGAGAACACAGCATCAGTGACAAGCTTCAACCATCCGCCAACCTGGACCGATTCATGTTTTAACACTCCGGTTAACTCTTCAACTTTCTTTTAACTGCTCTGAAAAGCACACACAATTTAACTTGTAGCAAGGAGGTTATAACTCAGGCAACAAGGCAGTACAGTAAACTTCCATGGTGACGGTTTATCTCAGATTACTTTGTGGGTCTGATGCTAACGTGGACAACAACCCAGGGCCGAGAGCAAAAGTCTGCACGGGTTTGGTCAGATGCACATGGCACCTGCAGCCACCAGCTCCTGCCCAGGAGGGCAGCAGAAAAGGAGGCTTTTCTCAAAAACCACATGCCGAGCTACATGCTGGAGCTCACGTAGCCTGGGCACCGGAGTGGTGGTGTGCACACCGGCCCAGCGCCCCGCCGTGAGCAAGCGGGTTCACCTGACGTGAGACAGAGCCTCAGCGGCCACTGAGGATGTGCTCGCTGACACTCCTCGGTGGACTCATATGACCAAAGACACTTTGCCAGGAGCATTCAAGATCTTTGCCCAGAAAAATCCAGGGCCAGGAAATCAAGAATAAGGTTTTTAAAAATGTTTTAAAGCCAAGCCTTCCTCAAGATGCAAAGACGCAGGACGAACACTGGCAGGACGCCTGCACGCAACACACTTACTTGCAACTAATTCATTTTAGAAATCACCAAGTTTATCCCATTAGAAACCAGAACTACATTATCAATTATAAAAGCCTCAACTTTTTAATACAAATAAGGTGAAATCTCTCTGCCTAAAAGATTTTCAAGTCAGACAACTAAAAACAAGATGTGAAAGTTTTATGTTTACATTCATGTTGTGAGGCCAAGCCTGAAGGGACACCTAGGTCGGCGTAAATTGGGTTTAGAACACAGTAAAACCAACCCCTGTGTGTTGCAGTCCCCCACTCTTGCCTGAATTCCCTAATCTAAGGTTTCCAGGTCATTCTTTCCATTAAAGAATGGACAAAGTCCCAATTTAAAAAAAGAAAAAAACCAAGATCAATTACAGCAAACTCAACATTAGTTTTAAACATCTGCGCAGACCAGGTCCTATAATGACAAACTGGGGCGGGGCCTCTCCCTCATAGCGCACCAGTGCGCGGGCACAGATGCTAACAGAGAACAGCGTCCACGTTCAGTTCGCTAAGAAGTTCACACGGTATAGGACACACTGTCACGTCCAGCAATAAACATGCCAATCCCTGGACCACTGTCCTCCTAAACCCTGGAAGACATCAGGAAGGAAGGAGTATGCTTCAAATGATGAAACACCTTTCCCAGCTCCAGGGGAGGAAACTGTTAACCTGCCCTCCTTCTCTGGACAAATACACACCAAACAACCTCTCCTCCAGATCTACAAAGAATTCCCACCTTATAGGTTTGCTCCCAGAAACCACGTGCTCACTAGAGAGTAAACAAGCACCAAAGGTGACATCTGAGGATGTCACCTGACCTGGAGGTGCCTGCAAACCAGGGAAGCCCTCGATACGGCCTCCCTTGGCTCAGCATCTCGACCTGCGCCCTCCTCTTCAAACTCACACAAGGCCTAGCTCAGAAAAGCCAAATAAACCCTTTTGGACGCCACAATCACTCATGACACCCAAAGTATGTGGCTCTTCACTCAAGGAATGAGGTAACTGCTACAGAGCATCATCCTGTCCTCAAGCAGGTCAGAGGGACATCAGAGGATCTTGACAGGGTCAAGACTGTCCTGGACACACTGAGAACCCTAGTGAGAGCGTGTGACAGATTTAGGATGAACTGTAAACAATCCTCTTTTAAAAGACAGACACTGAGATATTTCTTATATTTGGTGCTTAACTGAAAAGTGATTATTTGGCTGGGCGCCATGGCTCATGCCTGTAATCCTAGCACTCTGGGAGGCCGAAGCGGGAGGGTCGAGGTCAGGAGTTCAAGACTAGCCTGGGCAAGAGCGAGACCCCCATCTCTACTAAAAGTAGAAAGAAATTAGCCGGACAACTAAAAATATAGAAAAAATTATCCGGGCATGGTGGCACATGCCTGTAGTCCCAGCTATTCAGGAGGCTGAGGCAGGAGGACCGCTTAAGCCCAGGAGCTTGAGGTTGCTGTGAGCTAGGCTGATGCCACGACACTCTAGCCCGGGCAACAGAGCAAGACTCTGTCTAAAAAAAAAAATTGATTATTAAAGACCATGTCCTTCAAGATAAATCGGACCAAAAACATCCCAACCCACACCACACCCAGATAACGTGAACAGAGCCAAGTCCATCATTTCAACCCAAACCTACCTGCAACAGGTAAACTCTAATCATGTAGACAAAGCTCAGGCCCAGCGTCACGACCCATCGCACAGCTGTGTACGGTGTAGACTTGTCTAGCCAGGACTGATAAATCTAGAAAGACAAGGTTCAGAAGCATGAAGTGGACCCTGTAGCTCCTGCACCAAACTCTGCTAGAAAGTGCACTCTCTGCCATAGCCGACTTTCCATTTCAAAGAGCTAATTAAAACAGCAAGAGGAAGAGTGCCATGGCTCACACCTGCAGTCCCAGGACTTTGGGAGGCTGAGGCAGGAGGACCCCTAGAGGGCAAGAGTTCAAGGCTGCAGTGGCTACAGTGAGCTGTGGCTGTGCCACTGCACTCCAGCCTGGGCGACAGAGCAAGGCCCTGTCAGGAATGGAGGGAGGGAGAAAGAGAAAGACATAAAGAGAGAGAGAGAGAGAAGAGACAGAAAAAGAGAGACAGAAAGAGGAAAAAGAAGAGAAAGAGAGATAAAAGATACAAAGAAAAAATGAAATGAAATAGCAAGACACGGTAGATCGTATATCTACTGGCACAAAGCAGTGACTACAATCAATCCAAAAATTATTTGCAATAATTCCTGAAGCAGGTTCATTTCCTAAGCAAAAATACTACAGAATAATCTCTCCTTGGAGTGGCTGTGGTGGCCCAAAGGGATCATTGTGGGGGAGACCTAACCTCACCCCAGAGAGAGAACTGTGCATCTCACACTCCCCACCTGACAGCACAGCCCTCACTGCCACGTCCCCTCCCACAGCCCACTTCTCCCACGTGGCCTTCCCTGCGCCCCCCACCCTCCCACAGCCTCCGCCCTGCAGCCACGCAGCCCGCCCCACCCCACAGCAGAGCTTGCACGTGTGTGCACTGAGGCAGCTATGGAAATTGCTAAGGGAACCCTTAGTTTCATATATTTTTAAATTTATATGCTTTTAATTTTAATTTTGAAATTTAATTTTTTTAAAATTTTAATTATGAAAATTTTCAAACATTCACAGAATAGAATGTATGAGCCCACACTACCCATATCCAACTTTATAATCATCAATAGTTTTCCATATGCTATTTAATTAAAAAGTCCATAAATGTCTAATTGTGCTGAAATATTAGGCCCTGCAATTGTTCACTGACTTCTCCCAAGACGGCAGCTCAGACACACCGTGTCGTGTCGGAATGCAGTCCTAGGCCCCAGTGCTCTGCCAAGCAACCTCCGACACAGCCCACAGGCACCGAGACCTACGTCCACCTGATTCCACCTGACCGACACCTAAGCCTTTCACACCCAGGGAGCCCGGTCCAGCAGCCGTCTGCAGAGAAGAGGCAGGGCGAGGCCTCCCAGCACGTGTGCCCTCGGGTGTCCGGGGAGGGGACAGCAAGAGCAGAGCAGCCGCCACTGCTGTGTCTGTACCTCCTGGGAGCCAGGACTGGAAAACACATATGTGGGTGGACACCACGTGTGGCCTCGAAAGCCTAAACTCTTGGCATCGGGCCCTTGACAGGAAACACAAGCACAGGTGTTCACAGTGACAGCGCAGACCTACGGCTAAGTGAAGATGTTGCCCAACCTCCATCGGGAGCGGCAGCAAACACACCCTTCATGAAAATGTGTCAACAATTTCCATTTCAAATATTTATACTCATACTTTCATTTGTAGAAACAAATAAAAGCCCACCAACCTGTCCAAGCCTTGTGAAAAATCTGTACACCACCGAAGGTTTCCCGTGGACGGAATCTCCAACACTGTCCCCTTCTGACATTCTGTAACTGAAAAAAAACACAAAATACTTTTAAATAAAAAGCATTCAGGGATGTAGAAACTTGGTCCTATTTTCACCCATATGCCAAGTAGGTTTTTACAATATTCACTATTTCATCCACACCATTTCTTTGTGTGTTTTTACCATGAAACGTTCAGGAAAAAGACACACACAAGCACACAGGCGGAGGGAAGGGACAGCACCAGGTGACCACACCAGGCAGCATGGGACGAACTCTCCTTCCCACTGCCAGCACCTTGCTCCCCCATGCGTGGCGCTGTCCAGCCCGCCAGCAGCAAGGGCCGCCCTTGCTGCCCCCCTGGTCCCTGGCTGGCCAGGCACGGTGCTGCACACCCTCCCTCCAGGTCCCCTGTCCTCTGGGGATCCCCTGGGACTCCCCAAGAACCCCCCTTTCTCCATGCCCTGTCCTGGGTCTCTGGTCTGGCAGGAACAGGAAGGGTCCCTGAACAGGAACATGTCATCTACAACTCTCAGGTCATCCAACTATCAGTGTCCCAGTTTCTTAACTGGAGGTAGTCGTATCTGTGCTATTTCGCCATGCTGCTGTGGTCCCACAAGGAATTCACCTGGGAACCAGGGGCCAGAGGTCACGTACATTATCCCACTTAACTCCCAGATGACCGAGTGAAGGGGCATCATTACCCTTTTTCATGAAGGAGGAACTAGTTCCAAATAGTCCAAGTATGTGTCCAAGGTCATGCGACAGCTCTGCTCCCGGGCACACCCAGAGCCCAGACCGACACCTGGCTCCTTACCCAGGCACGAAGCCACCCTATGCTCGGATGAGATGGATTCAGGGGACTCGCCACTCTTCAGGAAGGCACCCCTGAGGAACCAGGGCTTTCCAGCTGTCACTCATACTTTAAAGATGAGATCCTTGTGGGCCTAAGCTAGGGAAGATGGCGGGGCAAAGCTCACCGTCACCTGCAAATCTGTACGTGGCAGCTGCCCTAACTCCAGCTGCTGCTGTGCAGGTGAAGAGGATGAGACTTCAGTTGCAAGTTCGGTTTTAAGTCCCACCTGTGCCGAGTGGCTGTGAGACCTTCAGCAAACCCTCTGACCACGCAGTCAGCCTCAGTTTCCTCATCTGTAAAATGAGGCTCTATTAAACTCCAGACACAAAGGCAAAGACATCATTCCACAGCAACCCTGAGGTTGTCTTGCTGTTCCCATTTACAGATGAGAAAACTGAGGCTCACAAAGGCTAAAGAGTTGCCCCAGCCAATCAGCCGGTTTGCAGTGGGGCTGGAACTGAAACCCTCACCTGCCTGAGACTAATACCTTCTAAATCACATCCTCACTGCGAGCGTTTAGAAAATCCACCTCCTTTTGAAATGAAGTCAGTAGTCTACATGGTATGATCCTGGATCTCAAGTGGATACACTTTCCAATTACAATCTCAATATTAAAGTTATCAGCCAAATGAGGTGGCTCATGCTTGGAATCCCAGCACTCTGGGAGGCCAAGGTAGAAGGATCGCTTGAGCCCAGGAGTTGGAGACCAGCTTGGGCAACACAGCAGGAACCTGTTTCTACAAAAAATTTTAAAATAAGCTGGGTGTGGTGGTACACAGCTGTAGTCCCAGCTACACAGGAGGCTGAGGCAGGAGGATCGCTTGAGCCCAGGAGTTTGAGGTTGCAGTGAGCTATGATGATGCCACTGCACTCTAGCCTGGGTGACAGAGCCAGACCCTGACTCCAAAAAAATAAAAATAAAAACAAAGTTATCTGAGCAGTTTTACCAGGCCACATCATCAAGTCCACACCGGGAAGCATGAATGTGATTCCATGACACCATTCCCCAGATCCATCAGGTCAAGCGCCAGGAACTCTCAAGGAGGAGACCTAGACCTAGAAATGCTCTTTGGAGCTGCGTACACCAAAGACACGAAACTTAACCAAACAGCCAGACTGTGGCCCCCAGGTCCTTTCCATCTACTTTTCAGGAGGTGCATTTTTACATTCTGGGGAGAATTCCTTATTTAAATAGAGACTACATCAGAATTAATCACCTAGAATGGCCAGCCTATTGAGGCCAAAGCCGGGCCAGCAGGAAGCTACTTCAGTCATATTCTTCATTGTACAGTCCTTACAAATGTTTCCTTATTTGCTCTGACCAAAGTGCTTACTATTAAAGCACTTTTGCTTGAATTGAAGTGATAAAGTCATATTAGAAAGAAAATACCTGACTATCCCACCAAAGAGTGTTCCTCTAAGCAGAGCTAATTGCTTAGAATTTCTCACTGTTTCACTGAATGTATAGAAAACCTACCAAAAATGCTTTTGTCAATTTCTCATTATCTGATAAATATAACATATATATTACAACATGGCTCTACATCTTGATTAGACTCTCTGCCAATAACAGCATGAGACAGGTAGAGTAGTGTGATTAAGAATGTGAACTTTGGACTCAAACTGCCAGCTTTTAGATCCCAGTTCTGTCACTTTCTAGCAGTATGATCTGGACGAGCTACTTAAGAATGCCTCAGATTCCAATCTGTGAAATGGGATGACAACATTTTTATTTACAGCCGTCCCCAAAGGGTTCTTCTGAGGAGTCAGCCCATGATAAGCCCTCAGAGCCAGGCACACAGGGAGTGTGCCGGCCCCTTAAACACGTCAGACTTGTTCCTGGGTGAGGGCCGGACCTTGCACCAGCTGGTCTTCCTGCAACCCTCTTCCCTCTGAGGCTCAGTTGAAAGGCCACCTATTCAGAGTGGCCCTCCATTACTGTACAAACTGACCGCCACCAGTCCCTCATGTCATATCACCCTGTTTTCATTGTATTTTGTGTAACAGTTGTTTTCTGTTACCTTTCTGGTTTACTTCTCACTTTCCTCCTACTAGAATGCAAGCTTCTTGGGGGGCCCTTGTCTGGTTCAGGGCTGGGCCCCACCAGCTGGAAGTGCCTGTTACATAGCAGGCAACCGGTAAATTCACTGTTGAGTGTAACAGCTTCATGCCCAGTCACAAAGAAAACAAAAAGATAAACCCATTCCAAGCATAGACCGTTGAGTACCATGCCAGAAACTATACACAAAACTCCACACAGGTCTTGTTCTAGAGTCCACTACATTCATTGGTTTCTGTGGTCCCTCACTCCTAACACAGGAAGCATTCCACAGAAAGTGTAAAGTCCTCAGCCAGGCACATGGGGCCATCCACAGTTTGGCTCCTGCTAACTTTCCCTACCTCGAAGACCCGGGAGAAGAGGCCGGGAGAGCACAGGCTTTCCCTCCCCCTCCACCCTCAAATTCCTCCTGGACAAAGAAAGCCCCCTGGATCTTCTGCATCACGGTTCAGGCCTCTGATGCTGTTCTCTCCCCTGAAATGCCCTTCTAGACCCTGTCTCTTCCTTCTTCTCAAGGCCACAACCTGTGCTCCTCCCTCCTCTGAGCCTGACCATCTTGGACCTCCACCTGGCCCTTACACCGTACCTTGAGTGAGGTCACCACCAGCACACATCAGGAGCCGAGTGACCATCTAAGTCTCAGTTACTGAGGACCCTTTATTCACTTATGGAGGGAGTGCCATCTTACTATGAAGTGAAACGTCAACCCAACTAAGAATAAAGCACTTCCAGGACCAATAGCCAATCTCTAAAAAGAAAAGGAAGAAAAGCACGCTGAAGGTTCTCAGGCTGAAAGCAGCCCTGTGGGGTGTAAGATGCCCTGGCAAGAAAGCAAATGTTAACTTTTATCAGCAGGACCACTGACCAGTACACACGTCAGCCTGGAGAATTTACGTTTTATTGCCTATATTTGGAATATTATCAAAATATAATCTTGATGGATTTAACTAGCTCCCCTTCAGTCCATTAAGTATCTTCACCCAAAGGCTTAATAGTGAATCCTATAGATAAGCCCTAATAAGGAACACGGCGATGGGAAAGCTAGAGGACATCCCCGCACAAATCCATCCCAACTCTCAGGGAGCTGTGGGGACGGCAACTGACCACTTTCCCCAGATGCCCGTGCAGGGCGGGCAGCGGAGAGTGGCCAGGGAGAGCGGGCTCGCAGCTCTCCCACCGGCCCCTGCCCGGGCCCGGGCTCAGCCTGTGCTCTCCCGGCCTCTTCTCCCGGCTCTTCGCGGGCCTCCTGCCGGCCCCGGGCTCAGCCTGTGCTTTCCCGGCCCCCCGACGACCATTCCCGGCCCGGCCCTCGGCTCGGCCCCGCCCGCCCGTGGCCTTGACAGCCCGGAAGGAGGCGGAGGCGGCGCCGCCCGGCCATTCCCGCGCCACGCAGCCTGCACCGCCCCCGCCCCTGGCACCTCGCAGCGCCGCTGCGGCCGAGCCGCGGTCTTCCTCGCGGCCGCAGGAAGGAGGACGGCGGGGAAGGGGCGGCCGCCGGCGCTTCGCTCGGGCTCCGGGAAGCTGCAGCGGGAACTTCCGCTCAGTCCTCCGCGGCACCGCCTCCAGGGCCTCCAAGATGGCCGCGGGGGCGGGGCCGAGAGCTCCAACCATTTCCGCTTCCGGTGCTGCCGCCGAGGCCGTTGGCGGGGCAGTCCTCTCGACGGAAGGGACAGAAGCGGCGGAAACGCGCCACACTGCACAGGCGCAGTTGCGTCCTCTGGCTCCGGGCCCAACTAACTCCGTCCCAGAGATTGTGATCGCCCAGGGACTGGGCCCGAGACCACGCCCCCTCGCGGCCAGAGACCAATGGGAGAGGGATCTGCTGGTTGCTAAGGGAACCCCCTAGCGGCAAGATGGCGGCGGCCGGCGAAGAGACCCCAAGCTCCTGCGGGCCGCGCCGGGACCCGCCGAGGCGGCCGCCGCGGGAAGGTAACGACTGCGGCCCGGCCTGGGCCCGGGGACGGGTCGCCGCTGTCCTGGGCTCCATTCGGGGTTCGGTCGCTGTCACCCTCGCCACCCCAGCGTTCCCGTGGGCAGTGGGAGTCCGGGAGCCCGCGCTGAGCCGGGGCCGGCGCCGCGTGCAGCCCTCCGGCGGGGCTCGCCTTCCCGCGCGCATCGTGGCCGCCCTCCGTCCCTCCGCGCCGGGCTGCGAGGGTCCGGGCCACAGGCCCCACCAGCGGGGCCTGGACGCAGAGGGCTCCCGCGGGCCCCGTGGCTGCTGCGGTGAGGACCGGAAGGCCGGGATGAGCGCCGAGCCTCCTCCTGACTTCCCGGCCGGTGCCCTCGGGGAAGGCTAGGGCGCGCGTTTCACGGGGAGTTTTTAGTCCGAGCTGTTAAAATCGAAGAAACAGGTCTGGAATGGACTAAGTTACCTTCGGGTGGAACCAGACCTCGATTTATAGCAGATGCAGGAGACTGCGGTCACCCCCTGCCCTTCTCCCATAACCTCTGCACCCAAGTTGTGCCTTGAAGGCAGGGGAGCGGGTTGGGAGGGGACTCTGCCTACCCAGGAGCTGCTGGAGTCGGGAGTCAGTGGTGCACTCAGCAGCTGGGTGTGAAGAGATGAAGCTGGCCAGGCCCTCCTTGGGTATAAGTGTGGATTTTGTCCCCTGGGGATAGGACACCACTGGAGGGTCCCAGCACAGGGATGGGAGAATCCAGCTCCTTCCTCTTTCTGGACACTCGCTGCTGCCGCCTCTTTGCCCTCAGCTGGCTCATGGCTCATCCTTCCTGGCTCAGCTCACATGTTCCCTTTTCAAGAAGATGCCCCCCCTCACTGCCACCTCCAGGACACCGCTGCTCTCTCAAGGACCCGCACTCATTTCACACTAGCCCTCTTCTCACTGGGCCTGTCTCCTCTGCACCAGACAGGTTCTCGTCCACGTCGCATACGTAAAGGAACCAGTGGATGGACCAACAGTAAACAGGAAAACTCATGAACCCCACACTGAGCCTGTGAGCAGCAGTGTCGGGGAGTTGACTGAAGGCGAAGTGCACAGGCACCTTGAAAGGCCCCCGAGGGAGCTGCACGCCCACCCTCAGAGCTAGAGACTGCCCCCACCTCCAAATGTCTGTTGAATGTCAGCGGCGTGACTGTGTCCCACGCTCACTTGTGTGCATCTTTTCAACATTCAGGTTTTGGTGTCTACGTATACCCAAATTCTTTCTTCCGATACGAAGGAGAGTGGAGAGGAGGGAAGAAGCATGGTAAGAAGCCTCTGTGGCTCCTCCTGCAGCCGCCACCTCACAGATGGCAGGGCTGGTTTCCTTGGGGAGCTTGGGCAGGGGAAACAGGATTCCTGGGGAAACTGGCTTTATGGTTTACTTCTGATGATAAAGAGTCAACCTACTTTTGTAGAAAAGCCAAGCAATAAAAGAAAGAAAGTATAGAGTCAAAACCACATGGACTCCCCCCGCCCCGGGAAGTCTGTGCAGCTGCTGGGGTCTGGGCTCCTTCCTGTCTCTGCAGAGTCCCCCTGCTCCTGTCGTGCCCCATTGCCTTTACTGCAAGGTTGATCTTTTGGTATTTTCTTATGTGAGCTCTGTTTGTATCTGTTGACTGACAGTATTGTCTATATTTTTAATTTCTTTTGAGTGTTTTTGCGACACAGATGCTTCTTATTTTTGTGCTGCCACCGAGGGCCCTCTTCCCCCAGGCCAGGCGTTAAGACTCACGTCAGACTCTGCTGTCAGAGCCTGGCCTGGAGAGAGTCGCTCCCCCTTTGCATGTGTGCCCGTCAGTGTTGCACTGTGTCCTCCAGCCACTCTCTCCTCGGCCTCATGTTGACGGAGGCAGGTGAGGGGCGTGGCGTGTCCCCTCTGAGGTCTCGTCTGCCCTCTCAGTGCCCCTGCAGTCACTCTGGCTAGGAAAGCAGGGTGTGCAGGAATGTTCCAGTGGACATTGGAAGGGCATTTTTTATATATACACGTGTTAGACAAGTGACGGAGCCAAACGCAATCGGGAAGCCGCGACTCCTCACCCTGAGAAAGAAGCCCGACAACGACGCACGGGGTCTTTGTGGGTGGCATCACGGTACCGTGTCTTTAATTAGGTCGCGGGAAGTTGCTGTTTAAAGATGGAAGTTATTACGAAGGAGAGTTTGTGGACGGGGAGATCACGGGAGAAGGCTGCCGGCACTGGGCCTGCTCAGGTTAGCTCTGGGGCTGGGTGACGAGTCCTCTGAGACTGTCTCGGGTCAGCTGGTCTCTTGTTTCTGGACACAGGAGCCTCTGGTTCCCCTGCCAGGTCCCGTCACAGCAGCACACCTGGCTGGGGCAGGGCAGCGACGGCACCACAGCTCGGATGGCCTTTATGCCCGTGAGGGGTGCCCTGGGGACCCCAGGTTGAGGCTCTGTGCTCACCTGACTGGCAGCTCTGACTTCCCCATAAGGCTTTGTTGGAATAAAGATTTATCAATCCGGAGCTATAGTATTTCATTTTTCATTTAAAGTTATTTCAGCCACATTGTATCCCTAGAGGAGAAAACTGCTCAGGTGACTCCCACGCCGGCTATAAGGGGCCATGTCCGGGAGCCTCTGACCCTCACAGATAGATGGGGGCGTCAGTCCTCAGTTGGGAGCTTTTCTCTGGGGCTCGGCTGTCAGTTGGTTTTTAAAGGGCCTGGGAGAGGGTTCACCCCTAAGTCTCTGATGCAGAGGGGTCTTTGCCGTGGGCACAGGGCAACGGATCCTCTGAATACAGATGCCCAGAGAATGTCAGCCTCGGGCCGTCCCGCTCACAGTTGCAGGGGGAGGACCAGACCCATCTCACCGCGGTCTCCCTCATTTGCCAGACTGAGCAGTGAGAGACACCCGCGTCCACTCTGAAACGGTACCTGCAGCCACTGCCGGTCAGGGGACAGAGGAGGTGACTGTTAGCGCACCTGGCATGCAGGAGGCGGCTCTGGCCTGAACACCTGTCCCCCTCTCCTTGTCCGCATCAGGAAACACCTACTCCGGACAGTTTGTTCTGGGAGAGCCTCAAGGACGCGGCGTCATGAAGTACAAAGCCGGTGGATATTACGAAGGGGAGGTCGCCCACGGCCTGCGGGAAGGTCTGATGTCCACGGCACTCGCCGGTGCTGGGCAGGGCAGAGCGCTCGGGAGGGGCAGAATCTCACGTCCGCTCAGGTCTGGGAACCACTGACCTGGCCTGACTTTAGAGGTTGGGGGAGCAGGTGGGGGCTTGAGCCCTCCTCGCCCCGCCCCCCCCAGGCTGCATCCGGTGTGCTTCTGTGTGTCCCGCTGCTCGAGCCTCTGTGCCCGGCGGGGCCCCAGCCTGCTGTGTCCTGGGACACTCGGCGCACCTTGGTTATCTGCAGCTGTGTAGCAACCACCCATGGTGCCGTGGTTAAGACAGCCACATTTAATTATTTGCTCACGATCCTGGGGTCAGCGGTGTGGCCTGGACTTCACCGGGCAGGTCTTCTGTCTCACACGGGGTCGCTGGTGACCACACACAAGGCTCAGCCAGGCCCTGACAGCCCCTGAGGTCCTCACAGGCCCAGAAGCCCCGCGCCTGGCTCAGCAGTCTCAGTGTGGTCACTGCCTCTGTGTCCTGTCGGCCAATGCAAGTTGGGAGGCCACATTCACGACACTCCACATGCACCAGGCGTGGGACCCTGTCCTGTGCCTTCACCTCCCTGAGCCAGCATGACCCCAGTGCTGAGAGACCAACTGTACCCAGGAAACGAGGGGAGCGGGTTGTGGCACCTTCCGTATAGATGTAACATCCTTTCCTTTTTCCAGCATTTCCTTATGTTAACAAGTAGAAATATCCCCGGATTTCTGAACTGTCCACCAGCTGAAAACACCATACGACTTACCGAAGCCACGTCCCCCCAGTCCTTCCTCTGACCTTTCAGACCAGAGTGCTCTGAGCAGATCGCTCAGGCCAGGCGTTGCCCTTCCCGCTGCGACATGGAGGTTTCTCGTAAACCTGCCGACAGGTGTGCAGATTGCCCTGATTGCGCAGTGGCACTGTCCCAGCAGGACAGAGAGCACTCTGAGTCACAGATGTGGGATTGAGGGGCCCCTTCCACCACCCGCAGCCTTCAGGACTGGACCCTAGCGCCACTCTCACCGGCACCGGGGCGGAGGACATCTGCCCCTCCTGTCCCGGGCAGTGCCCAGGGCCTCCTTGTAGCCGGGCCTGGAAGGACCATCTGGCTCCTGGGGGGCCTGAGCCCCGGCCTTACCCTGAGCTCACCACCCTGCTCCGCCTGCAGGCCCAGGGCAGGGGCCGAGTCGCTGCTCAGAGCAGGAGGAGCTGGGAGTGGGGTCCCCCTGCACGGGAGGCCAAAGCAGAGCTTGTCTCTTTTGGTCCCTTCACCAGGGCAGGGGTTCCTGGTGGACCAGGCTGGACAGGTGTACCAGGGGTCGTTCCACAGCAACAGAAGGCACGGCCACGGGCAGATGTTCTTCCAGTGAGTACGTCCGGGAGGCGCCGGCTGCTCCAGCTGCCCTGGCCTGGCGGGTGGGCGAGGCACCCGGCTTCCAGCCTCTGTGGGAGATCCTCCCCCCAGCGCCCAGTTGTTTAAGTACATTCTGTGCTTTTGGTGTCATTCGGTCACATTCCCCTTATTTAATGAAATTAATTGTGCATTTAGGCCGGGCGCGGTGGCTCACACCTGTAATCCCAGCACTCTGGGAGGCCCAGGCGGGCAGATTGCTCGAGGTCAGGAGTTTGAAACCAGCCTGAGCAAGAGCGAGACCCCGCCTCTACTTAAAAAAAAGAAAAAATAGAAATTAATTGGCCAACTAAAAAGATATATAGAAAAAATTAGCCGGGCATGGTAGCACATGCCTGTAGTCCCAGCTACTCGGGAGGCTGAGGCAGGAGGATCGCTTGAGCCCAGGAGTTTGAGGTTGCTGTGAGCTAGGCTGACGCCACGGCACTCTAGCCCGGGCAACAGAGTGAGACTCTGACTCAGAAAAAAAAAAAAATATTGTGCATTTAATAGAAAAAAGCATCAATACCCCACCACCCTGTTAAAATGCCTCCTGGGAGGCCAGGTGCGGTGGCTCACGCCTATAATCCTAGCACTCTGGGAGGCCAAGGCGAGAGGATTACTCAAGGTCAGGAGTTCGAAACCAGCCTAAGCAAGAGCAAGACCGAGTCTCTACTAAAAATAGAAAGAAATTAATTGGCCAACTAAAAATATATAT
>VBSM01003177.1:816878-843978 GCA_008086735.1 Cheirogaleus medius | reverse complement strand
CTGGTTTCTTTGATCTCCATCCAAACCATAAGCCCTTTGTTCCCCTGCTGTCTACTGTTCTCTCAACATGGTAGTGTTCTGATTTCTCTCCTTCAACCTACATGCTTTTCCTCTTATACTTCACAAAACTTTTAGTTGTGTTCTGTGGAATTCTAGCCACTTGATTAGCAAACTCCCAGTTTTATCACATTGCTCTTGTGGTAACAGTTCCCTGCATCTCCTTGTCTTAAGTGTGACCTGGATTTCTCTTATGGACAGTTCGTCACTTGTTTCTCAAGGAGAGACCACTCATTCTCTCTAGCTCTAGTACTTCAGAAAGTGAGGTTTATAGACTCTGTGCTCCTCACAGCTTCGTGCTGCCCACCGCCGCTTTCCTGGCACTGCCCCTTCAGACCTGGTCACTCTCTGTTTCTTCAAAAACTTTCAACTTCTCTCAAAGTGTGATTGTTGAGTCCATCACCCCGAGTCACTTCATTGTCCATTTAGATGGCCTGATTCAATTTTCAGGCCTCTCCTTTCCTGGATTTTTTCCCCCCTTTAACAAGTCTTTTGTATTTTTAAAAAGTGCTGTTGTATTTTTAATTGACACATGAATTTACATATTTATTAGGTACGTGTGAGGTTTCGCTATATGTATACATTGTGTAGTGATCAAAGTAGTGTTTTTAGCATATACCTTACCTCAAACGCTTATAATTTCTTTGTGCTGATAACATTAAATTTCCTCTTTCAGTTATTTTAAAATATACAATACTGTTAACCATAGTCACCCTACTGTATTTCTGACTATAATTTTGTACTTGTTTACCAGTGACTCTGTATCTCTCTTCCCTCCCTTCATCCCTCTCCAGCCTGTCATAACCACTGTTCTACTCTGTACTTCTATGATTCCAACTTTTTAGATTCCACAAATGAGCGAGATCACGTGGTATTTGTCTTTTTGTGTCTGGCTCACTTCACTTACCACACTGTCCTCTAGGTTCATTTATGTTGCTGAAAATGACAGCACTTCGTTCTTTTTTATGGTTAAATATTCTTCCATGGTGTATCTGTACCACATTTTCTTTATCCGTTCATTCACTGACGGACACTTGGGATGATTCCATATCTTGCCTGCTGTGAATAATGCTACAATAAACTTGGGAGTGCAGATACACTTCAATATATTGATTTTATTTTCTTTGTGTAAATACTCAGCAGCAGGATTCATGAATCATATGGTGGTCCTGCTTTTAAATTTTTGAGTACTGCCATAGAGTCTTTCATAGCGGCTGTGCTCACTCTCATTCCCACCAGTGGTGTGTGGTGGCTCCTGTTTCTCAAGAGCCAACACAGCGTTTGTTACACTGTGTCTTTTAAGTGACAGTCATTCTAATTTGGGTAAGGCGATACCTCACTGTGGTTTTGATTTGCATTTCCCTGGTGATTAGTGATGTTGAGCATTTTTTTAATCTACCTCTTGGCCATGTGTATGTCTTCTGTTGAGAAAATGTCTATTCAGGTCCTTTGTCTGTTTTTAAAATCATATTACTTGTTTGTTTTGCTATTGAGTTGTTTGAGTTCCTTTTATATTCTGAATATTAACCCCTTGTCAGATACATAGTTTGCAATTTATCACCAAAAACAGCCACCTACCTTCTACCTCAGCAATCTATGGCCATATCTTCTCCTTTTCATTACGCAAGAATCACTGTACTTGTAAAACCTTGCTCAGGTATTCTGGTTTATGATCATGACTTCCTGTCCTTATGGTATGATCACTCACTGGTCCCACTTCCCTGGAGGCTCCAACTCACTGACCCTTTCTTTCTCCGCATCTATCCACTGTGACGCCCTGCTGCCTTTGCTTCTCTCCTACACACTTCGGAAAGTCTGATTCCACAAATTCGGTGACTTTCTTACCAGTGCTCTACATTTTCTTGCTTTATCATCTTTTTATTGCACTTTCCTAGGGAGAGAAACCCAACCTGGTTGATTCCAACTATTTGCCTTCCCTGTCATGCTGAATAGCTGCTAGAAAACAATGTGCACAACCTGGCATATTGGCGGTCGGGTGAATTATTGAATTATTCAATTTAATAGTTGCTAGGGGCTTGGGATTTGCTGCCTATCTAGACAAAAATAAAAAACTCTCCACTGTCACAGAGAAATGGCAAGGTTTATTACTAGAATCTGGGTTTTTAAAAAGTTTCTCTTAAGAAATTAAAACCCGGTACCTAAGTGTTACCCTAGTTTTGAGTCTAAAATTTAAACTGTATGATGTAGAGACCCACAGCCAACAATTAAATAAAACTGGTTCCCACGGCCAGCAATTAAAGTCAGTGTTTGCTGTGAGGTGTTGGGGTTGTGGCAAGTTTATCTCTCTTACAGGAACATGACCCAGGCCACAGACTAGCCACAGGGAAGTCCCACTGGAGCTGAGCCCCAGATCCAAAATGACAACACCTGAACAAATAATTCCCATGAGGGATTGTCAGCAGATACAACAAAGGCGGTTTCACACACATCACAACAATAATTTCATATAATTAAAGGCATAAAATAAGGACTTGAATTTCTAAAATGAACAAGATGCTAAAGAACAGTTAACAACAAAAAAAAACCTTTCAGGATGAAAAACTGGTGATAACTGTTAGTCTAGAATTTCATATCCAGTCAAATTGTCATTCAAAATTCAGTGCTAAATAAAGACATGCTCAAGGCCGGGCGTGGTGGCTCAGGCCTGTAATCCTAGCTCTCTGGGAGGCAGAGGCAGGCAGATCGCTCAAGGTCAGGAGTTCGAAACCAGCCTGAGCAAGAGTGAGACCCTGTCTCTACTATAAATAGAAATAAACTAATTGGCCAGCTAAAATATATATAGAAAAATTAGCCGGGCATGGTGGTGCATGCCTGTAGTCCCAGCTACTCGGGAGGCTGAGGCAGAAGGATCACTGGAGCCCAGGAGTTGGAGGTTGATGTGAGCTAGGCTGACGCCACAGCCAGCACTCTAGCCGGGGCAACAGAGCCAGACTCTGTCTCAAAAAAAAAAAAAAAAAAAAAAAAGACATGCTCATCATGAAAGACCAAGTGCTAAACAATGGCTGAGAAAATTCATCCCTGATAAACTCTCATTTAATCAATAAACAAAGGATGAGAAGAAAAACAATGATCACAGGTGGAGTGAAATGAAAAAATCAAGGCCGGCGAGCATGGATAGCACCTCCAAGGAGAGCCAGCCACCTGCGGCCCGGTCGGGCGCCAGGACGAACCGCGCTGGGAACAGAAGCCCCTCCCTCCCTCCTGCAACGAGCCTCTTGCGCCCTCTGCTGACACCGGCTAGCATTACATCGTGTCCGCGGTGAAGGAGGAGCAGTACCCAGCTCCAGTGTCACTGAGCATACGTGGGAGCTGGGAGGCGGTGATTTGGCACCTGGAGTGGCAGTGGGTGAAGAAAGAAACTAACGTACATAGGTGAATCTAAATAAGCGACCACCTGACCAATAATGGTAACTAATCTGGAGGACAGAAAAACTGAGATGAAAATGAACTGCTGGACAGCGGTAACAAGGAGGAGGAGGTGATTGGAATTAAATTATCCTAAGGTTTGTGCAATATATATAGTAAAAATAAAAATTTCTAGCAATCTGATGCTAGTGGATCAAATTGCAAGAGAGATCTCAGTTCCTTATGGGCTGTTTGCAGAAGCCCTTGCTTCCTTGCCATGAGAGCTGCTTTCCTATTAATTTTATGAAATCTAACAAATACCACTTTGTACCAAAGCCTAGCAAGGAATTTATTTTTTCCAATTCTAAGATGGCAGGACAGAGGCTTAGCCAGCATGCCTTGCCAACTTGGAAATAGCAAAATAGTGTGGAAAGATTCATACTGTTTGTGTGTATCCAAGGAACACAGGAGTAAACAGAAAAGCAAAAGTAAACTGAATACTGCTAAAAGGAAGGCAGTCCACATGGCAGGATCCTGCAGAAAAGTATGAGTCCTCAGCATATGAGAGGGGAAATGAGTGCCTCTGCCATACGCATTCCCAGGCCACAGGGAGGTCTTTGACCCTCTGAAGCCTTGAATCTGACTTGGGGAGCAGTCAGGGACTGTGAGAAGAAAGGGCACTGGGAAGCGCCCCACATGTGCTCCAAGAACTGAGCACTAATAAGAGGAGGCCTTCCCCGATCCTCACTCGTAACTGGCTACACGGATCTTGCCAGCCAGCGTGGGCGCAGTCACTGGTTTGCCAGCCATGGCTTTGAGACCTGGTCTTGACTCGGGGAGGAGTCCCCATGGCCAGAGCTGAGAGTGAGTGTGATGTGGGCTCCAGCCATGGACACCGGAGTTGAGTCCCCTCCACCCGCCAAGGGGCCAGACCAGGAAGGGCTTTGCCTGAGAGGTGTGGCTTTGACCCTGGCTGGGAGTTGCGTGGCCTGGTCTGAAGGCAAGCTGCATGTGACTTAGCTGTCCCAACTTGCTGCCAGTGTCGGGCGGGGAGCATGAGAGCTAAGTGGGTCCCACTGCCACTTCGCTAGGCTGTGGAGTCCAGCTGCCTCTCTTTCCCCATGGGTCTCTGATGCTCCTCACTGCCATGTTTCTCCAGGCGCCCTGGGATGTCCACCAGCCTCTGTAGGGTCAACACTTGCATCCACCATTAAGGGGCCCAGTGCAGGCTTACTTGGCCCAGCCTTGTCTGGCTTTGACCAGCTTTCCAGAGACAGAACATGGGACTACAACCACTGAGCATTGCATGGCCAACTCATTGCCTGGGACACCGAAGTGCTTCTCCTAGTTAACAAGGTTCAAGCATAAATGCCACTGCCACCACCACAGCTGGCTGTCACCTGCAGTGCCACACACAGCTCTTTAAAATATCTGCTGACGCAAGTGCACAGAGCTTGGTGAGGAAACAGGCTTCACATGACCTCAACTACCACCGTCACCCACACCGCCCCCTCTGCTACTTAGTAGGCTTAAGCCTCCTGGCCCAGCCAATATATTGCTACTAAAACCAGCACCTATTAGGCTATTTATAACCAAGGAAACCATACAGAGGCCACCACCAACTGCCTCCAGAAGCAAAACCAAATAACCCTACTCAAAATGCATCATAGTCACACCTTCAAGAAAGAAAAGTTCTTCCCCAAAGAAAGTAGATTCAGAAATAAGAAGCAGCAGCCATTTCTCCAGATGTGAGATCATCAGCACAGTAATACTGGAGCTATGAAAAAACAGGTTGTGATGACACCTCCAAAGAAATACAGTAGCTCTTTAGCAATGGTTCCTAACCGAAATGAAATTTTCAAAATGCCAAAGAATTCAAAATATTGACTTTAAAGAAGCTCAGTGAGATCCAAGAGAAAACTGAAAACCAACACAAAGAAATCAGAAAATCAATTCAGGATATGAATGAGAAATTTACCCTGGAGAGAGATATCTGAAAAAAAAATTCTAGAGATAAAAATATTCATTGAAAGAATCACATAATAAAGTTGAAAACTTCAATAACACACTAGACCAAGTACAGTAGAAGAGAGACTCTCAGAACTTAAAGACAGGTCTTTTGAATTAATCCAGTCAGATAAAGCTTATAAAAGGAGTCAGATCTTCAATTCAAATTCATTCCTAATTGATTGAAAGAAATCCCAGTCCACTCTTCTGAACCCACACGGTTCTGTGTGAGCTGGCCTGGGGTGCAGAGAGCAGGGAGAAAGCTGTAGACATGCCACCGGCAAAGGAGAAGAGCTGAGGTGTGTATGTAGCTAGGGATGAGACTGAAGAGTGGGCGAGAAACTGGAGATCATTAGGACACAAAACAAGCAGAATTCCTCTTCCTTAATTCAGATAGAGTCAATCGTGCAGCTCGAGAAAACGTGTCATCTCTCCACACGCAGAATTAATACCCCTTCTTCACCCTGAACATTTCAGTGTCTTATATGGAGCCATGAACTCACTCTAACAGAAATATTTTCTAATGATGCATGTGGCATTAATTACACACCCATCAAATTCCTGTGCATTTGTTCACTTCATATAAATATTAAACTCCTTGACTAATGAGGCCTTCCTGGTTTTCACTGAATAAGCTGTCCCAATATAGTCAAAAACATGATGTTACTTATAAGAGGGGAAAAGAACAACAACTAAAATGATAATTGGCTTAAATAGAGATCTCCAGTTGAGAAGAAAAAATAATTTAATTACATTTAAGTAATCAATATGTGTATCAAGTTACATTTAATGAAAGAAAATGTAATAATACACTCACTGTGGAATAACTGATCTTTAAATGACTTTCTTAATGCCATTAAATTTCATTTGAAAATTCTTAAAATCCATAGATTTGGATCAAAATACAAATTTAAATCTTAAGGTTTGAGCCAACATTAGGTCTTTGCCACATTCTTTACATTTGAATGGTTTCTCTTCGGTGTGGATTATCTTATGACTAAAGACTTTTCCACATTTATTGCATCTGTATGAGTTTTCTCCAATATGAATTTTCTGATGTTCAGTAAATTTTGAGGGCTTGTTAAACATTTTGGCACATTCATTTCATTTGTAAGTCTTCTTTTGAACGTGGATATTCTCATGGATAATAAGGTCTGAGCATTGACAGAAGACTTTCTTGCATTTGTTCTATTTGTATTGGTTCTCAGAAAAATGAGTACTTGGATGTTTACTAGGATTTGATTCATGGCTAAAGTCTTTCCAAGTTTCCTTACTAAGCGTATGTTTTAAAAATTGTTGCCGATTTTTACTTACAAAAACACAATTGATGCCAGAAATAACTGAAATAAATTGAGATTTTTTTTTTCTGAAATGTTCCGTATTTTTTATCTCCTTTGGCAGTCAAATTTTTGTTCTGGGTAGTTACTTATCAGTTGCATACGTTACAACATTCTCTCTCCCCTTCGCGTCCACACACGCTGGCCCAGCTCTTTCTCAAGTGCGAGTTCTCCAGGCTGCAGCCTTCACTTCTTCCCAGTGTTGCTTCTGGAATAAGCCTTTTATGCCGTGCTCTGGCAAAAGTCCTCGGTTCTAATGAAAAGACATAGCTGAAAGAAATGAACATGCCGAATTATCCCACTTAGTGCCTTCAGGTGAATATACTTTACCAATCTAATATAAAATTATACCAAGCTGAGAACATCAGCAAGATGGCAGAACAGAAAACCACTGGCCCTCTTTCTTCCGTCGATACACAAATTTAACACCAAGATGCTGACCAAATTGCCCTTGTGAGAACTTCAAAAACAAGACAAGAATTTAAAACAGCCCAGGTGAGCAAAACACAAAGAATCATGTAGAAAAGGAAAACTAGTTTGTTGCATTTGCCCACCACAGCCACACCTTCTCCCTGAGACCGCACGGCGCCGTTAGAAGAAAACTCACAACTGTCAGCTTCTCACTCGGGAGAGAAATGGAAGAGGGGAACATGCGTCCTCGTTTCTGGCCTTTGGGGACGGTCCAAAGACTGAGTTCCATCCCCCCTGACAGAATGCCCAAGGAAATGGTGGTATTCTTTGAGATACAAAGGTGAATAAATGTCACGGCACCAGAGACTGCAGTACCACGGGCAGACAAAAGGTATAGCAAGAAATTATGGGTCCTTAAAAAGAAACCTGGGCAAATCTCTTTAGCTGGAAAAATAAATACAGTATACCAAATACAGGATGTCACTGAGTGCATAGAATATGATCATATGGTAGTTCTTAGTAAGCGATTCATGAAAATTTGACCTAAATTTCCAGATTAGATATTCCAGATCATGGTGTAATTATATTAACAAAAATATAGAAAGAAGAGACCTAGCTAAAAACAAGAGTGAAAACTTGAGAGTAACACGGAAGAAATACAACATATAAGATTTTATAGAGGTAAATGAATAAAATATTGGGATAATTGAATAATGTAGAGAAACAGAGTAAGAATATTATAGTTATAATAGAAATAATATAAATTTAAATTTTATAAAATTATTTCATAATAAAATAACTATATAAATATGTATATCTTATAATATGTAAGGTATATGTCAATCATTTATACAGGCAGGGAAAACTGCTTTAAAAAATAAAAATAAGAATTGGCAACAGTCTTGGAATTATTGGAATGGTCATATCATCACATAAAGATTATTCTTCAAATTTATTAGTGTTTACTCTTCAAAAAATTTTATGTAGAAAAAAAAATGTTAACAAGAACCTGGAGTAAATTCTTAGAGCAATTGAAATATTATTTAATATCTTTGACTTCACCAAATGGGAAAAAGAAGACCTGACTGAATAGTTGGAAAAAAAGATATAAATGAGTGATACATAAAAAAGAATATAGAGGGGTTAAAATAGGATAGTTATTAATCAAAACCTATATCAATGTTGTTTAAAATTTTTAAAAACCTATTAAATTATCAAGAAAAAATATGTAGTCAAATGTAAACAAATATATTTGTATATATGTATAAATGTACACAAATATATTTTTGGAAACACAGTAGATATTTTTCAAAAATATTAATTATGCATTATAAGCTGTTACCATTTTTAATAGTTTTTGGACTAACGGTTGGATAATTGGCAGTTTTTCTTGAGTAAATGCATCTTTGTTACAAACATATTAAACATTATATATTTTCTAACAGCAATTTGGAATAGATGAGCACATGATAAAAATTTTAAAAATGATTATCCTGGTGATGTAATATAATGTACTCAAAAGTAACTACAAAAACTAGAAAATTCAGAATTCAAACATACCCATACATACACACATAAACCATTAAAATTCCTGTTGGCCCTAATTCAGTCAAAAATGTTACATGATTTAAAACATTTTTAAAAATCTAAAATAGATACATACTAGCAGTTGGATGTTTCGTATCTTACTGGTCTATCAAATACGTTGAGGGTTTCACTAAACTTCTGAAATAAATACATGCCTCCCTATCATCTCCCTCAGCCAAGTGAAATACTAGCCTGCACACTGCTTTTTCTCTCTTCCTCAACTGGGTTGCCGTCCAAACACGCCTGCCGCAGTGACTTCTGAGAGCCGACCCTGAACTGCTGGGCTCGCGCGGCATCTTGACACAAGTCGGCTTGCTGAGCATGCGTGGGTAAGAGGCTGCTTTCCCAGGCTCTGGCTTTCTAATCATCAGAAGTATCACTCACACTCAACTCCCTACCAATTCCTGCAAACATTAAATATGCTTTAAAATTCTGTGAGATTTAAAAATATATATTCTCCGCATTTAATCACAGTAAGCACAGAATTCTTAAGCATTTTGTTAAGTGTGTTGCAAGTTGTCTAATGAGGTTTCCCCCACATCTGATTACAAAACTCGATCCTCTGGTAAGTGCTAACAAGTAAAATTCTCGTTATAATGCTGAGGAGCTTCATTTTCGGTTATAGCATATATCATGTTTTATGAATGTAATATTCCACTGATGTGAAATATTTCCCTTTGTGAGGAAAATGTGCTGCGATGACCACAGGAACCCCTGAAGAAACTCTCCACCTCCCAACCTCCTCGCCTAATATGAAAGATTACTTCATCATTTAGATTAAAGGCCATATTAAAGTTCAATTGAAATTAAAGTAAAAGAAATATTAACAAGTGACATATTTTATGACATATTCACCAATATACTGAAAAAATTATAATTTTCAATCCTCTTATGATTCTTATGGTCACCTGCACATGTTTTGCATCGCTGGCCTCCACATTGCCCTTACATTTTGAATTCTGCTTTTATTAAAAACTCTTATTACAGAATTATTTAAAGGAATTAGGTGGCTCATTACAGGAGATGAGCACTAGAGAAATTTG
This sequence comes from Cheirogaleus medius, assembly GCA_008086735.1. Taxonomy (NCBI): domain Eukaryota; kingdom Metazoa; phylum Chordata; class Mammalia; order Primates; family Cheirogaleidae; genus Cheirogaleus; species Cheirogaleus medius. The sequence goes on along the minus strand of VBSM01003177.1, from coordinate 834,170 downwards.
TGGAGCTAGAAGTCACGGATATGGAAATATTTTCTTAATATTATCAGGTAATAAAAAATAATAAAGTTTTAAAAATGGAAGTGTTAATAATGCTATCACTGTTAGGGAGGCATGCAACTCACAAAATATTTTGTATTGATACAGTTGTATGAAAATCTCACCATCTATTTGTGTTTTTGAACTACTTTTAACTATTTTCACACTTCCATTATTCCAAAATATTGTTAAATATAATTATGCACTAAGCATAATGTTACATTTTGAGGTTAAAGCAGAGAGATATTTATTTCTTACCCCAATGGAGAATATGGTGGTCCTTCAGGATTATGCTCTGGGCGCACAAGCACTGGTGTTAGAGCCCAAATCCGCAGGACCGCGGGACAGAGAGACAGAGTCACCGAGGCTGTAAACACAAAAAGGAGTTTTACTATCTAGCTAGCTAGGGTCCAAGCCTCAGAGCACCAACGCAGTGGCCTCTATTCGGGCAGGGACCCCAAATGGGGTGGGTGTGAGCTTTTTATACTCAGTGCACATAAGCTGTCCACGCGCTGATCATGCATCTGCCCTGTACAGTGATTTGTTCTACATTCTGATCACGCAGCTGCCCGTTACAGTGATTGGTAAGCTCCTTATCTGCCATTTTTTTCAGCCTTTTACTTCACCCTGTCCTTGACTGGTCCTAATCTGTTCCGGGTCCCAGTCGTTGGGCTCTGGAATTAGCACTTTCTCCTGCCTTTTGTTTCAGCCCATAATGCCCTGCGATAAGCTGCGGTCAGCAAGCAGGCAGTCAACAGAAGCTAGAAGACAGCCGCTAGCCTAATAGCCCAGTATTCTACACTGGCCCTACATCACCATGCCAACATGCCCTCAGCCCTCTGTCTTTTCAGCCCTGAGAAGATTTAAACCCGGTATAAGATCCAGTAAACCTCAAATACATACCTTGATTTTTTTGCAGATATTATTTAATACCACAATGATCTATCTAGCTCCAGAATTAGTTCAAATCAAAAATACAAGCATACAAGAAAAAGAATACAATTCACTCTGCATAATTATTCAAATAAAATACATGGAGTAACTTCAGTAATGAGTTGGCTAAATAGCTATTTGATACGAGCTGAGTGACTGTTAGCATGAACGAGCCTTCTTGCCTCCACCAGAAGCCCAGTCTTTGACGAGAAAGAAATCGCCTCTAAAATATATTTTTTCCTCTAGACAATCAAACACATAGATTGTCTTTTATTTTATAAAATAATTAAACATTCATGTCTATCATGCTATATATAGCTTCTGTTATAGAAACATATCTCATTCTTCTAGGATTTTTTTTATCAGAAATAAAAATATTTTTAAAAAAGGGATGTGAGGTGGATCTTCAAAATTAAATATAAAAAGGATTCTCTGCTACCCTACTTGGTGTTAGTCATTAGAAAGTTATAACAATTCATTTTTTATTAACTTAAAAATATTATAAAATTATATTATTTGTTAATCACATATATCAAAGATTATGAAAGTAAAATGACATATTCTAAGTAATCAAGTTATTTAATGTGACTTTTAAAATTTTTTAATTAATATTTTTTATTTCAGCATATTACAGAGGTACAAATGTTTAAGTTACGTAGATTGCCCTTGCCCCACCTAAGTCAGAGCTTCAAGCGAGTCTATCCCGACAGACTCATTATGTATGTGTATACCCATCCCCTCCTCCCCCCTCCCACCTCCTCGACACCCAATAAATGTTATTACTATATGTGCACTGAAGTGTTGGTCAGTTAATATGCATTTGGTGGTGAGTGCATGTGGTGCTTGTTTTTCCATTTTTGGGATACTTTGCTTAGTAGAATGGGTTTAATATTGCAACAAAATTTTTTTAATCCAGGAAAATTAAAGTGAGGTTGAACTTTAACCGGTCAATCTCCCTACATAATTCCATGGATGATATAAGGCAACCCCTTTGCTCAAGTATAAAAACACAAAAGTGAAATAATAATTTAGGAGGCAAGGTGATGTAAATTAGAATTCAGAGGCAAGATACACAGCCTTACCCTGGATTTAACAGGGATGGAAGATCCTATTGAATGTTTACACACTTTTCTGTAAGGCACTTTATAATAATTTCCACAGAAAGAAACTACAGTGTTCAGATGTCACAGAATGTGAGTTTTGAAAGAAAATCACTGATATGAAATATCAAAGAACCAACCTAAGTTCTGAGAAACATGAAACATGTTGGGTGTTCTCCTTAAGAAAAAGGAAACAAAAAATACAAATACAAAATCAAGATATGATCTCCAAAGGCCTTGCGTATGTGAGAGGCCCTGACGTTAAGTTTCTTTAGCTTCATATCTGCATCTGAATTTAGGTTTAATATATTTTAGCGCTATTTATCAATTTTTGTTCTTGTTATTTTAATTTGACATTGTGTAAAAAAAAGGTTTTTTTATTTCAGCATATTATGAGGGTACAAATTTTAAGGTTACATATAATGCCCTTGCCCCTCCCTCAAGTCTGAGCTTAAAGCGTGACCATCCCACAGACGGTGCACATCGCACTCATTATGTATGTATATACCCGCCCCCTCCCCTCCCCTCCCACCTGCCTGACACCCGATAAATGTAATACCTATGTGTCCACTTAGGTGCTGATCAGTTAATACCAATTTGCTGGTGAGTACATGTGGTGCTTGTTTTTCCATTCTTGGGATACTTCACATAGTAGAATGGGTTCCAGCTGTATCCAGGAAAATACAAGATGTGATATATCACCATTGTTTCTTAGAGCTGAATAGTACAAAAGTTTTAAGGTTATTATGTACCAGCCGAAGTAAATGATTTGGGATAGTTATGAGAAAGTTAACTTCAAATGCAGCCTGTGATTTAAAAATGGAGCTACCTCCTTATACATTGAGCAAGAGAACACAAGTGGTGTGTGGGGGGAGTTGGGCAGGATGGCTTAACTCTGAGTTGAAGAGGAACTCATCCTTTCCTTTCTTTACTCAGAGATTTACTTCTTTTCTAGTGTGTCTTGTGATAGCACCTACCACTGGTGATTTTTGAGAAGTGAATATTTAATATAGGCAATAACTCATGATGTGGTCTGTCAGGAAACTTAAAACAAGAAAAAATCCCATAAAATTGCAAAATACATTTAGATGTTACCTGTGTTTAAAAGAAAAGGTAAACTTTGACATTAAGAGATTTCTGGGTGTTAATCACACTTCTGATTTGCCAGACATCTCTATTCTTTAAGAGTCTTAGCTTTCTCTAAATAAAAGAAATCGGCCAGGTGCAGTGGCTCATACTTGTAATCCCAGAACTCTAGGAGGAGGATCTCTTGAGCTCAGAAGTTCAAGACCAGCCTGAGCAAGAGTGAGACCCATCGCTACTAAAAATAGAAAAATTAGCCCAGTGTGGTGATATGCAACTGTAGTCCTAGCTACTCGGGAGGCTGAGGCAGGAGGATCACTTGAGGCCAGGAGTTAGTTTGAGGCTGCCGTGAGCTAGGCTGATGCCATGGCATGCTAGCCCAGGCAACAGAGCGAGACTCTGTCTCAAAATAAATAAATAAATAAATAAAAATTAAAAAAAAAATAAATAAATAGAAGAAATCATCCCTCCTTCAAGGATCTGTTTTGCAGGTAATATGGCACTGTGATTCCTAACCTTCCTAGACTCTAAAGAAGAAATACATCTAATAATCATAAATAAATAGATTGTTTTCTCATACTCTTCGTAAATCTGAAGTTACTACTTGGCCTGTGACCCAATGGCTATTTCCCCTGTTTTTACCTTTCCTCTCCCACACACCTAACAGCTGATGGGTTTTTAAGACTTGTTTCTGCTAATATCCATAAAACTTATGAGCCCACAACGGCACATATCGCCTGGGGTCTCCCCTACCACTGCTGCACTATATCAGCTCAGACAGTTTGACACAGGTGGTGTCTCTCTTTCTGTGGCTTCACTATCAACAACCGTTTTTGGGGTGCCCTGGTTTCTGTCTGGGTTAGGCTTAAAAATGTCAACTGTTTGTAGAACCCAGATGATGTACACTTCTTAAACACTGTAATGATTCCAGCCATTCATACTTACATATAGTTCTTCCCTTACCGCGCGTTTGCTGTGATGGCGTGTCATTGCTATTCCTGAGAGAGTGGACTCTTGCGACACTAGCCCTGCTCTGACAATGTGAAAACAAAGCACACTGAAAAATGTATTAGCAAGTAAACAGAATTTGCACTAAAGGGATTAATTGCTATTATATAATTGTTTAATGTTAAGCAACTAGACTGTGAAATATTTATTAAAATAATTGCATTTTTAAAAATTGTCATCTATTTATTTTAAATCTATTTGTCCTATTATGAAAGATTAAAAATATTTACATAGTTACATTTCTCACCCCATTTTACTTCACTTTCAATTCTTATATTTGCATATTATCAAATATGTAATACTTGAATTCTGAATTTTTATGATTTTCAAGTATCTAGTCTTTCTTTATTAAAATGACTCAATATGCAATATTCAATATTTATTCACTATTAGAGTAATGTCTCCACTTCTCTATTAATATTAATTCATCATTTATTTTCTATTCTGAATGAGTGCTGAGTTACCTGACATCTTTCAGGCCTGAAGACTGCATGTCAATGCCTTGGTTACATAGAAAGTTACTTCATTAAATTTGACATAGTTAACTGCACCTATATCATCTCCCAGATCTTCTTTTCCTTTTTTTCCAGTTCATACTGTGTGATTTTGTTAAATCCAATCTAACTTGTGCCCGAGTGATTTTGGTTGCATTTTGGTTAGCATTATTTTGGAATCTGGTGTTATTTCTGTACTACTTTTTCATTTTTTCATTTCTTTTTTGATCTTCCCTGTTGGAATCCCTCTTATTCTGTTGTCTTAAAATCACATGTTTGACTACTTATTTCTTTGAGTATTACTTTTTTTGTTTTCTCACTCAGTGATCCTGCCACCTATAATTTATTTTTAATTATAATACTTATAATTATTTGCCTGAAAATATCCAGTGTCTTTGATGTTTCTCATGAAGTGCGCAGTCAGAAAGATCAACGTTAGCCCTGTTAACCTCTCCTGAGAGAATGAATAATTTAGTTTGTGAACATCCAGGCTTTAGAATAGTCTGGAAGGATTCACACCCCCAGCTCCATCTTTCACTTACTGGACCAATTAAGTAACACATTTGTGCCACATTTTCCTCCAGTAGAGTGGACACAATAACTGCTTCTTAGAGGAGTTTGGAACGTTAGTCAGGTTGGTGTGCATAAAAAAGTATCTAGAAAATATATATGTGTGTGTGTGTATATATATAATTTTTTGAGACAGGGTCTCACTTTGTCACTGGGGCTAGAGTGCAGTGGTATGATCATAGCTCACAGCAACCTCAAATCCTGGGCTCAAGTTATCCTCCTGCCTCAGCCTCTGGAGTAGCTAGTGCTACAGGAGTATGCCACCATAACTGCCTAATTTTTTAAAAAAATTTTTAGAGGTGGGATCTTGCTACATTGCTCAGGCTGGTCTTGAGCTCCTGGCCTCAAGTGATCCCCCCACCTCCACCTCCCAAAGCGCTGAGATTATAGGTATGAGCCACTGTGTCTGGCCAGGATCTATAATATTATAAATGAATGATGTCATCTGTTTTTATTCTTCCCCCTATGGAGGAGAAAATACACATGCCATGTCTGAGTAAAAGTGAGACAGGTTATTTTGGCTGATGTAGAGGTTGGAATGAAAACATGAGAAACAATCCTTCAGAAAAGGAGACTGGACTGAACAAAGAAACTGTTGCACAAGCGAATCAGATGTGTGAATGGCAGGAACTGATCAAAGATTTTGGAGTAAGGGTCAGTTTTAATTACTTCCACCAGGAGTCATCACCCTGTTGATTATCACTTCTTCTGAAACAACCAAGTGGATACATGTTTCCATCTTGGCCCATGGTTATCTGTGTGAATGAGCTCTGTATTTATCATGAGTAAAGTGGGTCTTTGATTTCTGTCCTCAGTTTTTGCATCATCTTCTCCTTCAGCATTTTCTAAACTACTGTCCCTTGTAATTCTCTATAAATCATTTTATTACAGTTATCATGTCCAATCTTGGGGAAATAGCAATAGTTAATATAACTAATATTAAGTATATCCTTACCTATGCAGAGAATGAGCAAATTACTTTGCATGTTGCTTTTTTCAGATAATGATGATAAATGAGAAGATTATAATTTTTAAAAGATCATCCAACTAAAAAGTAATAAAGATCTAAAACCATGTGATCTGACCCCAGAGCACTGTACTTAAGGATCGTTATTTCCCTCATTTAGATAATCAAATTGCATATTATTCTTCAAGCCTAGACAAAGTGCCATTTGACATATTCAAAATAAGTAGATTTCTAGAAAATTTTAATGAGTTTATTAAGTCCTGTATTTTGAAGCATACTTGAGCACAAAATGTTTTTCTTTCTGAAATGTCCACTAGTATACTTCAGAAGAGTTGTCTGTGAAACATAAAGGAGTAAGTGTTTCTCGGTATGCACGTGAATGAAGCGATCCCGCCATACTCTAACTGGACCTTGAACTGAAGTTCCCAGACCCTTTTGGGGGAAGGCTGTGTCTTGGATAGAAAGGCATTATATATAACTTGGTTTTCTTGTAACGCTGTGAATTGTACACATTTTAAAAACCCTGAGAAAAAGTCTTTAAAATCCACTGGCTTGTCAAAGTGATACTTAACATACAAAAAAGTTATCAGCTTCTGTCTCTAAGTTCAGAGAGAGAATTATGCCACAGAGTCAAAAGCACCCGTTGGATATCATGAATTAATCTCTCACCAATGTATCAAAAATTATACTAGTTATGTAGCATTCTTAATAGAATTGTAAAAATATTAACTCAGACCATTTTCTATATCTGTGGCTTAGATAATCTAATATACAGGCTCTCCTAAATTATGTAGATTGTATTTTGTCAGAGTTAAGATTATACCCCCTTTGTTTCAAACATTTTACAGAATGGAAACATACATAGTTGATATCAGAAAACTAAGAGAAATATTGGTTAATTTGTGTCAATACAACAGTTTTCTCCTATGATATTGAACAGAAACATGTAACTTTCAAACTACGGAGTTACACAATATTTAGTTGTAAACAAAAAAATCTTACAACTGTTTTTCCCATACTGCAGGTAGAGGAGTATCATGGCCAAGATCACTGTGCTGGTGACTGATTCATCCTCAAGGGATGTCAGACACCCAGGAGCAGCAAGGTCTCCAGGCCGTGCTGTTCCACTCATCTCTCTGACAGCTCTGGCCGCACCTTCTCACTGTCCTTGCCGCCTCGGACCAGCACCTGCAAAGTCCCAGGTACTTCATGCTGAGGACACAGCCATTGTGAGATGTCCGCTTCGTCTCTGTTGGGGTTCCCAAGGCCATTATTCAATCCTTGACCCAAAATAATTCCGCGTCATTCCTGGTGCAAGTGGTACAGGTCTTTTTAGTTGTTTTGTTTGCTTGTGCAGAGCCAGCCTTGCTCACGGTGATGTCCCTTGATAGATCTGTGGACATCTGCACCCCCTTTGTTATCAGGTCACCATGAAGAAAGGGGCTGGTGAGCAGATGGTGACGCTTTGTAGCTCAGTGGAGTTGTCTCTGGGTTCTTCAATATATCGGTGACCTTTCTAACACCACTTTGTAGATCAAGTTTTGTCCAGAGGTTCTTCTGTGAGATCCCCTCATTACTCACACTCTCCTGCTCAGAGAAGTACCTCGTTGAGATTGGAGCCTTAATTGTCACAACATCTTTTGGTGATCATTTCTTTTATTTTAATGCTGGTTTCTTATATCCACAGCTTCTCCACTGTTCTGAGGATACAATCAATGGAAGGCAGGTCAAAAGTTTTCTCAACAAGCATTACTTGTCTTGTGGTGGTGACTCTCCCTCAATACAGGCTCCACTGCCTACCTGAAGTCAGCGTCAGAGTGCCCTTCTGTGTGGGACTGGCTGGTGTTGTGTTCTGTACCATGATGCCACCAACCCTGACTTCCATCATCTACAGTCTGAAGAACAAAGATATGAAATTGACATTCTGGAAAATGCTTAGAAATACTGTCTTTCATAAACAACAAAACCAAACACAAATATTTCACTCAGTTCACACAAACAACAGGTTAATTCAGTTAATGGTAAGAGACTTCCTGCTGTTTATATAAGGTACTAATTTATGCTCTTATGCACACATAGAATTCACACTTTTTCAATATTTCTTTAATCAAAATAAAAATATATGAAAAATAGAATTTCCCCAAAGGAATAGATTTTAGGTGGCAGAAAGTATAATTGGGAACATGTGACTTTCCTCTTATTTGTGTATAGTCTTCATTTATAGGAATAGATTCATTGTATAGATATATTTCTGCACTTTCATCTTTCACTCAGCATTATGCATCTGGAATCTCCCCACTTTATCCCCTTGTCATGCACATTAAAATGTTTTTAGGTTGTTCTTCATTTTAAAATTAAAAATGATTGTAATGAATATTCTTCTTGTCCATAGGAAATGTCCTATGGACAAGGAAACAAAGCTAGTTAATAATATGCACCATTTTCATTTCATAAGGTGATCAACTTGGTATTCACAGTTGATGTACTTACTGTGTTTATTCCTAAGCATATTGGATAAATTTACTTTTTTCTCCCTTATCCACCTAAATATTTGCTATTTTTAAAATGCTTTCTTATTTTAATGGTAAATAATGTCTCTTATTATTACATTAATTTATGTTTTCATAAATTTATAACTGATATGAACATATATATTTCTCTCTTATCTGTCACATATTATCTATCAATCATCTATACATATATACCAGTCACAAATTCACTCTTTATATCATTTGGTCATTTTTCAGTTGGTTACTTTTATTTTTTAAACTATTTATGTTTTCTTAATACTCAACTTCTGTTCATTAGATATCATGGGAAGATCTCTCTCAAAATATCATTTGTTTTCATCTTTTTATGGTATATATTATAAATTTAGGAGTATTTAATTTTATGTATTTAAAGTTTTCATATTTCTCTATATAATTTGTGCTTTTCATTTTCTTTAAATTTTTAATTTTTCCCCAAAATATTCCCCAGTGAAATATTCTATCAATGTTGATTTTTTTTCCCCAAATATATTGTCTTATCCCAATTATCCTGACCATCAGAAACACACATGCACTCTAATGAAATTAGGTGTATGAAGCCATTATAATGAGGAAGACTCCACACAAAGGAACAGTGCAGCATTTCACCAAAGGAAAAGATAGACTTACAAGAATTTAGGGAAGGGTGACATTTCAGTGAAGTTTAAATAAAGCAATTATTTTGATAAGCTCAAAGCCAAGCAGGGCTATGTCTAAAGGGGCTGACATCAGGTCTGGATTGCAAAGTCAACCCAAGATCTATTTCCTCAAAAATGACAAGGGAGAAGTGAATGTCATCTCTAGAAACTCCTGGATTAGAGATTGAAGCTGCTTCTCTGTGTCAGAGTGGCTAAGGTCCTCTAGAAAGGAGGAGACATTTCATTCCTAATGATGAAATCCCAATCAGCAAAGTGACTACAGGGGGCTGTTTTGAAACTTTATAGGTGTGGAGCATCTTCAGAACAAATAATGCTTCCTGTTAACTTCAAGGCTGGCTTTATTTGTGTTATCTCAGCCTCATGAATGGCAGCAGGCTTTTATTTCCTTAATAGTTAGGACTATAATTTATCTGAATCAATGGCAGGAGGAAACATTTTCATATATTAATCTTTACTAAGAAGAAATTGTGTCATATTTTATTACTACTCTGTTTATCAATGTTTTGTGATAGTATCATAATAATAACCTATTATAATATAGGTTTCTTCATGTCCATGTGTGTCTAGGCTCTATGTTATTACTTTTCTCTTCTTTAATATTTTTTATTGATATGTACATAATATTTGTACATTTTTGTAGGGTACATGTGATATTTTGTTACATGCATAGAATGTGTAATGATCAAGTCAAGGTGTTTAGGGTATCCATCACTTCAATTATTTATTATTTCTGTGTGTTAGGAAATTTCAAGTTCTCTCTTCTAGCTGTTTTGAAATATGAGGAGGCTTGTTAATGGGTACAAGCATTCAGTTACATAGAAGAAATATAATTTGAGTATGACATGATCAAAGAAAATTATAGTAGCCTCTTATCAATATCTATATCTATCTTGATTGTAGTTCCTTATTCCAATGGCTCACAAACATAAAAACTGAGTCAAAGTTCAGATTTTGATAATAAAAGTGACAGTGGGGTAGAGTTGACATACCTTAATAGTTTTACATAAATGCTCACACACGTACATACATGCATGCATACATGCACACGTATCTGTGAATCAAGAGAGAAGCCCCTAACCAGGGTGGTGAGATAGGTACTCTCCTGTACATTGCCAAGAGGAAATAGTAAGATTCGTCTTGAGGTTCATTTGGCAATATGGATTTTTGTCCCTTGACTTAGAAATTCCACTCCTTGAAAACTGTTCTAAAGAAGAAGTTGTACATGGATATTTCCGCACAGAGTTTTCCATTGCACTGCTATCTATAATGGCCAAAACATGGAACTGAGCTAGGAAACTAGTTAAAATTATTGTTTTTCTTTATTATATTAATAACTTCCCATGAGACTATTAAAATCAGGTTACAGAACTGAAACTGATTATGATAAATTGTGAAATTAAATAATGAAGTAAATATACTTAGTAATATGACCCAGATATCCAACTTTCATCTATTCATAAGCATATACTCCAAAATATAACACTAGTCTTTGATTGGTGGAGGGACGTGGCATTAATAATTTTATTACTTTCACTTACTCTGGTTTCAGGTAGTCACGCAAAAAATTCATCCCAGACCTCTGAGTCTGATATTGCCAGAGAGAAATTGAGCGTAGTGAAGCTTTCAAACTGATTGTCATAATTTTTGTTTTGCATTAAAGTAATGTAATAACAATTTTCCATATTTTTGAAATCCTCTAAAATGGATTATTACTTTCAAAAATAAATCAAATGTTTATTTTTCTAAACAAAAGTGGTATGTTTTTCATGAGATGAGAACCCCCAATATAGGATAAAGTACTTTTTCATCAACTTGATCTCTGATCATGTGTTCAAAAGGGTTTTATATCAATAGTTTCCATAAATTAGACTTGTTCATTAAACTCTTCAGCAGAAACCTGCCTCATATATTTTTCAGCAGATTGCTTAGTGCTTTTACTGAATTGGTGCTTACAAATGCTTTTTTCAGTGCCATTTAGTTAATGAGTGATGTTTATTGGGAAGTTGCTTCATTGAAAAGAAAAATAAAGGGGTTAGAACTCATGACTGTTGTTAAAGTGAGAAATTAAATGACCACATGAAAAACTTCTCTCCCTTTGGCAATTTTCCCAATATTACTATTAATAATTTTCCCTCTAGGTGAAAAATGATGAAAGGAATCTGATGATAAAACATTCATTAAACAGTTCTCAAGCTGTTAATTTATAAAAGAAAAAAAAAACTGGAGAAAAGACAGCCCAACCATTTGCTTTAGAACACATTCTTTGCTTGCCATTTAGACATTTTGAGAAAAGTTTTCAGTACCAACCAGAACCAGTTTAACTGATAATCCCCTCCAATTATCAGAAGGAGTTTCCTCTGTGTGAAATCTCAGGATGGCTATGACATCACTCCATAGGCTATTTAAACTCCCCTATCCGTGGGTCGCTGGTGCTGTGTGCTCCGAGTGTGCATGGTGCTCAAGCGTGAAATCCAGGCTGCAGTTAAGTGGTCATCTTCAAATACTTCTAATACTCTCTTTTTTTTTGATGTTTTGTGTCTTTCAATCTGGATCTCCTGTCATCCTTTCAGAGAAAGAAGGAGGCTAATATGAAGACAGAAAACAAGAAGATCAAGGATGTTTCCTTTAATCTTTTCAGTTTCTAAAATCTTACCTTTGTGAAGTGGTACACAGCCAATTTTGCCTTTAACTAATACTGCTCTCTCTAGATAAATTATACCTGGAAGTGATCCACTGTCATCAGCTGTGTCTCCGCTTGTAGGGTAAGAAAGTCATTTGGCTCTCCTAGGTAATGTGTTTGAGTGGAAGGAGAATGGGTAAGGAAGGTTACTGATTTGAGATAATTCAGACATGTGTGCATATCCAGTTCCCACAAAAATGATATAAGTTTGAAGCACAGGGACTTAAGTAAGATTATAAAATATTTAAATTGAATAGAATTGGAAAGTAGGGATTCTGGTGGATGTACGAGAGATAGGATACTTTACCTTAAGAAGATGGGATTGAAAATAAATGAAGCACAATCCAGGCATTCAGAGGTAAATCATTTCAATTGAATTGAATAAAAGCAAAAACTAGACAAAAACGTCTTCGTCAAAGCTAAAAACAGGTTACTATTGAGCTGTTACTGAGTACTTCCAAAGTATTTACTTAGCACATTTAAAGATACATTTTTTTAGGTAAAAGCGGAATATTTATAATTAAATGGAGTTAGCAATTGGGCAGAAATAATTATGGAAACACTCAAGGAGGACTGCAAATTTTCTGTTGCTTCATCTATGAAATATCCACTTACTGATTTAAAAAAAAACATCACTTTCTTGTACAAATGTTTAGACTAGAAATAACCAAATGATAAATCACCATGCCAGCTTTTGGACAGAACCAGCCACTATTTTGTGGACTGCTTTTATTGATTGTTTTTTGTGCCCCATTTTGGACACACCAACAGGCAATATCTGGAAGACAGGAGCACCGTGCTATGCACCACACTAAGACAGGAGCGCTACTATGGTGGTGGATGTTGGGTGGTCGGATGCCCGTCAGGCTGTGCTAAAAGCACAAGTGTAACACGCTCCATGAATTCAGAAGGAACCAAATGCCCTGCACATTCCCACTGCCTTCCTGATTGCTGTCATTAGTTTTCTTTTCCAGAGACCAGTTTTATTCATACTAAAGTGGTCTTCAAAGTTAGCCCCTGGGTACACTGTGATATCATGGAGGATATCAAAGTAAACATTTATATCATCTGTGCTCTCAAATTAATAGTACAAGTTTAGAATGGTAAAATATTAAGTTTAGGAATCATTAAATTTTAGAAATAATTGATAATCAGTTGATGTATAGACCACCTAAAATAAGCAAGACTGAACTAATGGCTATGCACATAAAGACTGTTTAGAGGACGACTCTACCCTCCAATGGCTCACACTGCATTTGAGAAGGCAGAAACACACAGCAAATGAAAGCATCAGGGACACTGGCACCGTCACAGAAATAAGCTGAAGAGGTGTCACAGGGGAAAGGGCAGCATAGGTTTCCTTCTGGTCAGAAGTTAACATCGCAGAGAGACTCATTGCCAGTGAACTCTGAGAACAGCAGAGTCTGGGCCACCTTATTTGAAAAGGAGGGTAAACTAAAATTCACAGTATACAGCAAGTAAAATAAATCATCAGGTTCTGATTTACTAGCAATGCATATTGCCTATGTCCTCACAATAAAAATTCTAAATGTTACTGTCATTCTTTAAACATATTTTTCAAACTAAGTAATATACATCTTTCTAAAGAGATTCAAACACTATACAAAAGTATTCTTAAGAAAATTGTATTTATTTTTTACACTTAAGTTTTTGAGTCAGTGGGTCTCAAGATTGCACATTTAAAAGTCTTATTCCTTACAGAGGTGCAATTTTGTTGTCTCCATATGCGTTTTGTAAAATCCATCTTTCCCACTTACTTGAATTTTAGTCTTTCTTATGTGCAACATTCACATATAAGTTCTGTTTTGGGGGGAGATGTTTATTTCTAGATACTCTTCTCATTAGGGGCTCCGCCTTGTTTTCTACTCCGTTGTTCAGCCTCTGTATTCCACACTGGCCCCTCAGAGGGCAAAGTCGATTTTTAACATTTCTTTCCCCTAGATAATTAATACATGCTCATTCTTTCAGATCAAATTTAGAATCATTTTTGCCAAGTTTCTCTAGAAAAATTTTCTGTTGGTATTTTTATTAGGGCTACAATTATTAGTTTTACAGTTTTTCTCCAAGTTTAGTATATTACCAGTTATTTTATCACTTTTGTTGTTATATAGAAATATTTTGTTGAAATTATGAACAGATACTTGCTGACATACGATGGAACATTTGCGGGAAGTATATGGGAGCTGAGACACGGGGCTAACAGTAAGCAGACGAAGAGAGGAGACTTGCGCTCTAGGCGGAGAGAACTCCTGAGTCTGCCTGCACTGAGCGGGAGGTGCCAGCAACCCACAGAGCGCTGGGGCACACAGGACTTCTCTCTTTAGCTCACAGACAATGCAGAGCCCTTGACGGATGTTAAGAAGGAGTGGAGGGAGTTTATGTGAACAGATCTGCAGATGTGTCACTATTAATGTACTACTGGGTTTAATAATTAGTATTAATTTGAGAATATTCACATATAGATGTGAAACTGATTTATAATTATGGAGTTTGCAGTGTTTTGGAGGCTATGTGGGTTTATAACATAAATGGAAAATTAATTGCATATTTTCTACATACTGTGACAATTTAAAAATTTTCGACTCTTTGAAGACTTTCCTAGGATGCTTTCTGAACTAGGAATTTGGGGGGATCATACTCTAAATTTTTCCAAATTTAGAGGTCTTCTTTAGCAATTTGATTACATATATGTGTATATGCATTATATCTATTTATAATTATATATGTATACATGCACTCATGTACAAAAATATTTTTAAATCATTTTATTTGTTGAAATTTCAAACTGTAATATAATATTGAAATAACCTTCCATACTACAAATATTTTTCTACTCCTCTCATATCTTTGTTTAGATCATTTTTCTTATTCTTAGCGATTCCTTATGTCATTTTTCTTCCCCCACCTATTATTAGCATGGCCAGAAGTAGGTGTATTTAGTTTCAATTTCAAAGAATCAACTCTTTAAATATCCAGTCTACTTATTTTAGAGTCCATGAATATCTATTTAAATCTTTCATATTCTCTTCCTCCTATTTAAATTCATTTTGTGGATTTTTTTAACTTATTGGGTTCAACCTTTATTTATATCATATTTTTCTATGAAAATTACATTATGGCATGCTATAAAATTTTGTTTGGGTACATCTTTGGCTATAGCCCATAAGTTTCTACACATAATCTTTAATTTAATGCAAGTTTGAGCTTCCTTTGTCCTATGTAGTGTTTCAGTCGTATGGTAAAGTATTTCAAATTCTCTGATTTAGATGTAAACCTATTATTATTTTAAAGTTCCAATATACTTTAGTGAAAATATTAATAATTGTCCTATGGAAACCAACTGAATACATTAAGCACATAAAGCATTTCCATTTAAAATTCAAATTATAGAATTATTCCTTTTTCCATTTATAATATCACCTTAAGTTATAGTCTATATATGCTTAAGTCATTCTTTTTTTTTTCATCTTTTAATTCTATCTTTTCATGTTGTACTTTTTGGTTTTGCTTTCTTTAAGGAGTAAACCCACACTTTAAAAAGTGATGTTTATCCTGAATAATGTTTTAGCTTTAATTAATATAGTTATTTTCTATCTAATCTCATTATATGCTTTTAAAAAATCTTCTAGGCTGTTACATCTTTTTTCATATTTTCAAAGATTTTAGAACACACACCTACCAACATACATGCATACACACACTCATATACATGTATCTTTTTAACTCATTTTAATACTAGTTATTGATTTTTTTAGCAGTTTTAAAAATTATTCTTATTCTTATAGTTGTCTTTGTGTTGAAGTCATAAGTAAAAATCTATATTATCTGACTCATTTACTGGGAAA
Source organism: Cheirogaleus medius (assembly GCA_008086735.1). Taxonomy (NCBI): domain Eukaryota; kingdom Metazoa; phylum Chordata; class Mammalia; order Primates; family Cheirogaleidae; genus Cheirogaleus; species Cheirogaleus medius. Next base: position 818,246 of record VBSM01003177.1, on the reverse strand, counting down.
AACATGTTAGATTCTTAACTATTACATATGTGTTTATTTATCATTGGTCCTTTTCACTATGTGTTCCATGAAAAAGGGAACATTGTTGGTGGTATCTTTAGCTCCTAGAATAATGCCTAGTGAAGATATGGATCACAGGAAGTAGTTGAATGGATAAATAAATGAATGAATGAAAGCTGCATTCTGTTACTTACTAATTTTCCATTCTATTTAAATAGAATATATTGTTTATGTAGATTATTAGCATTCCATTTTCAGACCTTTTTAAAAAATCTATATTTTTATATATGTATATTGTTAAGAATTATGTTGAATTCTATGCAATTTTTCAATTATATTTACATTATTTTTAAACATATGTATTTAAACTGAAATGAATGTTCACTAAGAGTAATATTATATAGATTTTCACTATTCTTTTTTTTTTCAGCATATTATTGGTGTACAAATGTTTAGGTTACATATATTGCCCTTCCCCCCCAGTCAGAGCTTCAAGCGTGTCCATCCCCCAGATGGTGCGAATCGTACTCATTATGTATGTATATACCCACCCCGTCCTCCCTTCTCCCATCTGCCCAACACCCGATAAATGGGTTCCAGCTCTATCCAGGATAATACAAGAAGTGCTATATCACCATTGTTTCTTATAGCTGAATAGTACTCCATGGTATACATATATCACATTTTGTTAATCCACTCATGTATTGATAAGCACTTGGGTTGTTTCCATTTCTTTGCAATTGTGAATTGTGCTGCTACAAACATTCGAGTGCAGATGTCTTTTTTATAGAATATCTTTTGTTCTTTTGGGTAGATGCCCAGTAATGGGATAGCTGGATCAAATGGTAGATCTACTTGTATCTCTTTGAGGTATTTCCATATTGCTTTCCACAGAGGTTGAACTAGTTTGCATTCCCATCAGCAGTGTAGGAGTGTTCCTATCTCTCCACATCCACACCAACATTTATTGTTTTGGGACTTTTTGATAAAGGCCATTCTCCCTGGAGATAAGTGATATCTCATTGTGGTTTTGATTAGCATTTGCTTGATCATTATAGATGTTGAGCATTTTTTCATATGTTTGTTGGCCATTATTCTGTCTTCTTTTGAAAAGTTTCAGTTCATGTCCTTTGCCTACTTTTAGATAGGGTTGTTTGATTTTTTTCTTGCTGATTTTCCTGAGTTCTAAATAGATTCTAGTTCTCAGCCCTTTTTCAGATGTGTAGCATGTGAATATTTTCTGCAATTCTGTAGGTTGTATCTTTGCTCTCTTGATAGTTTCTTTGGCTGGGCAGAAACTTTTTAATTTGATCGGGTCCTATTTATTTATTTTTGTTGTTGCTGTGATTGCCTTTGGGGTCTTCTTCA
>VBSM01003177.1:806563-816778 GCA_008086735.1 Cheirogaleus medius | reverse complement strand
ATTTATAGATTTGTGTATGTTGAACCATCCTTGCATCTCTGGGATGAAGCCCACAAAAAGCTTTATGCATATAAACTGGAAAACATGGAGAAAATGGACAAATTTTTAGAAACATACAGCCTCCCTAGGCTCAATGAGGAAGAAATAGAATTTCTGGACAAACCAATATCAATACTGAAATTGAAACAGCAATAAAAAACCTTCCTAAAAAGAAAAGTCCCAGACCAGATGGTTTCACACCCAAATTTTACCAGACCTACAAAGAACTGGTGCCTATCCTTCAGAAATTATTCCACAACATCAAGAAGGATGCAGTCCTCCCCAACACATTTTGTGAAGCCAACATATCCCTTATACCAAAACCAGGAAAGGACACAACAAAAAAAGAAAATTACAGACCAATATCCCTTATGAATACAGATGCAAAAATTCTCAAGAAAATCCTAGCAAACCGAATTCAGTTTTTCACTCTTCTTAATTCTTCACTTTCCTGTGATATCCTTAATTAGAGGTCAGGAAACTGTCTTTAAGATTTTAAGTAATGTCCATTGAGACACACTGCTAACTAGTAATGGAGCCAGGTCCCCAAACAAGCATTCTTAGCTCACATATTTAGGAGTTGAGAGGCACCATAGAGACCCTTTACTCCAAAATGGTGTTCTTGGGTCAAGAAACTGACTGTCACTTCCACACAATTACTGTGGCATCATCTGCCTCTTTGTATGGTGCAATCCCTGAGTGCACACAATAATGTTCAAAAATTCAAAAATTATATTGCCTTTTGAAGAATACTGAAACTAATGAGGACTTCTTTAAAAAGGATTTTCTTATTTTTATTGTATATTCAAGATGTGAATTCACCACCCACGGTGTGGACACTCCTCCACCGTCTGAGACCCTGCGTGGCTTCCTGCTGACTTCAGGTTACAGAATCCTTCCCACATTTCCTGTGGTCTCCTTCTCTAGAGTTTACGACTAATTGATCCAGTCAGGAAGCTTCTGAGAGTGAAAGAGGGTGGGGAAAATATTAAAATAAGTGGGATACTAGGATGGAAGGCAGAACCTGGGCTACCCAACTCTAACCCAGATGTCGGTTTTCCTCTTGGAAAGCCATCAAGACCCACGAAAATGTAAAATAAAGCCTCCTCCCCCCAAAAAAACCCCACATTGCTTTAAATGCACAAAAGGTACACTAAAAAGATCAGAAGAAACATATTAAATGTTAAACAAACTTTTATACATTTTAAATTATAACTCAATTCTACTGATAACACTTAGAAAATAGTTTCGACCTCTTGGTCCACATGCCTTAAAGAACTGACCACTGATATCTCACCATCCCCCTAATTTACAAAGCTCTTCCTGAGCTGAGTTTTGTTTCCTGACTGCTACAAGCAGTGTGCCTTAGGGATGTTACATTTGCTATTCATTCCATAGGAACATCTTTTCCCAAATCTTCACATTGCTTGTCTTTGGTCATCTTTCACTGTCTGTGTTAAAGTTTTCCTTAAAGCTCTTAAGGCATTACCTGGAACCATGGCTCCCATTTGTTACTTGTTTATTGTGCTTCTCCCACAGCTAGGCTGTAAATCACAGGAGACCCAGTCTCCTTTGTTTACTACAGTATCCACAGAGCTGAGAACACTGCATGGGACTCTCGATGAATAAATATTTGGTGTGTGAATCAATGAGAAATTGACAACTGAGTGAAGGGAAAATTAGGATGGTCAGTGATCAGATGAAGGATGCTGTGATCCTTGTTTACTACAGTTCACCATTGTTTTCAGTTATGTCTACAATTTTTGATTATTTTTTACAAGAGACTGATCAGTTTTAAGAGTATCACAAAAATGCCCAATTCCATCAAATGTCTTACTGAATTACTATATTTGGTAATCTGACTTGCTTGAATCAATTGTCTTGCAGTTGTACCCCATTTTAAATAAATGGAACCAACTCTGAGTGAAGGGTCCTCTCTAGGGCCCAGGCGTTCTGCAATAGTAATTAAACTCCTTTAAACCAAGCACCAATTGCCAAATGTCCACTCATCCTCATGCCATGGAGACCTAGCTTTGGAATTGCTCTTCACCAAGAAGAAATAGCCAGGAGAGAAGCTGCTAATCCACTCTACCAAAAACTGTTTGATTTAGTAATATAATTTTAATTTAAAAATGCATATAATGCATTTTTAAATGATTCATTTTTTTGTGTGCTTTTCATTAACCCCATACATCTGTTCTTATGCCTCCAGGTCAAACTCAACACCATGGATGAAGACAACAGGACCTTGTCCAGTGACTTCACCCTCACAGGGCTCTTCACTCACAGCAATGCCTCAGGATTCCTTTTCGGTGCCATCTGTGCCATCTTCTTCATGGCCATGACAGCTAATGGGGTCACGATCTTCCTGGTCCACACAGACCCTCACCTCCACACCCCCATGTACTTCCTCCTCAGCCACCTCTCCTTCATCGATGTGATGTACATCTCCACCATCGTGCCCAAGATGCTGGCTGATTATATTGTGGGCAAGGGGACTATCTCCTTTTTTGCCTGTACAGCCCAGTACTTTTTCTATATGGGCTTTGTTGGGGCTGAATTCTTCCTGCTGGGGCTCATGGCCTATGACCGCTACGTGGCCATCTGCCACCCCCTCCGCTATCCTGTCCTCATGAGCCGGCGGGTCTGCTGGATGATCTTGGCCTGCTCCTGGCTTGGTGGTGCTTTGGACAGTTTCCTCCTCACCCCCATCACCATGAGTCTCCCGTTCTGTGCCTCTCACAAGATCAATCACTTTTTCTGTGAGGCACCCACCATGCTGAGGCTGGCCTGTGGGGACAAAGCCGCCTATGAAATGGTGATGTACGTTTGTTGCATCATGATGCTGCTGATCCCCTTCTCTGTGGTGATTGCATCCTATACCCGGATTCTCATCACAGTGCAGCAGATGAAGTCGGCACAAGGGAGGCAGAAGGCTTTTGCCACCTGCTCATCACACGTGATCGTAGTGACTCTGTTCTATGGGGCTGCCTTGTACACGTACATGCTTCCCAGATCCTACCACACCCCGATCAAAGACAAGGTCTTCTCTGCCTTTTACACCATCCTCACCCCCCTGTTAAACCCTCTCATCTACAGTCTGAGGAACAGGGATGTGATGGGGGCCTGGAGGAGGGTTATGGCAAGATGCCAAGGGGCCTGTGATGTGACAAGAAAAGAATTCTGACAGGCTAAGACCCTTACATCTGTTCAGGGTATATGGGAGTCCATCATAGATAATACAGATAATTCTGGCAGCAACTGCCAATGCCACATCAAAATGTGAAGCTACCGTAACATTCACATACAAATAATGCCAGAGTTCCATAAACAGCACTCGTGTTTATTCTTTCTTTGTTTCCACTGATTTCAATTCATGTCATACCACTTCTCTGATTGCAATTCATGTATATGAATGTCCACAAATATCTGGCTAATATTACATACTCTGTCCACCTTCAATGGCCTCATAAGAACTGGTGATTTTGACTACATTATTTAAACTATCCATAGATAGAGTTTATGGAAGGTTTAGGTATGTCAACATTTGAAAGACTTTGAAGGAGAGTAAATTGTCATAAACTTTAAAAGGGGTATCTATGTAGAGTCACACAAGGATTTAGAAAATCCTGAAACCTCTTCTTTGAGTAACAATTGAAAACATTCCTCCTTTATCTAAATTTGGAGCTGGAAAAAACCTGAATCATGTGTTTTATAGAAAGGCCAAGACTAAACCTCTACAGGACAAGGATTCTGCAATGTTATTCTTTTATGTGACAAATAATTGTTGCGTTGACAGAGACAGTGAAAGATAGTTCAGAAAGAAATTCCCCCATTAACTAGCAATTTCTGTAATCACTTTCAGCCTCCTCTCCAATTCTTTAGTAGTATTAGGCTTCTGGAATCTCCCTGTAGATGTTAGTTTGGGTGGGGGCTATTTCTACCAATCTTTTTCTTCCAAAGACATTGTGAACAGTGCATTTTTCCTTCTTTTCAGCACTGGCTTTTTCATTGGATAAATGAGAAGGAAATAACTAGACTTTCATTTGAAAGTTAGACCTGGAAAACTCTTTGTTAATGACATAATATCATTTCTTTTTAGGAAGCTGAGACCTGGAGAAAAATGGCCTAAATCATAGACTCAGCAGTAAAAACCAGGACCACATCCCAGATACTTTGGGTCACCTCTGCATGCTGCTATCCCAGGCTTTGTGCTTTTAACAGTTTCACAGAACCACAGCTGGGTTCAGTGATGTTCTACTGTTCACAGATGTTAGAGATGATGGGTGAATGAAACATAGCCAAACCTCCTATTGCACTGAAAAATCTTCTCTGTGTTAGACAAAATCTTTAACCAAATAGAACAGCCCTGTGCTACTGGGCTCCAACATGGGCCACAGAGCAAGACCTTGTCTCTAAAATAATAGTAAAAATAATAACAAATAGAACAGCCCACCTTGGAGCACTCTGAGTTGGGCTGACAAATTAATTGAGAAAGTAGATCTGTTCCTATCTAGTTGAACAGGGTTATCAGTTGTAGACCAGGGGCAGCTTTCCTGAGGCTCTCTAACCAGAGATTCTCCTCTTCTTCAATCTTGTCAGATTGCCTTGGAAAATACCATGTGCCATATGATATGACTAAGCATTCCCAACCCAGAAGATGTTGAGGTACAAAGGACACAATAAAGCAGAAGAGAAGGAGAGCAATGATCCATGAGAACTGAACATCAATTTCAGCACCACATAAAGACCATGTGAACTTCCGTCAAGCATGTGATGTATCTGAGGCTCAATTTCCTCTTTGGTAAAATTTGAGTTAATACAAATTTTTTTCCTTGTAAGATTTTAATAACAAAGTAAAATGATAAATGTAATAAAACTTTATAAATACTGGTCATTATTTTAGTTATTCTTAACAGATGTGATTGCCTTTTATATTCATTTTTAAATAAAATACCTAGGAATATACTTAACCAAGGAGGTGAAAGTTCTCTGCAAGTAGAACTATGAAACACTGAGGAAAGAATTTACAGATGATACAAACAAGTGAAGAAAAATATCCAGGTAGATCAGTAGAATCAACATTGTTAAAATGAAAAAAAAGTGTTAAAATGTCCATACTGCCCAAAGTGATTTACAGATTCAGTGCAATCCCCATCAATGTCATATTTCAAAATGTCATATTTCAAAAATATAGAAAAAATAATTCTATGCTTTGTGTGGAACCAAAAAATACCCTGAAGGGTCAAAGCAACCTTAAACAAAAGGAACAAATCTAGGGGTATCACATTACCAGACTTCAAACTACACTACAAGGCTATAGTAACTGAAACAGCAGGGCCATTGGCACAAAAAGAGAGACTAAGGCATGAAATTATAAGAATTATAGAAGAAGATGTAGGAAAAAATCTTCTAGATATCAGCCTAGGCAAAGAATTTATGAAGACCCCAATGGCAATCACAGCAACAACAAAAATTAATACATGGGACCTGATCAAATTAAAAAACTTTATCACAGCTAAGGAAACAACCAACAGAGCAAATAGACAACCTACAGAGTGGGAGAAAATATTTGCAAGCTTTATATTAGATAAAGGGCTAATAACCAGAATCTACAAAGAACTCAAGCAAATCAGTAAAAAATAAATAAATAAAATAAACAACCCCATTAAAAAGTGGAAAAAGACATGAACAGAAGAAACTTTTCAAAAGAAGATAGACTAATGGCCAATAAACATAAGAAAAAATGCTCCATGTCTCTAATTGTCAAGGAAACGCAAATCAAAACCAAAAAATCACCTAATTCCACTGAGAATGGCTTTTATTAAAAAGTCCCAAAACAACAGATGCTGGTGTGGATGTGGTAAGAAAATAACACTTATTATACACTTTTGGTGGGATGGCAAACTGGTACAACCTCTATGGAATATAGCGTAGAGATTCCTCAAAGAACTAAAAGTCGACCTACCATTTGATCATGCAATCCCACTACTGGGTCTTTACGCAAAGGAAAAAGAGCCATTTTATCAAACAGACACTTGCACCCGAATGTTTACTGCAGCACAATTCACAATTGCAAAGATGTGGAATCAATCCAAGTATCCCTCAGTTCATGAGTGGATTAATAAAATGTGGTATATGTATACCATGGAGTACTACTCAGCTTTCAAAAAATAAATTAATACCTTTTGTAACAATCTGGATGAAACTGGAGACCATTCTCCTAAGTGAATATTGCAATAATGGAAAAACAAACACCACATGTACTCACTACTAAATTGGAACTAATTGATCAGCACTCATGTGCACATAGGGAAGTAAAACTCAATGGAAATCAAGCAGGTGGGAGGGGGGAAGAGGATATGGGTAAAAATCACACCTGATGGGTACAATGAATATTTTCTGGATGATGGGCACACTTATAGCTTTGACTCAAACTGTACAAAAACAATTCATGTAACCAAAACATTCGTACCCCTGTAATATTCTGAAATAAAATTTCTCCTATTTCTCTTTTTCTATCTATCACACACACATGTAAGTATGCAGTCTTGGTAAGTATACTAAGATATAGATGCCTGATAAAGGATAAAAATATCACAAATATAGTGGTTGAAAGTAGATTTAATAGAAAATTAGAAAAAAACAGATAATGCATTCTTTAAAAAATAGTAATTAAAATAACAATGAGCTAGCATTACATACCTTTTAGAATGGCTACAATTAAAAATACTGACAATACCAAATGCTGGTGAAATACAGGCACTCTCATTCACTATTGGTACAAATACAAAATGGGACAGTCATTTTGGAATAAGGTTTGGCAATTTCTTACAAAATTAAACACAATCTTACCATATGATCTGGCAATTGCACTTCTTGATATTAACCTTACTGACTTGGAAACTTATGTTTACACAACACCAACATGTGAAGGTTTATTGTAGATTTTTCATAGTCACCCAAACTTGGACTTAATCAAGATGCCCTTGCCAGTTGAATATATAAACAGTGTCACATGCACACAATGCAATATTATGCAGTGATAAAAATTGAAATGACTTATCAGGCCATTAGAAGACACAGAGGAAACTGAAACGCATGTTATTAAGTTGTAGAAGCCAATTTGAAATGGTATAATTCCAGCTACATCCCATTCTGGGAAAAGGTAAAACTGTGGTGACAATAGAAAGATCAGTGGTTGCCAGGAGTTAGGGTGAGGGAGGGATGAATAGGCAGAGGACAGAGGATTTTTATGGCAGTGAAACCATTCTATATGAACTGTAATGGGAGCTACATGACACTGTGCATTTGTGAAAGTCCATGCAACTGGAGAACAAAAAGAGTGAACCTTTATGGAAAGCATGGACTTTATTTAATCATAATGTATCAAAACTGATTCTTTAATTACAACAAATGTACAACACTAATGTGAGATGTTAACAGTGGGGGAAAGAGAGGGGTATATAGGAACTCTCTGTGTAATCTGTTCAATTTTCTATAAACCCAACTGTTCTAAAATATAAAATTTAATTTAAAAAAAAGTGTTCCTAGCAATTATATAACCCTCTGATACTGTATGTTTTGAGTGCATTTCATTTCAAGGAATCATTAGAAGTGCTCACTAAAGAATCATGGGGTTTGTAGAAGTTAGGGTGGGGACTGGTCATGAAATGCTAAAAATTTGTTAATTGGTCTTGTTGGGGGTTGGTTATATGTATTTTGGAGATGGAAAAGCAGTGAGGCTAATATTTCTTGGAAAGGAAAGTTAATCAGAAGAACATGGGCCAAATGTTAAATAGTTTTCTGTCTTGGACACGTGGCAGTATTTCCCTGGCCTCTGCATTCAAGTTTAAACAGCAAGGCCCTGGTGATGTGCCATCTGCCTATGGAGGAAAAATAAATGTCTGTGTTTCCCTGTGTCCTGTACTTTCCCTGTCACCAGCAGAGCAAAGCTTTCTAAAAGAAGGCTGCTGCTGCCAGGGGGGAAGCATTTTTAGAGTGAGCAGAATGGTTTTCATTTTAGAGCGTGTTTTATTATTGGCAAGCTGTCACTGGAAATGTCATCTCAAGTCCCTGCCAGGCTCAGCCTCTGGTGGATGTGAAGCCACGTGTGAGACACTCAGCCACGCCTGCAGGAGAATCAGGTCAGATATCTGGGTCTGAGCTGAAGGGAAAGTTCTCAAGACCTCGTGCTTCCTTGGGTCTAAACTGGCTAGCGACATATACAATTTGTGTTCATGGACGAATTACTAACGTCTGAAAGAACGATTTGTCTGTCTTTCAGTTATATGATTAACTCACTCTGCCATTTAGATGACTCTGTTGCCTTGGCCTGAGTTTCTCCATAACAAATGGGAAATTCTGCCCCAGATGTAGTTGTTGATTCCCCCAGAACAAAATTGGCAACATTTAACCACTTCGGTAAGAGCGTCTACTATGGTCGATAGTCACAGATGAACGCGCACAGCCGAGCGTGGACTTTAGCCGACAGCTGTGATATGAAGACACACAGCCAAGCATCGACTTTAGTCTCTAATTTTGAATTGACTTTTCTAATTTTTCATTTATCAAAAATAAAATTGTGAACATTTAAAAATAACATAATAAAAATATATATGTATATGTTACCTATTCTGATTTACATTACAAGTAAAGCTGCCTATAAAGTAAAACAAGCTTTCAGTGCTTTAAAGATTTCCTCATCACACAAGAGCAAAACAGATCCATCGTCAATGCACAGCACAAACTATTGTGTGGACTATGAGTGCCGGCTGTGGGCAAGGTTTCACGGCCAGTGAGCACTGTACTGAAGTGGTTAAGTGGTGCACAGCCCTTTCAGCAACCTGAGGAGGAAGATCAGCAATGTTTCTAAAAGTTTTGATAACTATTCTGAGATTCATAATGTCACAAAGACATGTCACTCCACTATTTGGCTTTAAAATATATGTAGTCATTGTGTAGCATCTAGGATGATTTTTGGCATGAATTGATGTTCCTGACAAATCAGTGGTTTCACTAAATGGGGAAAAATTGAAAGCATTTCTACTGGAACCATGCAAGGTTGCCCACTACCTCCACTTATATTCAACATAGTTCTGGAAGTCCTTGCTAGAGCAATCAGATAATAGAAGGGAATGAAAGACATCCAAATGGGGGCAGAAGAGATCAAACTCTCATTCTGTGCTGATGATATGCTATTATATCTAGAAAACCCCAAGGATTCAATCAAGAGACTCCTGAAATGGATAAAAGAATTCAGTAAAGTCTCAGGATACAAAATGAATACACACAAATCAGAGGCATTCATATACACCAATAACAGTCAAACTGAGAAATAAATCAAAGACTCAATTCCCTTCACAATAACAAGGAAAATAAAGTACCTAGGAATATATTTAAATAAGGAGGTAAAAGACCTCTACAGGGAGAACTATGAAACACTGAGGAAGGAAATAGCAGAGGATGTAAACAGGTGGAAAACCATACCATGCTCGTGGGTTGGCAGAATCAACATTGTTAAAATGTCTATATTATTCAAAGTGAGCTACAGATTCAATGCAATCCCTATTAAAATACCAACATCATATTTTACAGATAGAAAAAATAATTTTATGCTTTGTGTGTAGCCAGAGAAGACCCCATATAGCAAAAGCAATCCTAGACAATGAAAACGAAATGGGAGGCATCAATTTACCAGACTTCAAACTATACTACAAGGCTATAGTAATTGAAACAGCATGGGACTGGCACCTGGGCAGGGACATTGACCAATGGAACAGAACAGAGAACCCAGATATAAAACCACTGTCATATAGCCATCTAATCTTTGACAAAGCAGACGAAAACATACACTGACGAAAAGAATCCTTATTCAATAAATGGTGCTGGGAAAACTGGATAGCCACATGTAGAAGACTGAAACAGGATCCACACCTTTCACCTCTCACAAAAATCAACTCACTCTGGGTCACAGACTTAAACCTAAGGTGTGAAACTCTTACAATTCTAGAGGAAAATGTTGGAAATACTCTTCTAGACATTGGCCTAGGAAAGGAATTTATGAAGTAGACCCAAAGGCAATCACAGCAACAACAAAAATAAATAAATGGTACCCGATCAAATGGAATAGAATAGAGAACTCAGAAATAAACCTTTGCATATATGATCAATTGA
>VBSM01003177.1:763842-784081 GCA_008086735.1 Cheirogaleus medius | reverse complement strand
GTTGAGACTAGAGTCCCAAAGGAGACTTCATGTTTCCTGTCTCTCTGAGTCTGATAAACTCTGCATGCCTCACATAACTCACACTGCTTTGAACTGTTTTTCGTTTTTCAGTCTTATAAAGTGCAAACATAGAATATTCAGCTAAACATTTGTCAACCTTAAATAATGAGGTTCAGAAAATACGATTAAGTATAGAGTTTATTCCAGCTCAGAGCTTGAGGCTGGCCACCCAGGAGCATAGATTCAAGATGCTCTGAATATACACTTCCATTAGCAGCAGTTACAAGTGTTTTTTTTTTTTTAAAGAAAAATGAAGAGGCAGTTCTCAAGACGTTTGCCAAGAATTTACATTAAAATAACATAACCCATGGATTGGTTATGCATTGTTCTTTGCATCACAAATCCCAGGAACATGAAGATAATGGGTGAACCATCAAGTCAGGGACAAAATGCTTTTAAACAAGTGTCACCAGGCATGGGTTGGGGGTAGGAGCCTGTGACTGATGTCTCATACTCATGTATCTCTGGGCCTGATAAATTTTGCATACCTCATACATCTCAGACTGCTCTGAGCTGTTTTTCTTTTCTCACATTGTTGGAAAAAATGGTAAAAGCACTGTGTCAGGCAGTTAAATGACAGCAAGATTACGTGAGTGTTTTTCTGGATTTCTTTCTGGCATTTGTCATCTTTTTAAATTTGTAATGTGTTGGGATTTCTTTTCTCATCTTAAGAGAATAGTTATCATTGTACCTAACTATGTAATCATGATTTTTAGTCTTTTCCTTAAAGAAGGCTCCCCAAATTACTAAGCTTCGGGCTTAGAAAACCTGAATTCTAGCCCCCACTCATTAAAACACCAGAGTGATATAACTGTGAATTGCATGTGAGAAAATAAAAGCCGCTCATAGCAGTCTGAGCTCTGCGAAGTATGCGAAATGCATTAGGCTCGGACAGCCGCGAGTGCGGGACGGCAGTGGCGCTTGCACTCAGGCCTGTGCAGTTACGTGAGGGCATTTCGTTCCTGACCAGCTGCCTCCCCTATTATCTTCCTGTTCCTGGAGTTTGTGATACAAAGAACAATGTATAGACCATCAATAGCTTATGTTATTCTAGCATAAATTATTGGTAAACAGCCTAGGAATTGCTTCTTCTTTTCTTTTAAAAACCCACTAGTAACTGCTGCTAACTGGAGTATGTATGGGGCAACTAGAATCTATGCTCCTGGGTTGCAGTTTTCAAGCTTAGCCCAAATAAACTCTCCACATATATTGATTTTGCCTCAGCTTTTTCCTTTTAGTTTTAGATTTCATGAAGAGCTGAGATAACGCGGGGGTAGACAACACCACAGTAAAGCCCCATGGTCTAAGATTATTTCCCAAAAGTAAAGTTTGGGCACTTGTGGGAACTGTTAGGGCCTAGGGACCATAGGTAGCCAATAACCAGCCATTAGCTCCTGTACCATGCTTGCTTGCTTGCTTAGGAGAGTGGGAAATTTTCAGCTGACCCTTATCTGACTCCGCACCTCTCGCCTCTGCTAGTGTGATTAAGTTTAGAAACTAAGGGGAAGGGCGGTGGTGCATGGCACAACTGCCCACAAGATATAGCCGCTAGTCCAGGACCCCTGAGGCGCCTGACGTGCTTCATGTACCTAGTGAAATGCGCTCGGGCTTAGATCACAGGATGCAGGATGTATTTCAACTAAGGTTAATGTTGTCCGTAGTTAGGCTACTTCAGAGGCTTCCTCTTGGCTGAATCGTAGCTGCAGCCGGTGACTCCTACAAAACCCATCTCAAGGCTCCAAACCCCCCCCCCAATTGTGCTAAAACAAGATAGAAATGTAAGATTAATGCTTTCTCTTGCTTTGTAAAAGTGCTTGCTAATTAGATTCTTAGAGTGTGGTTTTTGCCTTTATAAAGGGGCCATTTTTCCCTTCTCGTCGCTACTTTCTGTGCCCGCCTCTCTGCAGGGCAGGAGTAGTCCTGGCCAGCTAATAAAGTCTCACAATTTGACCCAATTCAGTTTCTAAGGTGGTCTTTTCTCGCACTCCAGACCATAACAAAAACATTGGAAAAGAGAGAAAAGGGGATCTTTTTGCTCTTAAAGTAACCCAAAGATCTGGTTTTCTTATTCCTTTTACTCATTTCGCCATCTATTTTAAGCACTTTGCAATGCTGGAATTTTTCTTATAATGTATTACAAGTGATAAGAAAGACAAGATGATTATATGCCAAGTGAACACAGGTGATGGGGTGGGGCCTAAATGCAGTGTCTTTAGCAAGACACTCCTTCAGTAGGAAGGTCGGATTTTCTTTGTTCTTTAAAGAGAGAAATGCCTAAGGATTGGAAATGTAAAAAAGAAAAGGAATTTCCAAAACGATTTCAAGGACAAAATAAAAGGAAAGGTAATTACTTTAATTTGAGTTGAACCTGCCTGTACCCTGATTTATCTGGGAATTTAATTTTTGTTAATTCTTTATAATTTGAAAGTTTACATTTTTCTAAATTAAATAAGAAGTAAGGTGAAGGAGGGAGCTTGTCACACTTATATGAACTGTGCAATTGTAGGTTAGGTACAAAGACTCCTAGGGACAGATATTCAGATGTCCATTTTTCTTCCACATGGGAGTACTAGTCCACCACCATGATGCAAGCTATTTATTCTATTTAAGTCACTAGGTCTATTTTTTTTTTTTAGCAGCCTACATAATGTAGCTGCTGTCAGTTTCCCTTGCATCATCATCATTAGGAATTTGAAGACTCAGGCTTGTCTGTCTCTAGGTCTCCAGTCTATTCCCCTAAGCTTGTTTATTTCAAAGGGTCTCAGTTAGAGACTGACCCTTATACTTTGCAACAAGATGTAACTCTAAAGCCACTGCACCGTTTTTATTCTATGAATTCACAGCCACTCCCTGCCTGCACTCTCCTCTCCTCTTCACTTCAGAACACAAAAAGTCATCTACGGTCATACCACCCTGAACACATCCTATCTTGTCCTTCTTGGAAGCTAAGCAGGATTGGGCCTGGTTAGTACTTGGATGGGAGAATACAAAAAGTCTTCAGTTTGGAAGGTCTGATCTGTGACTCCTAGCTGCACACACTTACTAGATGAAAAGAAATGCTGAACAATTACATTTACTACTTTAGTTCTGTAAGATTTTTCTCTGAACAGTAAGTACTTGATCTTTATCACATCATCAGATCTCGGGAAGCTCTGTACAAGGTAAGCAACTTTGGGAACCTCATATCAATGAATCACAGGATGCTTTGATGAGCAGATTCTAGACTTTCTGGAAAGTTGGTTAAAATCAAGAAAATATTGGAGAATATTGAAGTTGAAATGTCTCAGAGTTCTAATTTAAGTATTTGTGCTGCAGTGCTGCTCCTGTAAACTTTGTATCTTTTGACCTCATTTCTTCTCTCAGCTGACAGGAGGGACTGAATTATCTGTTGTGTGCATCAGAATACAGCGGATTCCTCTGCTCAGGAAACTTCATACATATTTGTTTCAATGTACAGATTCAGCAAAATTTTCCTTGTTGGAACAGTATATTCATATATATGATTTTTAAATGTTTATAGGAAGAGGAGTTTATCTAATTTGTTTACAGTATTTCACCTTCTCAGGTAATTAATAAGTATTTCTAAAAACACTTCAGTTAGGAAAATCCTCCATCTCTTGCTCCAAGAAACTGCTGCACCACACCTTCTTACTTTACACTTGAAAATTACTGGAGACAGCACAGAACGTGCGAGAGGCTTGTTAGACATCCAGGAGCTTATAAATGATGAAGATAGGATGGAAAACCAGATTTCTGACCCTAAACCTTAGTTAATGTTCCCGGTACTACATACCAGTATCAAAGACAAAGCGGTTCCAGGAGTGGGATTAGACAGGTGAAGATCTCGGGTTCAGTTTTTCTTGAAACTTAACTGAGAAGATGATCGTGCCCTTGCTCTGCTTTTAGAATGAAGGATGGTCCCTTTGCTTTAAGCAAAATTTCTCTACCATTCTGAAAATTCCCCCAGTGATTTTATTTTAGAAACTATCTTTTACTCCACAATAGACTTCATATGGAAATACTGCTTGGGAGGAAACATAATGGATTCAATTGTACAGAGGATTAAATGATGTATACTGAGGGTCACCATTTACCCCTGTTTTCCCAAGACAGTCCCCGTTTATGCCAGTTGTCCTCACGTCCTGTCCAGGTTAGCTTTTTAGCACTCTCAAATATGTTCTGAGATGGCCAGCAAGGAGTATGCCAACCCTGGGCACAGAGCAGAGTTTGACAGGAGAATGACAACATCAAAAAAGAAAAAGAAAAAGAAACCTTGCTACCTGCTATTCATTTTGCTATATACAGAGGAAAGATATGGACAGTAAGATTCCAAAAGTTAATTGTCACTGCTGTTCCAATTTTGGTTAAGGCTCACCTAACACTCAGCTCTTTTTCAGTACCCATATTTTGTACCTGCATTTAATTAATTTCATTAATTTCACGTCTGATGAAGTGTCACTACAGCAACAAAAAGACGTAGTGGAACCTCTATGAGGAAGTCGTTTCTATGCAGCATTCACACTTGAACTGTTTTGCTTATTTGAAGAACTAGAAATTAGAACTCATTGGAATGATCATAAAGGAAAAATTTACTATATGCTTGCCCTTATAAAGAAACTAATAGTTCCATAATTTTCAACAAAGACCAAAACAGATTCTAGATGTATTAAAATGTTATACAGTTTTAAAGCTATGATAGCTGAATTAAAATAGAATTGCATATTAACCACATGCCTGGATGGGGAATAGCTTTCCAAAATAAACTTAGAGGATAAAGGGACAAAATAAATGTCTTAACTCCACAAATATTTTAAACTTTTTGGCCTTAAAAATAAACTTGCAACTACACATAATAGTTTGGGTATAATAGTTGCAATAAATATTACATGCAAATGAATGACCTTATTCTATAAAGAGTACACGCTGATTATGAGAAATCTCCAATATAGAAAAGGGCAAAGATCATGCAATGGTCATACACAATTAAATCAAATCCTAAAATAAGTAATAGAAAGACAAAAACATACACACAATAATATGTCCAAGTTTCTTAGTAATCAAAGAAATCCGTATGAATGCAAGGTTAGATCCAGGGCTAAATGCTGGGGCAAGCACAAGCCGCCTGTGCTCTGCCGTTGTTCACTCTCCCTGGTCAGCTTTGTCTAAGAATTTGGAGATGGACTTGTAAGTTCGAATAATCCATCTGCTACGGACTATCCCAGAGAATTAGCCTCATAATATTGCATATTGCAAGCAAACTTGGAAGTGACGTGAATGTCACCCAATAGAGGAATAATTAGGTGAGTGCATGTCACATCATTCAGTCACAACAATATTCTGTGTAAAGACTGCACATCTACATGGAGAAGGTGTGCCATACACTATCAGATATATATGTAAAGTTGAAAGTAAAGTTGCAAATTATTCATAGGCATAAAAATAATTATTATATGGGGGCATAGAGCATTCCAGTGGGTTCCTTTCTTTTTTTCTTATTTTTCAAATATTATTAAATGCTGTTATACTAGTCTATACTTCTTAAAATACAGAGCATGAATCAATACCGACAGAGTGAGAAGATGCTCTTAAAATCTGAGTAATTACAAAGTAATTATGAGCCACTCAAATCTCCCTTTTCCCTTTGTGAGGAGTGCTGGAGATCTCCAGGGTGTCACTAATGAGTTTCAGTGCCAGGAATATTCCTGGTCAGAGCTGGGGACACGTCTATCCTGATAGGGAGATTTTGGGGTCCATTTGTCCCTCTTGGCTTTATGCAGTATTTCTCATGGGCCAACAGTAGTCACAGCGCTTGGCCTCCACTAACCATCTACGATCTTCTGGATTTCTAGCAAACTAATGAGCACAGCCCTCCAAGGAGCTTGTTTTTATTACATTATTGAGGGGCAGGGCTGGCTGGGCATTTACCTCTCTCCATCATGTGGATTGCTGCTGAACTGTTTGCTTTTAATTTCCCCAGTGGTTTAACATAGTTTAAAGAAAAGGAGAGTAACAGAACCAGGACACGCACCAGTAAAACAGCTGGTGAAAAGCTCTGATGTAAAGCTGCACGACATCAAAAGCGAGAAAGCAGAAAACGTATCAGGACACAATGTGGGTCCCGTCAGTAAAAGTGGCTGAGAATTTACTTTTCATAGTTATTCCTGGCGTAACCGTGGTGAAATATACAGAGGGGCCTTGGTGTGAATTTCTCATGTACCAGCCACCGGGCTTCAGCTCCCATTGCTTCCATTGTTTTTTTCTCAGAATGTTCTGCCCTTTTGACATTTTTCATAATACACCAGGAAGGGAGAAGTCTGAACTGCAGAAGTCCTAATCAAAACTATTTTTAAATGCACTTGTAGTCATACAAACTGTAAGGGTTTTTGACTTGCCTCAATTCTAGCTTCCTTGAAGGCAAGGGACTCAGTTTTATACATCCTTTCAGGTGCCTATAGAACTTAAATCTTTGACTTACCCAGGGTGACTCAGGGAATATTTGTGGAATGAATGAATTGATGTCTACCTTGGCTTACTGGGAAACAGGATAGAGCAATTATACTGTCACTGGTTAACTAGAGCCCTGTGCTTCTTAACCTTTGAGACTCACGTTTTTTTCATCTGTAGAATGAATAAAGCCATGGTCTAGTTAAGGCTGTTGTGGAAGGTAAATAATCTTTATGAATCACTAAATACTCTGTTATGAATGTGTTCTTACTACTATTTGTAGGTCAATGTACACCAGTAACATCTTTGCTTTCCTAATTTGGTATTAGACCTGACATTTTTTGTCAATTCTGTCTAATTTTGGATGTGTTCAATTCTGGGGCACTTGTTTGGATGAAGATATTTGGAGCTGTCATATTCTGGGAAAGGGATACCCCTAGACCAGTGCTCTCCAGTAGAAATTTTGGGGAGCCATGGAGATTAATTTTAAATTTTGTGGTAGCCACATTAAAATGTAAAAAGAAACAGATTAAACTAATTTTAGTCTATATTATTCATCCCAATATAGCTAAAATATTATGATTTTAGCATGTAATCAATATAAAAACGTTTACTGAGTTGTGCTGTATATATTTTTGTAAGTCTCTGAATTCTTAATGTAATTTATACTTACAGCACATCTCAACGGAACACAGTCATGTTCCAGGTGCTCCGCAGCTTCATAAGACTCAAGACTATCATACTGGGCAGTACAGAGCCGTATGAGGCTGAGAGACAGTGTTGTGCAAGTAATCCATAAGTGTTCATAAACTTGGTAAAATATTATTGAGCTAATATAGCTATATATGCGTAGTCTAACTTCAAGTTGAAGAGAAAAGTCCCTCTTTTGGGAGACACAACCTCCAGTATTATTTAAATCGGTTTAGTTTTTCCGCTCCTTTTTCTATTAAAAAATTATACATTATTTCTCCCATCTCACTTAATCATGCTAATTGAGTTGTATATTATTAATCAGTAATTTTCTGCTAAAAGAAGGAAAAAAACACAACTGG
Organism: Cheirogaleus medius; assembly: GCA_008086735.1. Classification (NCBI taxonomy): domain Eukaryota; kingdom Metazoa; phylum Chordata; class Mammalia; order Primates; family Cheirogaleidae; genus Cheirogaleus; species Cheirogaleus medius. The sequence continues at coordinate 776,525 of VBSM01003177.1, read as the reverse complement.
ACCTTAAACATTATTTTTCCCTTGATTGCTTTCTTCCTACTAATTATCAGATTGTTTCCCAGAGTTCAGAGCTCTTGTGGTTTATTCTTTAACATAGGACTATTATTTTCAAATACCCAACATCCCCTAAATATAAGTTAAGCACTCAAGCTTTACAATGTATAAAATTGTCAAGAATGCTGTAAATTAGGTAAAATCAAAATGGTATCTTTCTATAGGCAAAATATATGCTCTCGCTGGGTGGTTTTCAAAGTGACTTCTGTTGAATAGTGCGAGAACTAGAGCCGAGTGGAGGGAGAGAGGTCTTGGGGGGCGGGGGGCAATCCTGCCTTCCTGACCCACCACTCTGTTCAGTCAGGCTGGTCCATTTTCGCCTGTTTTATGTACACCCTCCTCAGTGTAAGACTGCACTTGAGAGAGAGAGAAAAAATAAATGTTCATGAACAAAAGGACATAAAATTGCTTCCTCGCCACCTCTCACCCAGCAAGCAGCAGTGAGCAAGTCAAACACGCTGCCCCGGAAGGAGCGGCGGTGCAGTGCGACATAATACACGAATACAGTATCCTGCTCAGGCTGGTTTTTCAGGACATCACGCTTTGGCCTCGATGAGATGAGACTGTGTCTCTCGGTGTGTGCATGACCACACGGCTGCTGCAGGCAGACCGGACCTTTCCTCACTTTCCCTCTCACACCCATCCCTCCTGTGTGGCCCGCAGAGCCGGCGCGGGGCAGCCACTCCGTGCACGCAGACTTCGTCCCGCTGGGCCTGTCCAGCAGCACCCGCTTCCCGGGCGCCTCCTCGCCCTCCTGCTCCTGGTCTTCGTGGTCGGTCGCCAGCAACGCCGCGCGGCGCGTCTCAGCGCACGCACGCGCCTCCCGCCGGGCGTCTCCTTCGCGGCGGCGCGGCCCCGCACTTCCTCTCCCCGACCCTGGCGGGCGCCGAGCTCCTCCCCGGGGCCTCGTGGCCTGCGCCGCTGCGGGCCGTGCGCAGCCCGCGGCGCGACCCTGTCCTCAGGCCGCAGGGTCCGCCCGCTCAGGCCGGGCCGCAGTCCCCTCCGCGCCCCCGGGTGGGAGGTGGGCGCTCGTGCGAGGGCCCCGCGCCTGCAGCTGCCCTGCGGGACAGCTCGGCCTGGAGACCGCCACGGACGTCCGCTGCGTGCGCATGCCGCTCATGCCCTCCCGGCCTCCCGCCTCCCGCGCGGGGTCTCGCGGCGGTCGCAGGACGAGGGAGGCGCAGGGGAGGCGCAAGGCGGCGGCCACCGCTCCCCACACGTGGTGGTCGTCAGCCTCGTCCACGGGGCTGCCGTGCACGCTACGTGCCGCCCGCTTCTACCACGCTCCTGCGCAGGACAAGGCTGCGTCCGCTTCCACGCCGTCCTCGCCCCATGCCCAGCCCGCTCATCTCCAGCCTCAGGAACAAGGACGGCACCGGGGCCCTGCGCAGGCCTCTGGGGAGGTGTGTGTCCTCAGGAAAGGTGACCACCTTCTAAAGAAACTGCACCTGCTGCTGGAGGTTTGAAGATACAGATGCAGGACGTTATCATCACCTTGAAATTTAAATATTCTCTGTCTGAAGACATAAGCAGCTGTGGGGCATTCATGGGATTTGAAAACTTCACTGGGATTTTGAAGATTTGGTCATTTTTTTAAAGATATGAGGGTTCTGAACAATGGACAGATTTTGGATGGAGTAGCAATAAACTCAGGGTATCCGCAGTCACCCATTTACTTTTAACACCTTTTCGTACCCCTCACGAGTTTTCTCGTGTTTCACACACCATCTGTTATGGACCTTAGATGTCAACACACTGCCTTGTCCATTAGGGAGAGTAGAGGTTTACCGCCAAATTTGCAAATGAAAACATCAAAGATGAAGAAAGGTGACATAATGTTTGCCAGAAAAGGCGATATTCTTCTCCTAGCATGGAAAGACAAGAGGGTTTTCCGAATGATATCAACGATCCATGACACTTCTGTCTCTTCAACAGGAAAAAAAATAGAAAAACGGGAGAGAATAGTGTAAAACCTACCTGCATCAAGGAAGGCGTTGACCGTGCAGATCAATTCCTTTCATGTTGCTCCATTCTAAGGAAAACGATGAAATGGACAAAAAAAGTAGTGCTGTACCTTATAAACTGTGGACTTTTCAATTCATTTAGAGTGTCCAACGTCCTCAATCCACAAGCAAAAATGAAGTATAAACAGTTTCTGCTATCGGTGGCGAGAGACTGGATAACGGATGACAATAATGCAGGCTCTCTGGAACCAGAGACAAATCTGTCCAGCCCTTCCCCTGGGGGTGCAAGGAGAGCACCTCGTAAAGATCCACCAGAGCCTGCAGAGTTTGTGCCGCCCATGGAAAAAGGAGCGAATCTAGATACTTATGTAAATTTTGTTTGGTCCCTCTTCATAGAGAAAAATGTTTTACGCAGTACAATACATTAAAAAAGTACTAGGAACTTTAATTGTTTAATTAGTTGTTTAATTGTTTTTGTAAATAAAAATGTTATAATTATTGAAAAACAACACCTAAAGTGCATTATGATCTGCAGTTATGATGATTTAAATAACGTGCAGTTTGCCCAAAAACGTGTGGTCCCCGGCATTTGTCTTAGAGATTCCTACGCAGTACGAAAGTTAACAAAGTGTGCATTCTACTGGAAATTGTTTTAGACCAAAGTGGGAGAAAAGACCACCTTAGAAACCGAATTGGGCCAAATTGTGAGTCTTTACTTACTGGCCAGGACTACTCCTGCCCTGCAGAGAGGCAGGGACAGAAAAGCAGTGATGAGAAGGGAAAAAGGGCACCTTTTTAAAGGCAAAAAAACCACACTCTAAAAATCTAATTAGCAAGCACTTTTACAAAAGCGAGAGAAAGCATTAATCTTACATTTCTATCTTGTTTTAGTACAATGGGGGGAGAGGGGTTGGAGCCTTGAGTTGGGTTTTGCAGGAGTCACCGGCAGCAGCTAAGATTCAGCTGAGAGGACGCCTCTGAATCAGCCTAACTATGGACAACATTAATCTTAGTTGAAATACACCCTGCATCCTGTGATCTAAGCCCGAGCGCGTTTCACTAAGTACATGATGCATGTCATGGTACATGAGCCTCAGGGGTCCAGGGCGTTTCGACTGTGGACTAGCGGCTATATCTCGTGGGCCGTTGTGCCATGCACCACCGCCCTTCCCCTTAGTTTCTAAACTTAATCACACTAGCAGGAGCGAGAAGGTAGGTTCGGAGTCAGATAAGGGTCAGCTGAAAATTTCCCACTCTCCTAAGCAAGCAAGCATAATACAGAAGCTAATGGCGGGTTATTGGATGCCTATGATCCCTAGGCCCTAACAGAAATCACGTAGTAACCTCTGACTGGCTGTGCTCGCTCTGCAGAAGAAAGGGTCATCTCCAGCTACTCTCCTCACCAACGCCTCTCTTTAGACACTCTGCCACTTGACCATTGCAAGGAATAGACTTGTCAAATATTATTTTGATTGTATTTCAAATGTAATGATCCCACCTTATGTTCGGGAATATGTTCTAAGACCTCCAGGAGATGCTTGAAACCGTGGATAGCACCCAACCAGATTCCTGTCAGTCGAAATATGGTTCTGTTCATGTCTTCCAACCACAAATTGGGTGCCTTCTCCATCTTAACTAAGCACTTACCATGCACTGTGGCTGTCACTTTTGCATTTTGAGGTGTGACAACAAAATTAGCACAAATTTATTTTTCCTTCTTCACAATTTCAAAGACAGAATGTTTGTTCTTACCGTGACGCTATATAATTAATTTCCTCAACAGAATTGTGTCCATACAGCTTGTAGATACAAAAGCATATGTCAAAGTTTAGAGGAGACCAGCACCTTGATATCTACCTTTATTTTTTCCTCATAATGTTTTACTAAAAATCATCCCAGAATAATGGATTCAATGTAAAAAAAAAAAAAAAAAAAGAGTCATTGCAACATGGACGGCTCCTACATTTTCTATTCCTCATTTCCCTGCTTCTTAATATTTAACATGAACAAACAGGGAGATTTTAAATTACATCTTTTTCACCATTTTTAAATTGTATGATGGCCTAATATATTTTCAAAGTTCTTCACACAAAGTAATGAGACACTTTTGTCAGTTAAATATTGATTTATTGTATGGGAATTAATATACATTACTCACATGTTTCTACTTTTTAAATTTTAATTTAGCCATTGCATTTAATGATTTTAATAATTTGTCTATTGTATATTAACCAGTATTATTCTGATGAAGTGGAGAAAATTATGTTTATTTTATTTTACCTTAAAACTAACTCTGTTTTGAGTCCTCAGTCTTTCCATTTTCTTACTTTTATATCTTTGGATTTATATTATCTAAGCAGAAAATGATTTGCATTACAAAAACAAAATGTATTTATCTATAAGCTCATTTTTAAATCTGTAAGTATTGGGGAATGTAAATGTGCATAGCAAAGTCTGCTGGGAGTTGACATGTGTTTCAGAAAATCTAACGCTTCTACACCTGGGAAAAGAAAAGGAGAAACATCTCATTGCAGAGTTTTCAAGACACATTATTTTCCATTTTGCATTTCCAAAGGGGACATATGGGTAGAAGATGACATTGTTTCTTATCCTAAGATGTCCTATTTTCCCCCTATGATGTCCATATTGAAGGAGAAGTTGGAATCAACTTTTAGAGTCCACCAGGTCCTGATCTCCTAGGATTCTTCCACCCAGTCCCTCACCCTCTTTGAAGTTTGTTTTTTCCACCTGTGATGTGGAGGGAATGACTTGGATCATGATTAGAAGGTTTAGCCATTTTTGTGATTCAGAAACAGTGAGTATGCCTTATAAATGGATTCTGGATAGAGAAAAATGGAGACATTAAGAAAACTACATTCTCATTATACAGACACTTCACATTATACATCTAGTTAAGCTCTAATTATAGATGTTTACTGTGTCAGGTTGAGCAAATTAATTTAACTTCTTGAACCTTTGCTTTTCAATGTATTAAATTAAGATATCCTAACCCAATTCCTAACTCAGAGGGATGGTTTTGAGGAACAAGGAGATACCTGATACAAAAGCAATTTTAGCTTTGGAAAGTGCTTTATGCCACATGGTATTACAATGACGAACTCACCACTATATAGAATGGGCAGTGAAACTTGCCTTCCTCACCCACTTGTACTCCAGGGGTGGTCTTGTGCCCTGACATTGCCCTCAAAGCAGAAATCTTTCTTACAGGGAGGAGGCCACAGAAGTGATCAGTGCCTTTTAACGCTAACATAAGACTGTTAATAAAACAAATAGAAAATGTGTCAAAGACCGATATTGGTCTGACTGACCATCACATAACCCTGTAAAAAAATAATGGCGATTGCCTCTAGTGTGTTACAAGAGGTTGGTCCCTTAACACTGATTCCACCCTAACTTCAGAAATTGAGCAGGCAGAAACAACCTAACATGAAGAAAGTTTCTTCTTGGAAGAAAATTATTCAGCCAAGTTGGTGGGGCTTGGCTCCCTCCTTGCCCAACCCAGTAAGTCAGAAGAGGCCATATGCCACCAGGCATGTCCTCTTGGGCATGTTTGCTATCTTTTTTCCAGCTTAGTTCTTGACACAGCTTGGTCACTCAAATAATATGTCACACGAGTAAAATGAAAGTCACATATATGGTAACACAGTTCCTTTCAACATCAGCCCATTCTCTACCCTCTAGAGTAAGATTAGCAAGTCTGTGGCATATTTGTCATTAGTGAACTTCACTCTGCCCCAATTTAAGCACTTTTTTCCATCTCCTTCTTCTATCTCTTCTTTCCCTCTTCCTGATTTCTATCCCTCCTTCTCCCATTCTCAACTAACAACCCCTACCTTCTGTCTCCAGCCTCCTTGCTCTCCTTGGTTTTCTCTCCGCTAGCTCATGCATGTTGTCCCTCCTCACCTTTCCCAACATTCTGGCCATGCTTCGGCCGCCACTACTTTCTTTAGGGATGTTGTCCTTCTCCAGCAGAACATGGGGCTCCAGTGATCCAGGGTCAGGGGAATTTCAGATTCTTTTAGAATGGGCCTATGAAGTGTGCTAGCAATGACATGAAGGGGAAACAAATGTGGCTAACAGAGAGATTTTTCATGGGAACGTATTTAACACAGATGTGTGTGTCTTGGTCAGAATTATATATGCATTTAGCTCTAGCCAGAAGAAAGTTTTGCATAATGGAAAAGGCAGGCAAATCTACATCTGCTTCCTCTACATTGTACTCAGTAGGCCACTTTGGTTCCTGATGTAGCTATATAAATAATTTTTCATCTGAAATAGCACAGAATTCCCCTAATATTCAGGTTCTACCTGCTTCATAGTGAGTCAGGTAAGTAGAGAAAGCACTGTTTCCAACTCTGGACAGAGACATGATACACGATCCTCAACCTGGGACTGTGTGTTCTCTCTGTCTTAGGTGCCAACTCACGTTCCCTGTGCTCTAAGTAGGTTCAGTGATCTGCTTGTGCCTGCTCTTTTACTGTTTACATCAACACCTTTTGCCTTAGAATGTACACTCCTAGTTCAGCAATGCCCAGTCTTTGTTTAGTGGTATCCCAGACCACATTCAGTAATCTCATGAGAAATGCACTAAACATGATTTTTGTCACTTGGTTATGTATAGCACACAATAGAGGTAGAATTCCTGCAGATGAAGTAAATATAATAAAACAAGAAGGACTAAAACAGAAAATAAGGTCACATCCTTTATATTCAGCATCAAAAAATATTGGAGTTTGATGTAATCTCAGAGATAATTGGATTATATCAAAGCTCCTTATTTAAAAGATGGACAAACAACCTCCAACCATGGCACATGTGACAATGGAATCCGGTGCCCAAGAACACACAGGGACTGGCAGAACTGTGGCTTCATCCCAAGCATCCATATCCCAAGTTCAGGGATTTTTGACATTTTTCTGAGACTGTTTAATCAGTTCTCAAGAGATAGTTGAATCATATGATTTCTGAGGTATCATCTAGATCCAATATTCTGTCAGCAGTGCTGTTTCCTCTCCCAGGCCTCTGACTGTGTACGTGCTTTATTCTAGCACACCTGAGTCTCCAGTTAAAGACTTACTGGCACCTGTCTCTGTCTTCCAGAGGCACGACCAGAGAGCTGACTTGTTTAGAAATTAGAAAGAACCTTCTTAAAAAATTAGTTTAGGTCTTATTATGGTAACTATCAGGGTTTTGTCAAATGAGGATTCACTCTAAATGTTGAATGGCGCTTTGGTGTGGAGCGGGCAGACAGAATAATTTGAAATCAAAGCAAACGCTGAAGATGTGAGCTCTCAACTGTGGGAATCACGGTCTCAGCTTGTAGGGACTGTATGTGCATCTGCCGGCAGCAAAGGGCTCCTCTGGAAGAGGGCTGAGGGGCTGAAGAGTGGGAAGGAGAGCAAGAAGAGAAAGATGAACAAGAAACAGGAAAAGGGAAGACTGAGAAGTCACAAAATATCATATGTAAACAATTTGGACTCTATTCTATTTTTACAAGATAACCAAGTTCAACACTAGACAAGAAATGTGACATATGAGTTAAGAACCTACACCAATGAACACAATGTTCACAGGCCTGTGCTATTATCCTAACGAGACTTGTGTTTCTCTTCTTTTGCTGAAGAGGATTTTTCTTATTTATGATTTCTATTAGTATATAATATTTGTACATATTTGGGGGTTAGATGTGATGTTTTCATACCTGGATACAATGTGTAATGATCAAATCAGAGGAATTGGGGTGTCCATCATCTCAAACATTTATCTTTTCTTTGGGTTGGGAACATTACAATTCTTCTAGCTATTCTGAAATATACACGAAGTTAGTTATTATATATTTATAATTAATTACAATTTCCCTACTGTACCAGTGAATACTGGAACTTCTTCCTGCTATCTAGCTGTATTTTTGTAACCCTTAAGCCACATCTCTTCATTCTCACCCCTACTTTTCCTTCCCAGCCTCTGGTGACCACCATCCTACTCTCTGCCTCCATGAGACCCATAGTTTTACCTCCCATATATCAGTGAGAACATGCAGTATTTGTCTTTCTGTGCCTGGCTTATTTCACTTAACACAGTGACCTCCAGCTCCATCCATGTTGCTGCAAATGACAGGACTTCACTCTGTTTAATGGACCAAAGAATTCCATTGTGTATACACCACATTTCCTTTATCTATTCATTTGTTGATGGACACTTAGGTTGATTCTGTATCTTAGCTACTGTAAGGAAATTTGCTGATGATAATGATAGAAGCCCAACCTAACTGATACAGCACCACTTCTCAGGCATTTTCATGACATGGGTATCAAAATAAATTATAGTTATATGTTGGATGGAACTGGAGACCATTATCCTAAATGAAGTATCTCAGGAGTGGAGAAACAAACACCAGGTAATTGATGGGCACAAAGAGATATAAAGGTCATTGGAAGTCACGAAGGGGGAGTGGGGAGGAGGGGGAGTAAACACCTACCTGTTGGTTACAGTGAGCACTATTCTGGTGATGGGCACACTTAAAGCCCTGACTTAAGCATTATAAAAGGTATCCACACAACAAAAACATTTCTACCCCCTTAATATTTTGAAACAACAACAAAAAATAAATTATGGCTATATTGCACATTGGGGTAAACTGACATAGCTTTTGACAGCAAAATCAACTCCCTGGTGGCTGCAGCCAACTCAGGCCTCAGTCATCACTAGAGCAATGCATGCCTGGTTGAAACCCATTTGTGAATCTATAGAGAGACAAATCACACTGGAGGGACAGTCCATTCCAATCAATCCACTTGCTAATTGAAGAACTTTTTTTATTAATAGATGACATATAAAATATTCTTTAGGCAGAATTATTAATGAATAGCATTACAAATAGCTGGAAAGTATAGGGTTTTTTGTTTGCCCATCTGTAATATAGAGGGTATGAGGTATAAGATATATGTCTAACGGATTTGTGATGACTAGAAATCATATAAGTAATGCCATTAACCAGCTTAATGCATGAAAAGCATTCCCTCATGCTGTTGTTGCTGCTGTTACTATTATTATAACTGAAGTTTTACTTCCCAAACAAGACTACTTCCTTCTTTATTTTCTTCCCTAGAGAAATAAAATAAATTTAAGTGTTAGAAATTTCAATTTCTCAATCTTTAAGTCTCTTAATATACTCACGTGAAGAATTTTAGAAAATGTATGACTTCCGTTTCACTCCACCACCGAAGTAAGACAGAAGTCCTTTTCCCCCACCCTTTTGCGTCCTTTCCTTCATTCTCTTCTTCCCTGTCTCTTGTTTCTCATGTCTCCTTTTTTCCATACTGAATTTAATATTCTTCAACACTACCCATGAGATAAAAAATTCTACAAAACACTTAATTGCTGTTAAGTGTCAAATACATATTTTTAAATATAATTTTAATTTAATTTTGTCCCAAACAAAATAGGCCAATGACTTGGAAGAAAGAGGTTTTCCAGTATGCATAGCCCCTTTTGAATTTTAAATTTAGAGTGAGCCTGTCCCTCAACCCCAGATGACTTTTTTTATCTGGAGAGATGCCAGGATTAGATAAGAAGTTCTATGATAAAATATTGAGAAACAATTCCAGCCTTGCACTTGGAAAACGGTGTGCCTCTGACAAGAGGAGATGGGCTTCCTCTAATGTCTGAACCCAGTAAATTTGGATTAATTGCTGGCCCAGGGGATGTGGGAGCCTGTTATTAGTGAAAGGCCTTCTTTTAACCTAGCCTCACTTCCACCCCCACGTATTTAAGGAGTATGCCACTCCATTGTTGCCTCACTAAGGCTTTGACTCAGCTACTCTGAGGTAGGATCTTAGATTTTCATGGAAAACAGAGAGAACATGACCCAAATACTGGGATGCTTCTTTAGGCATCACTCTGTAACTAGAAGGCCACGCTGCTGTGACCTTACCTGTAATGACCGAGGCATGGTCTGTTCAAGATTAAGAAGGATAAATACATGCATTTAGTCTTTGGCAACCAGACAAATGGAAAAAGATACTTGGGCTTGAAACAAGGGAAGCTAAGAGAAATCTGGTAATAGTTTTGGAAGGGTGTGAATGGATTTACTGAAGAGGAAAAGGGAGTGTAAGAGCTGATGGTTGGAAGAATGTACTTAGTATTCGTTATGAGGAATTTCCAGACACTAATGAATAGGGGCCAAAGGTATGCATTATTAATGGAGAAGCATGGATTATCTTATGAATATTTTTAGTTATTAAAATTTTAATTATAATTTAAAATGAAATTATAATTTAAGTAATTAATAACCATTTAATTATTGTTAATTGCCCTCTTTGAATCTAGTTACAGATGTGATGTTTTTTGTATGCTTGGAAAGAGATCAAGATGTTGGATGTTTCCTTTTTTTCTTTTTCCTTTCATTCTAATCCTTCTCTTCTTTTTCTTACTCCATAAGACATACATATGTGCATTAAGATAAAACCTTTTTTTAAAAAATTTCTTTTAGTTTAGCATAAGATTTTAATAATTAAATATATGAAAATGAAATAAAATTCTCATTTCTCCTTTAAACAAAAAAACAAAACAAAACACACCCTTTTTTTTTAAATAAACGATAATATTCCTTAAAGAAATCCCCTGGAAGCCATCCTAGCATGGTATATAAAAGCCCATTGGGCCGAATAATTGAAGTAGAGTAGGGAGATGTTTACGTGTTGCAAATTTAGCCTGCAGAGTACAGTACTGAACACATTGTGTTTACAGCTGCAGGTCTCGGCTTCCCACCTTCCACCACCACTGCCGGTCTTACGTACTTTTCCCTTCCCTCTCAGCCTCCATTTCCTCCTCTGTGGCACTGGCAGGGTGGACTGGATGGCTCATCTGCCAGATCCTTTCATTGCTATTTGCCACCACACAACCTGAAACCACCGCTCAGGAGCGTATCTCTGCGGATCAAGCAGTGACCCTCCTTCTGGCAGCTGGTAGCTTGGAATTTAGACCCTTTACCCAACATTCCAGGAACCCAGATGTACTTATTTTTTCCTGGTCCATTGATGATACCCTTGGCAATGTTGTCTAGGTAAGTTAGCATCTGGCATCAGAAGTCACGCTCTTCCTGCTGAACTAACGGCTGGCACATAAATGCTCAGTAATTGTTACCTGTGTGCCTTTATACTTTAGTGATAGCTTTTAAAGTAAAGAAGGGCTCTTTTATCTTTTTTATGCTTAACTGTCCACTTTGAAAATTTCCAAATGGTCTGTGGAGAGGGTGAGGGAAAGATTGGGTCTCTTTCCACTGATGAAATTAGTGACCATGTGGATGAACAGAGCGGGTGATAGGGTGTCTATGGGAATAGATGATCCTGAGAATTAGAGATGTGGTGAAGGAAAAGAGACAAATTCACATCAGTGGGTACTAAATTGCCACAGATAGGAGGTAACATTTTGTTATTTAATATCTGCAGCAATGTCCAGATGGGTTCCTATTTACAAATGTAGACAAAGGAGCACAGGTATAGCAGGTGAGAGGAAGTACAGTGCTCACAGCCCACAGTGGCTACAAAAACTTACCAGTAGTAATTCATATTACTAATCTTGCTTTCAAGATTATAAAACTGCCAGATATGTCTTTCTTAAGCCCCTGCTCCCTCATGTAACTTTCTCACTGAAGCAACTCACATTTGCACCCTATTTCTAGGGACTGTGAGTCCTGGTCCCTCAGCCTTCACTTCCCAGACCTGCTCTGCTCCACGCGCCTCAGCTCTCCCAGGTGCGCGCACTTGCAGTGAGGCTGGTCTCTCCCTGCCGCCCTTCACCCCGCAAGCCCTGCTCATTCCTGCTTTCAAGCCTTTCCTGACACTGTTTACACACCCCGACCAGTTTTAGAATAAGACCAATTTCCAACTCCACTATTGCACTGTTTATTCTAACTGAACTGATGCCAGTCTCCTCTCGGTCATTATCACAATCACTGCTATTTTCGAAGCGGTTAGCACTCAGTGTTCTTTAAATACCTTATGCTTGAAGGTTGCCTCAGTCTCTAGCCCTAGGGTGAACTCGTGAGAAAAAGAAATCTGACACACAGTCGTCCCCCTATGCTAGCTTTTGTTTCCTGTGGTTTCAGTTACCTGTGATCAAACACAGTCTGAAAATATTAAATGGAAAATTCTAGAAATAATTTATAATTCATAAATTTTAAATTGCAAGTCCCTCTGAGTGGTGTGATGAAGTCTTGTGCTGTCCCCCTGGGACAAGAATCAGGATCACTTCTGATGAGCACCTTTACTGCCTCAGAGAGGACGCTGGCAACTTACTGCTCCCAGCTCTGGTCAAGCTGGATTCCTGGGAAGGGCGTCAGAATGGACTGGTCTAAGTTCTTCTCCCCTGGCAGAATATCGGCTGGTCTCTCTTGGGGGTCTCGTCATACAATGTGCTGTGAGGCTCACCACCTGGGCCTGGATTTCTGTGGCTTCTCCCAGAACCACTCCAGGTCTGCTGTCCTGAAACATACAGCTTCTACTGCTTGGCACCCTGCAGAGACCCTCCTGTTCCTTTCACCTCTGCTCTCCGTGTGGCAGAACACAGGTAGGATAAATGCCTCTTCCCAAACCCACCCACCCTTCCCCCTGCAGCCCCAAATGTGCAGGCATCAGAGGAGCA
>VBSM01003177.1:741920-755160 GCA_008086735.1 Cheirogaleus medius | reverse complement strand
CTGGGTAGAGGTTTGAATCTGGCAACACAGGGGTGGGGCCAGCCGAGGGCGATCTAGCGGGCCATGGGTCCTGCTTCTCGACCCTTTTAACTCCTTTGGTGACTAGGATTTTGGCCTTCTCCTTAGGGGCAGGCAGGAGGGCCTTTAACCAGAGTGGTGGATCCTGGACCAAACCTTGCCAGACTATGATATAAGGAATTTGGTCAGGATGGCCGGGGTGGCCAAACACCACCTCTTTCACCTTTTCAATAAGGGAGGTGTCAAAAGAGCCTTCCTTAGGCCATCCCACCCCAAATGTGGGCCACTCCGCTTCACAAAGGGTGACGAACCTTCCCTTCTTAACCTCCAAGGACAAATCGTGTGCTCTTGCCCTCACATCCTTAAAGTGGCTCACGAGGATAGACAACGGCGTTGTCACAGTCTGCCCCATTTCTGTGGAGAAGAAATTTCAGACACGAAACAAACTCACTCTCACACCCACACAGATGACACGACTGGACACAGAACAGATAACAACACGGGGACAACAGAACAAAGAACAAACAACAGACCGGGAGACAATGACTAACCTGGTCCGGACCTACTCCCTGGCCCCCTCCTGACCGAGCCCCTGGCTCCAAGGTCAGCCACGGGGTTTTCAACGAGGCCAGAGGACGTCTCCTTCTGACCCCGACCGACGACCTACTGGCGCGTCCGCCTAGGTCCTATGCCGGTCTCCTAATCCGGGGTTCCGATCTCCTCACTCCTTCCTCGGCTCTGAGTTCTATCCAGTGGTTTGCGAATCCCAGACAAGACCCCAAAATGTTAGAGCCCAAATCCGCAGGACCGCGGGACAGAGAGACAGAGTCACCGAGGCTGTGATCACCAAAAGGAGTTTTATTATCTGGTTAGTTAGGGTCCAAGCCTCAGAGCACCAACGCAGTGGCCTCTATTCAGGAAGGGCCCCCGAATGGGGTGGGTGTGAGCTTTTTATACTCAGTGCACATAAGCTGTCCACGCGCTGATCATGCATCTGCCCTGTACAGTGATTTGTTCTACATTCTGATCACGCAGCTGCCCATTACAGTGATTGGTAAGCTCCTTATCTGCCATTTTTTTCAGCCTTTTACTTCACCCTGTCCTTGACTGGTCCTAATCTGTTCCGGGTGGGCTCTGGAATCAGCACTTTCTCCTGCATTTTGTTTCAGCCCATAATGCCCTGCGGTAAGCTGCGGTCAGCAAGCAGGCAGTAAACAGAAGCTAGAAGACAGCCGTTAGCCTAATAGCCCAGTATTCTACACTTAGCACACACAAGACAATGTAGACCTCCGCTGCCTAGAAAGCGACAGAACCTCCCTGTCAAGTCAGGTGACTGATTTTAAGTGAAGTGGGGCTCTGCTAAGAGGTCTGAGAGCTATGTGAAAACAAAGTGCTTGAAATGTCAGATCCTGACTCTAACAGGAAATTATATGCATGAGGCAAGACAATCGTTATAATTAATAATTTCATGGCATCGATAGGTTATTTAGCTAAAACAATAGACTGATTCACACATAAATAATAAGCTAAAACAAGATGTATTTTATTTATTTATTTATTTATTTATTTATTTATTTTAGTTGGAAATTTGTTGAGATAATCATCTTAAACCTGAACGACTACCATGGTCATGTCACACATTTATCAGACGTTCCATTGTATTCTTTCTTTTAAATCCCAGAGACTCAAAGGCCAAGAAAATATTGAAGGTTTTGTTTTGACTATATTACCTTTGGTTTGTACAACTAGCTAAGAATATAAAAGTAAGAAATACATACCTGCAGCTTCAACTATGATTATCCCACATTGCTTTATTTTTTCCTTTGGTCAGCCCTTTAAGTTTATTTGATTTTATTAAATTTTATTCATCACATGAGCAAAAACAGGGGTCTTTATTTTGTTTTATGATGCATCCCACTCACCTAGAAATTTTCCTCATATGAAATATGCTCTCAATAAATATTTGTGTAGTGAATGCATGAAATCCATTTCATTTTTAAAAGGCTTAGTGCTATGAGGTACAAATTTGAATTTTTTAAAGTTGTTTTAAAATTTTTTCCTGGGCATTTCAGGTTTGAAGAGTTGCAGTGGAAACTGAAGTTCAACAAAATTGGGTGACTTAGAAGTTCACATAGAATTGCATGTTAAGGGTAAATATGGAAGCCAAAATAATGTACTTAAATTTTTTTCAACTCCACTGATTCTTAAGTGATTTCCATTAAGTATTTTAAAATTGTGGCTTATGTAAAGAAACGTCATTGGCTTTTGCTAGATTCTTTATGGATATTCTTTCTTTTTTGAAGCAAACAGGAGGTAAGTCACATAGGGAGGCATTTGCTCAAATGTGGAAACAGAAAGATACCTTCTTCCACATGGACTGAAAATTTAGATTGGAGAACAAGGTTTAGCATTACATATGTGAGTTGACATTATCAAAACTGTTCTTTCCCTGAATTTTCAAAGTGTTCAACGGCAATGAGTGCTGTTGTTAAATAGTCTATAAACTTGGGAAGGTAAAATTGGGAAAAGTTTTGAACATAGTTGAAACCACTTTTTTGGGCCTCAGCTTCTGAACAGCCAATGAAGATGTAATAGGGAGAGCTGCCTTTCTGTGTCCCTGTATAAATTGTGGCAAACTTATTCCAAGGGGGAAAGGGTAATAAAATTTTGATGCAAGGCAGGTCTGCGTGGAAATAATGGTTCTAACTTGAAAGATTATAAAAATGTTTACCTCTGTTCTTAAAAATAAGATAACAATATATGCTGCATACGTATTGAGTGTTTGCAGTCTGAAGATAGAGAATTAGTGGTAAGGAGATCTATGATCTATCTATCTGTGGAGATATAAATGGAGCTTTAAACATGCCACCTTTTTTCATGTAAGAGTACAATGAAACCATCATACCATGATAACAAATACCCATTCACCTCATATCCCAACAGCTTCTGGGAATTCTATTATGTTCTATAAACTAAACTATTGAGTTTGTGTCCAGTTAGCATATGCTGAGATCACTTCTGCTTTCTTATTACTGAAAATAATACCAAGGTGAATATTTTTTTTACGACGTTGCCTACTCATCTGGTTTTTTCCATAGTAAAAATCCCTAGGAGTGGAAGTTTACACACATTATTTTCAAACCCCTGACATTGACGTTGGTACTCTCTCTCTCAAAAATAAAACAACAACAACAACAATAATAATACCCATTCTAATCTCCGCTGCAATTTATGAGAGGCCTCCCTTTATCCTCCATGTTTACACAACCCAGCTCCCAACTAGAGGTTCCATTTGCGAAAGATTGGCTGAACCCCATTTCTTCCCTGTGGCCCTTCTGCACCGCACTCTGGCCTTCACAGCGGAAGGAGAAGTGGCCACTGCTCGCCAGCGCTCGTCCTGGCGCCTGCGCCATAGGCCACAGGTCAGGGTAGACTTCAGTTCCCATCCTCTGCGTCTGGCCTTGCAGCGCCCATGAGAGTCAGGCCTCACATCCCAGTGTGCGATGGGGGCCTGGGACAGGAAGTGCAGCGACAGATGAGTGACGGGGAGCAGGTGGTGAGAGTTGTTCTGGGACTTCACCTGGGAGGGCCCTGAGGAGACTACCTGGTTGGCAAAAGAGGCCAAGAACACCTTTAATTTTTCAAAGACTTTTAGTTTGATAACTAATTCTAGAGAATCTGATCTGGCTTAAGTCATGAATAATCATATTGAAAATGTTTGGTCCTAGAGCCAAAGTAGAGACTCACCTGTAACTTGCAGAGCACCTGTCCCTTTAGGGAAGCTTCTGTTTAAGGGAGTGCGTTACAACAACCACGGTAAACATAACCATAAGAATATTGAAGTCTGATTCGAGTTTGCATTTTATTTTAAGTCTTTTAAAAAATACTATTTAAAAACATCCTTCTCCCCACTTGGAAGTACCTGTACTTAGAAAAATACAGTAGACGGGCTGTTACGTTAAAAAAATTTTGATAATTTAATTCACAGGTTTAGTTTCAGAAATCGTTGACAGGATTGCTCTAGTAATATTTCATTTTATTCTGCACGGATTTAAATTGGGTTTAAACTCCCATGCAGTTTTTGAAATGTCTTTGTTGTTTGTTGGATCGCACCCTGTGTTTGTTTAACTCTTCTCAGCTGGTTGTTCCACACTCCACTGTAAGTAATAGCACTGTCTCCAGGTGCCATTTATTCTTCCTTTTTTATTTCTTCTCGGGAGGGGGGCACATGTGATAATTTAATACATTCATATAATTTGTAAAGATCAAATTGATGTAATTGTGATATCATCACCTTAAATATTTGTCTTTTTTTCGTGCTAGAAACATTCGAATTATTTTCTTCTGAAGTGAATTTTGCTACTTCCTTCTGACGTTACGGAGATCAGACCTGGGCGTTGGTGATGCGGCACGGAGCTCGCCTGGGGCACGGGCACGTTCACGTCTGCGTGGGGATGAGACGGTGCCTCCGCGGTGGATGTTCCACAGGGTGAACCTGCCGGCCTCGGGTCTGCACGACCTTTCACAGGGTGCGTTTGGTGAGGGCTTTTTTTTTCATGGACTTCAGCATGAAGCCAGGCACCTGCAGGCAGGCATGTAAGGACTGGGGATTGCCTAGGACTTAGGAAGAATTTTGTTTCTGAAAAAAAAAACATTAACTTCATTTTGTTACTTTATTACTTTTTTGACAACTTTTGATCAGCAATTCAATTTTTTTCTTGAGTTTGATTGTGGCCACACACCCTGTATTCATTTAACTTTTCTTAGCCGGCCGCAAGCGGAGCTCATGCTCAGAAGGCTGTCGCGCGTTTCAGGAGCGCAGAGCGCGCGGGACGGGGCACCTGCGCGCCCCCGCGGGGGACGGCGACAGCAATTGTCCCGCGGAGGAGCTGTGAAGGGCGACTCCGTCAGAACACGGGGGCATGTGCGGCAACGCTGGCATGCAGGAAGCACTGCGTGAGTGCTGGCCAGTTTATTATTAGCAACTTGTCTCAATTTTGTTTAAAAACTGAGAAAATTATTTATTAGCATGTCAGTTTCCCATAGTCAGTGTATCCAATTACCACACACTGAGTTTACTGTATTACAGTTTCAGAGGTCAGAAATTGGAAATTGGCCTCACTGGGCTAAAATCACAACGCTGGGAGGGCTGCATTCCTTTCAGGAGGCTTTCGGAGAGAATCTGTTTCTTAGCTTTCTCCTGTTCTGCAGACGGCCGCATTCCTTGGCTGGACCCCTCTATCTGCAAAGCCAGGGATGGCTTCATTCTGACCTCTCCAATATCACATTTTCTCTAACTCTCCCCCCACTCTCTTTCCCTTATAAAGTTTTCGTGATTACACTGAGTCCAACAGCAAAATCCAGAGTAGCTGCGTCATCTCGGAATCCTTAAATTAGTCACAGCTGCAAAGTCTTTTTTTTGCCTGAAAGAGAGGATATTCATAGGCTCCAGGGATTAGAGCATGGGCATCCTTGTTTGTGTGTGGAGAGAGGGTTATTCTGCCCGCAGTTGGTTTTATTTAACACTAAGCTAAGTCTATTACAGGGTCATTAAATTTGACAAAGTAACAAATTAGTGATAAACCCTGTGACATTTTATTAAACGCAATTTTTCTAATAATAAAAGGCAGATGGAAACTTGCTGCTGAAACAATTCGTGCATAATGATTTTCTGTCTCTATCTTTCACATAGGGTGAATTCAAATTATATTACTAACATCTATAGCACAACCTCTGTATATATAATAACATTTGAAGCTAAAGTTATCTTTCACATAAGAATTGGGACCTAAACTGAGTGAAGAGCTATCACAGCAGATTGGGAAGACAAAGGAAGTGGTGAGTCCTTTTTTGTTGAAAATTTTGCTGACATTTTAGTTATTCTATAACTAAGTCCATTGATTTTAAGCCACAGGAAGTAATTGTCTCAAATCTGTATACTATATATAAACCTCAGTGAATTAGAAGTAAAATTTATATTTCGCTCTTCGATCTTTGAAAGTTGTGATTTATTTTTGTTTCCTAGAACAAAGTTTGTTTTTAAAAAATATGGATGGATCCCATTTTATGGCAATGGTATTTTAGATGGAGGTAAATATAATACAAAGGCCTGGCGTTTAAGAAAATGATTTCCCTTTAGCACATTTTATAAAACAAACTTGGAAGTATTTTCAAAGAATTCTACTAGAAATGTATCATCTCAAAAAGTATAATTTGCATTTTTACTAATTACATGTGTTTAAAAATTATTCAACAAATATTTACAATGTGCCAGTCATCCTTTTAGGTAGTGGGAGCACACAGTTAACAAAACAGGCAAAAATCCTTGCTCACCTGGAGCTCACTTTCTGGTGTCAAGAGACAAACACAAAATAAATTGAATATATAATATGTAGATGGTGTTAAGAAATGTGAAGGAAAAGGCATCAAGTCCGACCAGAATAGGCCCCTCTGAGAAGGTGGCTTTTCAGCAAAGCCCTGGAGGACTTGAGGGGATGTCTTGGCACCAGTGGGAGGAGCCCCAGCAAGGGCAGTGGCGGGAGCAAAGGCCGGTAGGGCTGTCCAGAGCGGCTGGAGGATCAGCAGGCCGTGTAGCCGCAGCACCCGCGGGGAAAGGCAGGCGGCAGGAGATGATGTCAGAGCGCAAATGCTCAGAACACGGTGGGCCTTACAGTGTGATAGAAGCCCCTCGCAGGGTTTTGGGCAGAGAGTGACACGGTGTGATGCAGGTTTCCCAAGATCACTTTGACTGTGGTGCTGAGACCAGACTGAAGGGATACAAGGGAGAAAGCAGGGAGATTGAAGAAAGTTCCTGGGATAACCCAGGTGAAGCATAATGGCAGATTAAGCCAGGCTGCTATTAGCCATGGGTATAATAAGAAATACAGATTTTTCTTTTAACTACTTCATACTTTTTGGATAAAGTATTTTATCCAAATAAAGGATTTTGCATTCCCTTAATATGACAGAGAAAAGATGTACTCTCACCCCTTTAGTGTGGGTTAACTTTATTAGGAAGTTTTTGGAGTCTAAGTAGAATATATCTTTTCTACTAACAGACCTTGAATTAACTAAATTATATTTTTAAACAATATTGAAACAATATTTATTTTCAGTTGTCCTTGGGAAATGGAATGGAACTTAAATGAATGGATCAGGAGGGTGAGACTCACTGACATAAACCTTTAAAGTTTTGATCACAGAGTATTTTTGGGAGGCTGGGCAAATGAGGCAATAGGGTTGAACTACTTCCAGAGTAATTTGAACATGTCCATGAAAAGGAAAGTTGCAATGATCCAATTTAATTTTGATGTTAGAATGTAACTTCTTTGTATTAGACTCTATTGATTATGTTTTGCTGATTCTATTGGTCACTTTTAACTGTCATTACAATTCTTGTACTGTAACCAAAATCGTATTCTGTTGCCTAAAAAGCCAGACTCAAGTGCCAGCAGCTTGAGAACATGGCCAGACTCAAGTCCAAAAGAATCACCTCGATTTCTTAGGCTGGCTGAAGGGGTTTGAAAGAGGAAGGTGGTATGGAAACTATGGGCAGGAGGTGCAGGGTATAGGTCTGCTGTTTGTCTTCCAGTGGCTATCTTGAGTAAAGCTCCACTTGGAAGTCTGGTTGGCGTCATCTTGGTGGGGGTCGAGTTAGGAATTAACTTCTCAGAAGAGAGAGAATTATATCCACCATGTCTGTTCCATGCCTGGATTGCTTCAATATTAGCCTTTGGAATTCTCAAGCAAACAGATACTTAGTTACATGTGTAGCAAGGACCAAAGCAAGGGAGGGCTAATTTCCAAAATAAGCTGGCAAACTCGCTCCATCAGTTAACAGTACCTTTGTGAAACCAGGTGTGACTTCAGCATGATAAAGGACCGTTAGCTAAATTTGAATTTCAGATAAACAATGGAAATTTTTTAGTGTAAGTATGTCACAAACTTATACAAAACAAATTTTTTGACTCTCTAAAAGTCAAATATAGCTAAGCATCCTGCATTTTTATTTGCTAAATGTAGCAACCCTAGACCGTGGGACCAAGGCTGTCTGGCAGCCTGTGAGTGGACAAAATAAATTGGCTTGCAGTGTGCACCTAGGCTCCCCAACTGGACTCTCATTCTCATATACACATATGTTTGATTTTTGAGCCACTAAAGGGGTACCACTGGGGCACTTTACTACATGTATGGTTCTTTTTATTTTCCTTTTTTAACATTGAAATCTTCAATCCCTCTGACAGAGATGAAAATCCCTTCTTGAACTGTGGCCTGTTGCTGTCACCTTTCTATATATCTGCTCCAGGGCGTCCTAATCCTGAGCTGACCTGTGGCCTCAGTGTAGGTAAACGCCAGCAGACATGTGGCTCGGTTAACTTCTTGTTCCTGCATGTCTCTTGGTGACGTAGTTTCAAGCTTCCAACATTTTGTTTTTAACCTCCCTGGCCCATTTCCCAAATCCACAGTAGCAGTGGGGAGTGGTGCAGGGGATCAATGTACTGGCATATACTGCTTTTTAAGAATTTAATTCTGAAAGCTGTTTGAAGATAAGAGAGTAAAGAAGTGATTTGAAGAAACACCTGCCAGGAGGTTAACAAAACCATGCAAGCAGCAGTGAGGAGGACCAACTTTAGGTGCCGGCAACAATGAAGAAGAATGAAAATACAGGGGACATTTCATTCAAGAAGGCCCAACAGATGTCCGAACCCTTCACATCCTCAGTTATTCATTTCACTTACTTTTAGCCATTCAGTAAATCAATGAATCAGTCACTCTTTTCTCCAACCAGTATTTCCTTAGCACAACTATGGGTGGGACAACTTTCTGGATGTAAGAAATACAGAATGAACAGAGCAGATATGGTCGAAACTGTACTCCAGGTACAGCACGCGGCAATTTCATTACGTAGTTAACGTAACCTATAGCTGCAAGGCCATAGACACAACTTGAAAGGGCTATTCTTCAACAAGGAGAAACAGAGCCAGAATTACTGCTTTCTGATGTGTGTGTTGATCTGTTTATTCTTCTCTAACATTCCACCCTGGAAAATCTCAGCCCAGCCAGTACCCTTGGATGTGTCATCTCCACTGCAGATGTTTCCCACCTTGAATGCATTCTCTTGCTTTCTTTGCTGGCCTTTGTGTCTTCCTGCTCCCTGGAGCTGGCAGAGGCAATATTAATGCAGAACACGACTTCGTCTTCTGACTTTATCCTCCTGGAGCTTCGGGTGAACAGTGAGGCAACAGGGATTGTATTTATAGTTATCTTTGCTATTTTTGTAGTAGCTGTAACCGCAAATTTGGTCATGATATTCTTGATCCAGGTGGACTCCCGCCTCCACACCCCCATGTACTTTCCTCTCAGCCAGCGGTCCATCATGGACACCCTTTTCATTTGTACCACTGTCCCCAAACTCCTGGTGGACATGGTTTCTAAGGAGAAAACCATTTCCTTTGTGGCGTGTGGCATCCAGATCTTCCTCTACTTGACCATGATTGGTTCAGAGTTCTTCCTGCTGTGCCTCATGGCCTACGACCGCTACGTGGCCGTCTGCGACCCTCTTAGGTACCCAGTCCTGATGAACCGCAAGGTGTGTCTTTGCTGGCTGCTGGCGCCTGGTTTGGTGGCTCCCTGGATGGCTTTCTGCTCACCCCCATCACCATGAATGTCCCCTACTGTGGCTCCCGCAGCATCAACCATTTTTTCTGTGAGATCCTTGCGGTTCTCAAACTGGCTTGCGCCGACACGTCCTTGTATGAAGCCCTGGTGTGTATCTGCTGGGTGCTCATGCTGCTCAACCCGTCACCATCATCTCCGCCTCCTACGCCCTCATCTTGTTGACCGTCCACCGCATGCACTCGGCTGAAGGCCGCAAAAAGGCCTTCACCACTTGTTCCTCCCACTTGACTGTGGTCAGCATTTTCTACAGGGGCCGCCTTCTACACATGTGTGCTGCCCCAGTCATTCCACACCCCCGAGCAGGACGAGGTCGTGTCAGCCTTCTACACCATCGTCACACCCATGCTGAATCCTCTTATCTACAGCCTCCGAAACAAGGATGTCATGGGGGCATTTAAAAAGATATTTGCGTGTTGCTCATCTGCTCAGAAAGTAGCAACAAGTGATGCTTAAAGATTCAATGCTATGAGAGGTTAGGGCTCAAAGAACCTCCTCGTGTGCCATTTCACTAGAGATTATTTGGTCGTCTATCAAAGTATACCTATTAATACTATTGGCAATTTCTTAGTTCATCCTGTCTGGATTCCTGCTTCTAAGGGGGGAAGAGGAAGATGTTTCATTGTTATACAGCGACCTTTTTATGAAGTATTCAAAATGATTTATTATTAAGCTAAAGAATTTGTCTGGTCTTGGTTCTTGTCTCTAGAGGAGAAAAGCAAATATTAGAGTTCGCAGTAACCTTTCACTCTGAACCAGGTTTCCTTTACAATTTATTCATGGCTAAACACAAACCAAAAAACCCTACAAAAGCTATCAAATTTTTGTAGTAAAAAATTCTGATTATTTTTGTAGCAGTAAAGTAAAAGAATAACAATCTACAAGTGGAAAAAAGATAAATCACACAATTTAATCATGTTTTTTATTAAGAGATTAACACCTATAGATGACTGTAAGTTCTATGATCATCTTTGACTCTCTCGTGATGAGTATAGCAGCTGTACCCTAAACCACAGTACGTAGTGGGTGAGCTGAACAGCACTGAGTGTGGATACATGGGTGTCTGGGCATTGCACAGCCACTCACAGGGAACAGACTCTAATATTTAGCGTCAAGGAACTATACTGTGTCACATTCCTTGAGAGTGTAAGATTGTAATAATAGCATAAGAGCTGTGGTAGTTTCCACGGCCAGAAACTTCAAATTTCACAGTTCTGTGTAATTCATCAACAGCACTTGGAGGTACTTTGAATTTGGCTGAGTGAGACGGGAAGTCCTTGAAAGTTTTTCCATAGAGTAACATGATGAGTTATACATTTTTAAAAGGATCACTATGTCTATAGTGTGTTGTATAGAAATAGGAGCAAACATGGATACAAGAATACAACTCAGAAGGTTTCAAAGATGAAAAAAATACGGGACTGGGTGGAGTTTTAGCCCGTGAATTTGATGTACAGTGGGGACGAATGCGGAGTGAAGGACAACTCATTGGTTTGGGCTTGAGTGAGTGGCAAATGAAATGTTTACTTACTGAGATTTGGGAAACTGCTACAGTGGAAGATAGGAGAAATCAATAATTCAGTTGTTGTTGAAATAATTTTTAAATGCCTATTAGATATTTCAGCCATATGCCAACTCAAATGGAATTCAGATTAGAGTTCTGAACTTAAGGTATAAATTTAGCAGTCTTCAGAGTACAAAACATGTAAAGACATAAGGTTATTTTAGATCATTTAGGAGAAAGGGTTTGTGACTGAGACCTGAGGCAATTGGGGTCAAATGGGAAGTAAATGAGAAAAGAAATAGGGTTAGAAGAGGTAAGAAGAAATGATATTTGAGACACAGGTGAAGAAAGTGTTAGAAGACAGAGGGTATATTCAACTACAACAAGTGCAGCTTATGGTTTGATTAAAAGGAAAAGTGAGACTTGATTATTGTATTTGGCAACACGAAGATCACTTGTGATCTTAGTAAGAGCAATTTCAGTGGAGATGCACTTGGAGAGGATGCACGATAAAATAAAGGGAGAGGAAGTAGACAAGATGAATTGAATATGAAGTTTTAGGGGGTTTTGTGTGTGTAAAGAAGAGCAAAGAAATTGAGCATAGCTAGAAGGCCATGCGACATAAAAGTGTTGTTGATGCTGCTGTAGTTATGTGATATTAAGACATTTATATGTTCAAAGGAATAATTCAATACAAAGAGAAAATTGGTGATGAATGAGAAATGAATGAAACTTCCAGAAAGATGGCCTTTGAGAGTGAGAGAAAGCATAGAAACCAATGTAGAAATGAAGAGGTGGACATTTTGTGTGCATATGGCCAGTCCATTGACGGCGGCAGGAGGTAAGTCAGAGCGCATGTGGCACCAGTGGGCTCCTTTGATGGCTTATCCTTTCTCAGCACCAGTGGCATCAAGGAGAGATTCTATGGGAAGTCAGGAAAGTCCTGTTAAAAGTAATAAAAAGAACCATCTTGGAGAGCAGGTAAGTGAATGAACTAGGTAGAGATATTTGGATTATAGGGCAGTCTTAGGACCCCCGCCTTCCCCTGGGCATCAAATTTATGAATTTAATATAGTATATTTGTTAGATAATACATGGTATGTATTCAGTCAGCATGGTGCCCAGCAAATAGTGAGCACTTGATATGTTAACTACAATACAATTAAGTTAGCAATGACAGTAAGCAGCAATGACAAAATGCTGGCAACAGCAGCTACCATCATTACCAATACACACTTATCAGCCCTTGTGTGAAGAAAACATGTCCTATTCATTTATGCACTTCCAATGCATATAATTTGCAGCATGCAGATGTTCAATAGCTGCTTGTTTCAATGAATTGATCTCTTTGGGCAATTAGATGTAATACAACCAGAATTCTCGCCAGCGTGGAGCTTCTTATATAACACAGCATTGTTTGGTATCATAAGGTGACATCCTGTCACTTTAAAATGCTATTATTTATGTTCAGAACTTAAAGACAACCCCACCCCTAAAACATCCTCTCTATAGTCTGGGCTTTGTCATGGCTTCTCTGGTGACGGCTGAGTTCCCTCTCAGTGTAGAATGTGTCCCTCCCCTGAGCGTACCTGGTTGTGCTCAGTGAATCTCCTCTGGGTTCCAGCAGATTTCACTAAAATACTCAGTCTCCTATCTCTGTGATGCCTGATAATGGATTATTCAACTCCTGAATGATTTGATTTTTATAAGACTTTCCTATATTAATAGGTTTTTAATTATTTTTTAATTTTTTAATTGGTTTTTAATTATTTTAATATTTTAATTATTTCCACCCCAGCCCCCAATTTCAAAGGCAAGTTCGTGATGTTGAGGCCATATGCTTGGAGTTAAATCTGTTGGTGCTTGAATCTTGGCCTTCTTATTTCTGGGCTGTGTCCTTCGGGCACACTACCCAACTTCTGCCTACCCAGTTTGCTGTGTTGCTTAGAGTTGATTGAATGTCAAGAATGGGGAGGGGAAAAGAGAGAAGGGGCGGAGCAAGATGGCAGATGAGAAACACCGCCAGTTAGAGCGTCTCTGCAG
>VBSM01003177.1:721749-732217 GCA_008086735.1 Cheirogaleus medius | reverse complement strand
AAAAAAAAAAAGAATTATAAACATAAAATAAAACCAGATTCCTTATTATCCGCCTCTCCATGAAAACTGGCCGATACCACGGTCGCTGCCGTTAGCGGAGCGCAGGCTGGTAGAGTGGCCGCGAGTGAAGCCTGGCGCCCTCCTGGGCACTGGGCGCGGGGACGAGCGAGTGACCAGGTGCCGCCAGGAGCAGGCTGGCGGAGCGGCGCCCACCGATGGAGCGGCGTGTCAGAAGTCAGGATTGTGGTTACTTTTGGGGACTGAATGCGAACATGACAGGAGTTTCTGAGTGTTGGTAATTTGTTTCTTGACCCATGTGAATAAATGAGTGTTGACTACATGTTAATTCATGTGTGACCAACATTTGTGGACTTTTCAGTATGTGTTTCAGTTAAAATTGCATGTAAAAGCAATACATACTTATTACAACGTATATTTGATAGCTTAGTGAATAGTCTTGCATAATTGAAGCATGCCAGTATGTGTGGATGTGCACTAAGGAACAGTGAAACTGTCTATATTAAAATAATGTAGAGCCATAGGTATGAATAGTAAAGTCTGATTTTTATAAAAATATAGATAAAGCCAGAAGTTAACCAGCCATTGTTCCCTAACTTCCTTACTGCTCTAACTGGTCACTGCTTAGTGGCGCTAACTTCCCCGATAGGTGCAAGACCTGTGACTCCCCCACTACTGTGGATAACACTGCCATCGTAAAGTCCAAAGGTCTGTGCTTCTCTAGATAACCTTCCTATTGTGAAGCCTAAGACTGGTCTTTGAAGTGTTTTTCATACTCTGCGTTCCAGAGGGACTCACTGATGCCAGCCAGAACTGTGGCCAGGCATGGGAATGGATCCAACAGCCTGGAGAGCCCCATCCAAGAAATCTCCCAACCGAGAAGATAATCATAGTCTATGAGTTCATCCCCCGCTAGCAGACCCAATTATCTCGCCGTTTGCTGCTAAACTATCTTAAAAGGTCCTTTCTCCCAAATTTTTGAAGAGATGCATTTGAAAAATTACTCCCATCTCCTTGCCAGGTGCCTTGAGAAATAAAACTCTCCGCCGCAACACCTGCCGTCTCAGTCTGTCGGCCTTCACTGGACCGTGGACAGGGACCCGGTTGGGCTGTAAGAAAAGCAGTGAATGTCACATAATGGTTCACTGGATGAAAATAGGTACAATGTACGTGGGTGAGGTGCGAGGCAAGCCACAGCAGAACGGGGAAAATAGCACTAGCTATTCCTTAGGGCTCACCCTCTCTGTCATCCTTAATAAAAATGGCTAATACTGACTAATAACATTTATGCGCCCCCCCTCTATACACACACACACACACACACACACACATATTTTCCCTCCACTGAAAGAACATGCCATCCTTATTTACCATTTTCAAATTCAAGCTTGCTGGGATGACATGATGGCTCAGGCAATTGTCTTGGACTAAAGAGAGGAATGAATATGCATTCTAAAAGTGGTGGGGGTGGAAGTAAAAGGATCTAAATACTAATGCTGAGTGAAATCTACACTACTCCAGGGAAAATAAGAGACAAGAGGTGATCACATCTTTCTAAATACTCTGGAGAGTCACAAAGATCTAAGGTGGATCGCTTATCTTTACAAATGTAGGGGAAACAGTGGCTTTAACACAATCTTACCTAGATACCAAAAGTTAGTGTGACATATATGTTGTACCAGGAATAGAAAATATCTTTGTATCCCCAAAGCCACTTGGTAACAATTGGCCAGTCTGTATAATGGATACTGTGAGGGTTCTATGAAAGTTTTCAAAACAGCTGATTTTTGTGTTTGCACTAATTTTACATAGAGTGTTGTTTTTAAGCCATGAGATTTAGAGGACATTCTAAATAAGGATATTTACACTTGAAAGTCTATATGTATCCTCAGTTCTGTGTCCCTAATATCTATTCTTGCAATTGAAAATATGTGTAAGAGAACACTTTTCCCTACATTTAATGTCAGTCATATGCCACATTGTCATGACACACTTAAGAAATGACTTGACTATTATCAAATATACCTACTACACATTTAAGGGTGTATGTGGCCTTATACACTGAGGTTACAAACACAGACAAAACTCTCTCCAAAGAAGCAGCAAGAATTGCAACAGGAAAGGTCCACATAAGTAAAAAGTAACAACTAGCTTAGGGTTACTTATTTTCTTGAAAATAATAAATCATTAAATCTCATTTAAAAATCAAATACAGAGAGCACATAGTTATGCATGATAAAATAGATATCTATAACATATTTTCTTTATACATAATTCAGTAAAACTATTAAAGATAATTTTACTGAATATTAGGTACCATAATGGGGCTAGATTTTAAAGTGTGAAGTAAAAAAATCTCACAGCTTTTTCCTTCACATGACTTATAATACAGCATGATTATATATAAGAGTAATCTAGTAAACTAGTAATCTAGTTTTTAATATATAAAAGAGTAATCTAGTTTTTTCACACAGAGGAAAATTAATGCAGGGAATTGGTTATATAGGTGTTGAAGTGTTGAAAGAGCAAGAACAAAGCCTGAGACTACCCAAAACATGTCTTCCCTCCTTCTTTCTCTTTTGGACCTCTTTCTGGTGGTACCTATTGGAGAACCTAACAGTTCTGTGATGGACTCATCTTCTAAAAATTCCCAATAGAAGAATAACATAGCACACAAACACTAGTAGAATCTCTTCTTAGTACCCAAGTTTTCCTACTCATAGAAAAATTGAAAAGAAAGAGTGAATATGTAGTAAGCACCTAGGGAAATTCCAGGGAGTTTTCCCTCCCTTCAGGCTTGTTTAAAAGAATCCATGAAGTAAAGTTCTCTTCATTTTTTTAAACCTTAAAACTCAAATAATATACATTTGCTAATTCTTGGATGTTCAGCTCATTGAGGTTATGTTGCTTAAGAAATAATAAATTATGCCCATCAAAATTAACTCTGTAACTCTGCAACTATTATTTCTCCATGTAATTTGAACCCTTATGAGTTACCAAAAATTGATATTATTATACATTTGTACTTTGCTTTTTTTTTAATAAATGGCATGTAAAATCACAGGGATAAAAAAGTCATAAATTGCATTTTTTTTACACTAAATCCACCCTTTATTCAGAGATTTTTTTGAAAGACTTTTTATGGAGAGTGGATGGAGATCATACTTTTCAATTTCCTTTCTAACTCACATAGTTGATTATCCACTTTTTTATAGGCTGATCCCCCTGCTCACCAGTCTTTCTAGAGTGTCCTTCATCTCTTTGTTCCTCAGGTATAGATGAGAGGGTTCAACAAGGGTGTGATCACGCTGTAGAGAAGGTGAAGAACTTGCCATATTTTGAAGAAACGTTGTTCTTAGGATCTAGTGCACCATTGCCACTGTCCCGTAAAACATGAAGACTACGAGGAGGCGGGAGGAGCAGGAAGCAATGGCTTTCTGCCTTCCTACTCCGACTTGCTTTTCCTATGGCTTGAGCTACGTACCCATAAGACATCAGGATCAACCCCACAGGCACCACAGTGAAGAAGACAGCAGAGAGGGTCATCTGCCATGCATTGGCTAGGTGTCTCCACAGGCCAGTCGTATGAGGGAAGGGACTTCATACAGAAAATCCTCCAGGTGGTGATGGGTGCAAAAGTGGAGCTGGAATGCGAGAAGAGTTTCAGCCAGAGACTCCACCAGGCCAGACAGCCAGGCTATGAGCACCAGCTTCCAGAATAGTGGGTGGTGCATGGTGACGGTGCAGCGCAGGGGCTGGCAGACAGCAACGTAGTGGTCAAAGGCCATCACCACCAGCAAGACTCCTCCTGCGGCACCAAGACAAAGGGACGCGCAGGGCTGGACGACACAGCCTGTGTAGCTGATGCTCTTGTCTGGCCCCCACAAGTCTGACAGCGTCTGGGGCACAGCAGCGGTGGTGAAGCAGAGATCCAAGAAGGAAAGGTTGCTAAGAAAGAAGTACATGGGGTGTAGAGACGCGGGTCCACGCAAGAGAGCAAGATAATGGTAGAGTTGCTGAGGATGCTCAGGGTGTTCAGAATGGTCACTGTCCAGAAGAGGACCATTTCTGGCTGAGGCCACTTAGAGAAGCCAAGGAAGATGAAGCCTACTGGGAAACTCCTGTTGCCCATTCCTGTTGCTTTTCATCAAGATGTGAATGTAATGGTAAGATCTCGTAAACAGATTGTGAAGATTCTGCTACAAATTACCATTACCACTTACCTTCTTTAGAGAAGGTAAACATTTTTAGTTTTCTAGGAGTTCTTGGGGTAGGATAAGTGAGTGTTTTCCCTAACATTAGAACAATAAGATACAATTCCTTTTCCACAGGTTGTATTGCTTAGACCAAAGTGGCACTTGTAAGATACCCCTTGGAATTCAGCTCTGAAATCTGTAACCGCAAAACCCCCATCAGGCCCCCTCACACAACCACCTTGGATCATTTTTATGTTCCTCCCAGATTGTCCTTTCAGCTGTGTATGTAGTAGGTGTCTAAAATATGTGGAGTGAAATGTGGAAAAAAATGTTTTATATTTCTTTTATCTACATTATTTGTCTGCCAAAGTAGCAAGGTGTTATTTTGCTTTTTTTTGGTGATATTAATAGGAACACTTGAAATGGAAATTATCCAAAAACAAGGACCTTCGGATCTCAATATAGATTCTACACAGTGAGACCCTGAACATAGTATAATTCTCTGAGTTATCTGAAGAAGTACCTTGGCATAGGAGATATGCCAATTCTTAGATGAGGCAAACGTAGGATGGATAGTTCTTTCACTTTAAGTAATTTAAATTACTTTAAGTAAATAACTTAAAAATCCTAAGTCACTATTCTTAACTACAAAATGGTTACAATAACCACCCCCCAGATTTAGGTATGAATTAAAGGGATAATGGTAAAATAGTGCCTGCTACTTTTGTCAGAAAATATTAAGCATAATAAAACCAACAAAAAATAACCACTATACTTGCTGTCCAATTCTTTTTTTTCTAATTATTGAAATGTTTTATTCATCAATACTAAACATTTTTTATTTCATTATATTATGGGGGTACAAATATTGTTAGGATTACATATATTGCCCCTGCCAACCCTCCCCCCACCCCCACTGTGCAAGCATGTTAACCCCCTGGAGGTGCGTGTCACACCCATTATGTAAGTATACACTCTTCCCCTCCCCCTACCTGCCCACCACCCGATAAAAGATTTTTTTTTTGACATTTTGATTACATTGTATATCTTTGCCTCTCCCTAAGAAGAGTTAGAGGTATGCCCTTCCCCCCCACAATGCTCGCCATATCCCAAGGATGTGGTCCTTGCTGTCCAATTCTTGCTCCCAGAATAATCCATTATTGTTGTCCTCAGTCATCAACTAGGCACAATAAATAAATTTCAATGTGAACCATAATTTAAAAATACAAATGTATCCAACTGTTAAAATTCTTAAGTGTATGATTATATTAAAGCGTGTTTCATGGATGGGGGAAAAGACTACACAGAGGCTCTAACTAAATATTTTATAACCTGGGCCATTGGATTTGGAGAACATTTTCCTTGAATATTAATTTCCTGTCTTCTAGAAATTGTAGAATATTTCAGAGGCTGTCAAGACCAGGAGAGGCACAGGACACAACAAATGCTATAGGTGAAAGGAAACTGAGATACTGATTGTGAAGATTAGATTTTGAAGGTGGACAAACAATGCCACAGTCTGAGGAGCAGCACAGGAGCTGCTTGTGTTCAGTAACAGCTTCACAGGTATCTATTTGTTGCCCGCATGTGCCCGGCACTGTGCTGTGAAGTGGGAAGGCACTGAAGAAGACAGATGATATCCTTGCTTGTGTAGAGCTCACAGGGCCATGGGAGAGACAGCAACTAAAGGAATGAGCAAATAAATCAGAAAGATTCAGCTATTTCAGACCAATTCTACAAACAAACAAAACAAAAGAATATTATAACTTAGGATAACAATGGAGGATGCAAGAACCAGAAGAAGATCGTTTCATGCAAGGAAAACAGAAAGAACAGGAAGTCTTGTGCTCAGGAAGTGGCCGGATACGTCAGCTGAACTCTGCTTCCCTTTCTATGTCCCCCGGTTTGTCCCTGAGCTGACCTCAGCCTGTTCTTTTTTTTTTTTTTTAGAGACGGGGTCTCGCTCTTGGTCAGGCTGGTTTCGAACTCCTGACCTTGAGCTATCCACCCGCCTCGGCCTCCCAGAGTGCTAGGATTACAGGCGTGAGCCACCGCGCCCGGCCCTGACCTCAGCCTGTTCCTGAGGCAGCATGAACTAGCCACAGAACGTGCGCACTTTCGTAACAGGCAGCGTGACTCCAGTTCTCGCAGTTTCCACATTTTATTGCATGTGCTTAACTTCCCCGGCTCTGAATGCAATGCTGCAAAACTGTAGCATTTGGTCAAACACGTTCAAGTTGTCCAGCTGCCTTTTTTGTTTTTGAAATGAAATAAATGCCTTTTCCTTAGGTAAAGAAAAAAAAATAGTCATCAATAATACTATGCATTGTTTTGTGAGTAATATTACATTGAATTACCTTTTTAAAGGATGATCTTTCTCATTCTATAAATATATTTTGTGGGCCCTGTAGATATTATAATTTAAGACATAGATATTAATAAAACTAAAAGAAGAAATAAAGGAATCTCTAATCCCACCATCATATACAATGTTTACCATAAAATTTTTTGTTTTTTTAATTTTCTTTTTTTCTTTTTCAAGTTTATTGTTTTTAATTGACTCAATAATTGTACATTTTTTCTGAGGTACAGTGTGATGTTTTGATACGTGTATACATTGTATAATGATCAAGTCAGGGTAACTAAAATACAATTTTTCACCTCAAACACCATTTCTTTGTGGTGTGAACACCAAATTTTTAATAAATAATGTAGATAGATCCATAGATATACTTAAAAGATACTAGATCTAGAATAGAAAATGCTGTATATAACTCTATACTTGTGTAAATATTATAATTATGTGTATATTTTCATGCCTGTAAGTAGAAAAATTTAAGTAGAAGCATCTCTGTTTTGAATATAATTCATACCTTCATAATATTTTACCTTAATAGCACAATTTATGTAACAAATTTCCTCTTCTTTTATCTTATTTTATTTTTGTTTTTGTTTTTGTTTTTTGAGACAGGGTCTCCCTCCATCCCCCCGGGCTGGAGTGCAGGGGCAGGATCATAGCTCACTGCAGCCTCAAACGCCTGGGCTCATCCTGGCCTCCCTAAGTGCTGGGATTACAGGTAGGAGCCACCACACCTAGCCTCCTCTTATTTTAAATGTAGACTTCTTCCAAAGTTGTGCTAATCTAAAACAAAACTGAAATTTAATGTCTACATAAAGAATTCCTTTATTCTGTGATTATATTTTTATTAAAAAGTTAGTGTCCCTTTCATCTTCTTGCGTTCCAGTTGCACCCCACCGAGGCCCTTCCTGGTGTTTCTACTGTGCTCTCAACTCCACTGACAATCGCACACTTTCCTCTCTGCAGCTCAGCACGCCGAAGAGTCGGACACTAGGGCGCATTTTATCATCCGTGTCTTCATGTGTATTTACAGGCTTTCAGCAAATTCTTCTTCACTGAAATGTTTCTGCCATTTAAAAAATTAATATGTCTATCTTCTTCTGATTAATATAAGAGATTATACATAACTGACCCTTAGCCTTTGATTTGTCACATAAACCATATAAATTTCCTAATTAAAAAATATTTTAGTAATGTTTGGTTTATCTCTTTTTATTCAGAGTCTTTTTTCCTTTTTCAAATACTAATTTTATTTCCCATGATCTTTTCTTTGTAGCCTTTGTTCATAGTTTAGGTAAATCTTTACTCATACATATTCTACTTATTTTATAGTTTTGTTTTCTACATTTAAGCCTTTAATCAATTTGATATTTTAAATGTGAAAACAGCATCTAATTTTATCTTTTTACTAATGTTTAGAAATGTTTTACTGAAAAGTCCTTTCTCAGCTCTGTGAGTCACAACAGCAGCTTGACGCTCGTGTTGCCCCAGAGCCCTGCTGCAGTCGCGCCGAGGAGCCACACACTCCAGTGTCCCAGTCACGGCCAAAGACTAGCCGATGCATTGAAGGGAGCATCTCCCCCCCCCATTGTCATCAGATTATGGCACTAGAAATTTTCAGAGATATCATTAAGTAGTATTTAACAAATAGCTTAGTATGTAGATTTTAGTTCTAAATAGGCCATCGGTTCATTAAGGTTGACCCTGTTTCTGATTAATATATATAAAATATTCAAAATTGTGAAAGAGTTAAACTCTTGGATTTCTTTTTCACACAATAGTTTAGTAAACAATCCACTACCTAACTCTTTACACTTCTCCATATGAGAGATTTTAAAAATTCACTGCTGTGATATGAGAAATGAAATAGCGTGCAGTAAAATGTTTGCAACAAAATAGTCATAAATACAATTAGCGTGGGTTCAAGACAGGGGCTCCCCTTTATGTATTGAATGAAAGTGAAAATATGTCCTTGCCCCCAGACTTGGAAGTTCTCTGTAAAGCACAGGGATTTATGATTCTCACATTAAATTTTAGGCTACATAAAATATTTGAACTCTGTAAAAAAAAATACAATTAGGAGGAGTTTTCTTGAGTGTTAAGAGTTTGCATGTCTGTGTCTGCTTGCTTTAACATAAAAATTCTACAATAAATTTATAGCACAGGATCCTTGTTGTCCGGAGCCATGAGCAGCGTGGCTGCCGGGGCGTGCTCAGGCAGGCCCGACCCTTACCATAAAATAGATGCCCGGCCTTGGGAAACAGAAAGTTTTAGCTTTCGGTTTCCCTGAATCTACGCGTGCAGAGGGTTGGGGACTTTCCTCTCCTCATATGGTCATCCTCCTAAGCTCCCTCCCCACTCCCCTCTCTCCGGTACATATGCCTACCTCGTTCTGCCAATAAACGAGACTTGACCAGACTCCTGTCTTGTCTCCATTTCTCGTGTCTTTCCTTCCCCAGGCCCCACTCCCCCATTCGCAGACCCCACCAATAACTTGTCCCGCGGGCGGGACAGGTGGCGCCCAGACGTGGGGCTCGAATACCAGGGACCCAGTGAAGACACGGACGCGAGGCGCCAAGCTCGACGAGACTGAGCAGACAGATTATAATGCCTTCGACCACCGCAGGAGCCTGCTGCGCTGGAGGAAAAGGTGAGGGCGTCCGAGAATGGGGCAGGAACTTAGCCAGCACCAGTTGTGTTAGTCAGCTCAAAGAAGCTTTAAAGACACGAGGAGTAAAGGTTAAAAAGAGAGATTTGTTCAGGTTTTTTGACTTTGTAAAAAATCTCTCTCCTTGGTTTCCTCAGGAAGGAACCATCGACAAAAAACGATGGGCTAGGGTTGGGGACACGCTTCAGGATTTCTATAGAACTTTTGGACCGGAGAAGGTCCCCGTTGCTGCTTTCTCCTATTGGATTCTAATTAAGGACTTAATAGATAGCCAGCAAGCGCACCCGCATGTAATGGCCGCTGTGGCCCAGACAGAAGAAATATTGCAAGCGCATTCCAGGGCACCTTCAGAGGTCAGTATCAAAATAGAAAGTGAGAATGAGGGTGAAGCGGAGACCCAAGGTGCCACTGCCGCACCCGCTCAGACTGATAGCCCCAAAAGGGCCAAGCCCAAGCTATATCCCTCACTTAGATCTTTTAATAATTCAAAATCAGACCCAGATCCTGCCGAGGTGGACTGGGATGAGCTGGAGGAGGAAGCCGCCCATTACCATAATCCTGAATGGCCCCTCCATATAATCCTACCTCAGCACCTCTTGCTATGGCTGCCATAAACCTAAACCCTACGGAGGACCTGTGGCAAAGAATTGCCCATCTTGAGGAACAGGTTAAACTAGAAGAACGGCACCAAGCCTTAATTGCCTGGCTTCAAAGGCTTCGCACTGGTAATGGAAATGCTAATGAAGCCAGACCGCCCGGAGGGGACAAGTGTCCTCCCCAGCGACCAGGTCATCACATTCCCTTGGAACGACCCCATAAAAACGTTGATGCTTTTCCCGTCACAGAGACTTCTTAGGAAGCAAAAAGGCGGCTAATAGGACTTGTTTCAAATGTGGCAAAACTGGGCATTTCGCTAAAGAATGCAAGGGTGCGCAACCGCCTCAAAATAAAGGCTCCCATCCAGGTATAGGCCTGTGCCCCCAGTGCAAACGAGGCAGGCACCTTGCTAATGAGTGCCGCTGGAAGAAGGACATTGAGGGAAACCCCCTTTTTCCCCAGTTGGGAAACGGGGGGAGGGGCCAGGCCCCGAAACAAGTTTATGGGGCTATCAACTTTGTCCCAGCGAGCAACAATCCGTTTCAAAACTTGTCCGAGCCAGCACAGGTAGTGCAAGATTGGACCTCTGTGCTGCCACCTACACAGTTATAACTCCTGAAATGGGACCGC
>VBSM01003177.1:699850-719256 GCA_008086735.1 Cheirogaleus medius | reverse complement strand
TCCCCAGGTCCACTCCCCCATTCGCAGACCCCACCAATAACTTGTCCCGCGGGCAGGACACCTTGTGGCTGAATAGAGCATGGTAGTAATTTGTGCATCTTAAAATAGGCCGTGTTATACAAGTTCCATAGAACTTAGTGTAAGGCCCCTTCAAGTCCAGGCAGATGTGCCTTCTACATTATGCAAGTCTGATCTTTTCTTTCTTCATTTTCTAACAGTTCCACCTGAGAAAGGTGAGTAGCTTACCTGGGTGGCGAGTTGGTCAGCGGCAGGGTTGGGCACTCCCAGGCCCGCCCAGGAGCCGCCTGCAGACTTTCCTTGTCTTAAGGTCTGATCTCAGGCTCTCCCACACTCAGTGACTCTCCAGTTAAATATAAAACATATGTAGACATAGGAAATGGAAAGAAAGGTGCAATCACATTTTTTTTTTCCACTGAGGGAAAATCATAAGAAACACAGAGGAAACTGGGCTTCTCAGGTCCCTGGGCCCCTCTCTGCTTGCAGATAATTAGCTGCCAGTCCCAAAAGGTTGCAAAGACCTGGAAAACAAAAACTGCTTCCCTTATTTTCAGTAAATGTACTGAGTTACTGCTTTAACTGTTTCAGGTGACTGTTCTAAGTGAATCCCCTATTCAAATAATGAAGCAACTAATCTATTTATTACTTACACTAAAAAATTTGCGAGATGTTGGTTTATTTATTCACTCCACAAAAGTTCTTCAAGTGCCTGTTTTGTGCCCATCCCTGTGTTAATCATTGGAGACACAATAGGAACAAAAGAAAGTTGGAAAGATTTAAACAATATTTTTAATCAGTCTAAATTAAATTGCATGTGTTACTATATAACGAATTATAATCAGTGGAGATTGAAGAATTCAAAGTAATGTTTATAAAAAAGAAAGCAAAATTATGCAAACAAGATTTTGGTATTTAAGTATAAAACAGAAGGTAAAAACAACCAAATTTAATCATAGATATGTAATAATAGATAAGACAAGAATATACAAGACTATAAAACTTTTCATTAATTATTATTCTATGAATGCTGTGTAGCGTATTTAAAAGATCTAAAAGGCTTTAAACACATTTCAAAGCTAATAGCTGAATAGAATTCATAGATATCTAGGAATAAAAACTTATTTCTTTAAAGGATAAAATATTTCATTTTAGGTAACATCAAAAGTAAAAAGGAAGCCAAAGCACAATAGAAAAGTTACAACATGATATATACAAAAATTACAAAAAGTAGAGTCCCTCGAGATAAAATCGTAATGAAATGTGATATATCTTTGTAATAGAATACAAATACTACCACATGGGGTGTCAAAGGAATAAGTATAAAGCAAAAGCAGAGATTAATACTGAGCTGACAAATCTCAGATAATAAGTAGAGGAGAAAAATAAAATGAAAAGAAAAATTATGATAAGAATGAAAGAAGAGAAATAGCTCCAATGGCTAGGACCTGAAAAGGGGGCTTAAAAATTGTGAGGAAAATAAAATAAGAAAAGTTAGATTTAAAAACCAATGTTACACTGGGAAAACAACAAAAAGTGTCAAACATAAAATAGAATTACTGTGGTTGAAAAATATATATTAATGAATAGAATGAAAATATACATGCATATGTGTTTTTTCAAAACACAGCATTTCCTGTATCTAGACATATTCTGCATAAATATGAGACTGTACCTAAATTGAGAATTCCTAGGAAATCTAGAGAAATATCATCATCTCTATGGAGGCAAATATCAGGATGATTTTTGTATATGGCAAGAGATAGGGGTCTAGTTTCATTCTTCTGCATATGGATATCAGGTTTTTTCAGCACCATATTTTGAAGACACTGTCTTTTCCCCAACGTATGTTTTTGGCACCTTTGTAAAAAATAAGTCCACTGTAGATGTGTAGATTTATTTCTTGGTTCTCTATTCTGTTTCATGGGTCTGTGTGTCTGGTTTTTGTTTGTTTGTTTGTTTGTTGCCAATATCATGCTGTGTTGCTTACTACAACTTAGTAGTATAACTTGAAGTCAGGTACTGTGATTCCTCCAGTTTTGCTCTTATTGCTCAGGATGGCTTCAGCTATTCTGGGTCTTTTGTGGCTCCATATAAATTTTAGGATTATTTTTCTATTTCTGTGAAGAATGTCTTTGGTATTTTGATACAGATTGCATTGAATCTGTAGATTGCTTTGGATAGTATGGAAATTTTAACAATACTGATTCTTACAGTCTATAAGCATAGAATATCTTTCCATTTTTTGTGTGTCCTCTTCAATTTCTTTCATCAGGGTTTTATAGTTTTCATTGTAGAGATCTTTCACTTCTTTGGTTAAGTTTATTCCTAGGTATTTTATTTTATTGGTAGCTATTGTAAATGTGATTATTTTCTTGACTTCCTTTTAGGTTGTTTGCTGTTGGCATATAGAAATGCTGCTGATTTTTATATGTTGATGTTGTATCCTGCAACTTTACTGAATTTGTTTATCAATTCTAATAGTTTTTTTGGTGGAGTCTTTAGGTTTTTCTAAATATAACATCATAGCATCTACAAACAATAATAATTTGACTTTTTCTAATCAAATCAAAATAGATCAAAGACTTAAATCTAAGACCTGGAACTAGGAAAATACTAAAAGAAAACATTGGTGAGACTCTGCAGAACACTGATCTGGGCAAAGATTTCTTGAGTAATACTTAAAAAGCATAGGCAACTAAGGCAAAAATGGACAAATGGGATCACATCAAGCTAAAAAGCTTCTGTATAGCTAAGTAAACAATCAACAAAGTGAAGAGATAATAGGAGAATGGGAAAAAATATTTGCAAAGTACCCATCTGACAAGTGATTAATAACCAGAATATATAAGGAGCACAAACAACTAAACAAAACTAAATAAATAATTCTAAAAAATGGGCAGGAGATCTGAATAGACAATTCTCAATAGAATACATACAAATGGTCAACAGATATATAAAAAAGATACTCAACATCACTAGTCATCAGAGAAATGGAAATCAAAACTATAATGACATATCATTTCACCCCAGTTAAAATGACTTTTACCCAAAAGACAGGCGATAATAAATGCTGGCAAGGATGTGAAGAATTCCCACTGTTGGTGGGAATGTAAATATATACTTCACAATAAAACAGATTGAGGACAAACTTTAGCCCAACAAGTGATGCATGGATAAACAATGTTAAAAAGGCTCCTGACAAGACTTAGAAACATTTATTAAAATCACATGAGAAACTATGACTACATATGACTAAATAAATGAAGGTATGACTAAAATAAAATAGGAAGGTCACAAAACAGGACAATGTGAAAATGATAATATAATAATAACAAACAAGATCCAGAAGTTTGTGAGATAGATATTGAAATTTTTAATAAAAAACATCTCCTCTTACTGATATTTAAATATCTTTCTGTTTCTTGAGTCTTCACAAAGTCAATACCTTCCTTGGCAGCCCAACCTATTTACAAATTTAAAGGTGATGAATCAGTTAATGGAGATATAATTATATCATTAAAGTGGTTATATATCGGAATGTTCTAAAAGTTTTTAAGATAAATAATATAAAAATTAAAATTTGATACATTGTGAAGAGGAAGATAGAATATGTAAATGTACTTTTAAAAATATATAAATGGTAGTAAATATATACTGTAGAAAATTCAAATTGATGTTTAAGTATATTATTTGAACCATACCAGTAATCTTTAGTATCCAAAAAACTTTGAGCTCTCAAACACATAAACACACAAACACGTAATTGATTATATATAAGGAGACATAAAGAAAAAGAAAGGAAGTTTTAGAAAAAGCATAGCAAACATAAGATGTCAGAAAAGAGACCAAACATATTTATGATTTGCATAAATAGAAATGGAACAGACATATCTGTTAAAAGAGAAAGGGTATTTGGGTAGAATGTCCTGTAAATGTCACTCAGGCCCATTTGTTCTAGAATTCTGTTTAAGTCCATTATTTCTTTGTTAATTTTCTGTTTGGAGGATCTGTCCTGTGCTGTCAGCAGGGTGTTGAAGTCTCCGGCTATTATGGTGTTGCTGTTTATCAATTTGTTTAGATCAAGTAGAGTTTCCTTTATGAATCTGGGTGCACCGAAGTTGGGTGCATACATATTTAGAATTGTTATATCTTCCTGTTGAACTGTACCCTTCACCATTATATAGTGACCCTCTTTGTCTTTCATTACTTTTGTTGATTTAAAAACTAAGTTATATGAAATTAAAACCGCCATGCCAGCCTTCTTTTGGCTTCCGTTTGCTTGAAATATTGTTTCCCCCTTTATCTTTAATCTAAATGCATCCTTGGAGGTTAGATGTGTTTCCTGAAGACAGCAGATACTTGGCTTATATTTTTTTAGCCATTTGGCCAGCCTATGTCTCTTGAGTGGGGAGTTCAAGCCATTCACATTTATTGAGAGAACTGATAGGTGGGGCAGATTTCTGTTCATTCTGTTGGGTTGAACTTTGTTGCTTTGTTTTCTCTCTTGAGCCATTGTGGTATCTTGCCTTTGATCTTTAGCTTTTGTGCGGTTTTACATTCCACAGTTTTTACTGGGCATCTGCCGGTAGGCAGGACCTCATGCCAGCAGATCTCCCCTGGCTGTGATGCAGGCCGGGAGGTTCCCTGCCCAGGATCGCAGCCAGGGATGGGCACACGGCCCTCTGTGGGAGCAGGGCTGCCCCTCAAGCACACTGATCTGCCCCTGAAGGTACAAACACCTCAGTAGGCTCATTCACAAATATCCCTTCTGTGTCCCGGGGCAATGTGATTGAGCCCTGGGTGTACAAGATCTGTTTTGCATGCCTGTCCCCTGAGCCCTGAAGATCAATCCCTGACCCTGCCAAGAAGATGAGTGCTAGTCTCAAGGCACCCATGGGATGCCCAAGCTGGATCAATGCCTCTCCTCCTCGGCATTTGTCCCATTCTCCTGGAGTCACCAGGATAGCAGCACCTGGGAGAGCTGGCAGGTAGGGAGATCATAGTCTGAGTACCCCTCAGTCTGCTGTAGGACCCCAAAAGGAAAGATCTGATTCCTTAGAGATGCCTCCATGTGATGGCTAAATTGTCTCTCTGGGCAGCCACGGGTAGGGAAGGGGAAGGAGAGAATGAAGCAACATGGTGCCTGCTGATTGGCTCAGGTCTGTGCACAGGGAGGTGCCCTGAGGGAGCAGGGAGCCTAGTGCCATGTCCATAAGAGGCTCACTGTTCACTGGCAGCAGCCATCTCTGGGCTGGTTTTAGCAGCTCTCTCCAACCACCCAGGAGCCCAACAACAGTCCGAGATGCAAGGGAGGGAAAAGTTAACTACTCCACCTACCTTTGTCACTGGACTCCAAGCCTCTTGGGGCCTTTCTCCCTCCAGTTCTCCTCCACGACTTCTTCTCATGGAGTCTCCTGTAGTCTCAAGTATCCTTCCTTCTGACCCTCATCTGTTCTATGTTTGTCCGCTTGTTTATTTTTTTCCACTTTTTTCTAAAATCTGTCTTTTTTGCAAAGACACTATGGCTGATGGTTTTTCTCATCCACCATCTTGATTTTCCATCTCTGGCCAAAACCCACCAAATATATGTTCTTCTCATCAGCTCATGGGACATTCTCTAAGATTGACCATATCCTAGGACACAAAGCATGTCTCAAAAATTTTAAAAACTTAGAAATTATACCCTGTATCTTCTCAGATGGCAGTGGAACAAAGTAGAAATCAACTCTAACAGAAACTCTCATTTCTACACAAGGTCATGGAAAGGAAACAACCTTCTGCTGAATGATACTTCATAAAAAAAAGAAATCAAGATGGAAATCAAAAGATTCTTTGAACTAAATGACAAAGGAGACACAAATTATCAAAATCTGTGAGACACAGCTTAGCTTTAGTCCTGAGAGGAAAGTTTATTTCCATAAATGCCTATATCCAAAAGTCAGAAAGATCACAAATAGACAACCTAAAGAATAGACTCAAAGAGCTGGAAAAAGAAAAACAGACTGACCCCAAACTCAGCAAAAGAAGTGAAATCAATAAGATCAAATCAGAACTAAATGAAATTGACAACAGAAAAACCATACAGAAGATTAATAAAACAAAAAGTTGGTTCTTTGAAAAATAAACAAAATTGACACGCCTTTGGCTACACAAACAAAAAGCAGGCAAGAAAAATCCCTAATAAGCTCCATCAGGAAAAAAAAGGAGAAATTACAACAGATGCCATGGAGATACAAGATATAATTTATGAATACTACAAAAACCTTTATGCACACAAACTGGAAACTGTGCAGGAAATGGACAAATTTTTAGAAACACACAGCCTTCCTAGGCTCAACCAGGAAGAAATAGAATTTCTGAACAGACCAATATCAAGTACGGATATTAAAACAGCAATAAAAAACCTTCCTAAAAAGAAAAGTCCAGGACCAGATGGATTCACACCCAAATTTTACCACACCTACAAGGAAGAACTGGTGCTTATCCTACAGAAATCATTCCACAACATTGAGAAGGATGGAATCCCCCCCAACACATCTTGTGAAGCCCACATAACCCTGATAACAAAACCAGGAAAGGATGCAACAACAACAAAAAACTACAGACCAATATTACTTATGAATATAGATGCAAAAATTCTCAACAAAATCCTAGCTAACCAAATCCAGGTGCTTATCGAGAAAATAATCCATCACAACCAAGTGGGCTTCATCCTAGAGATGCAGGGATGGTTCAACATACACAAATCTATAAATGTAATTCACTACATAAACAGAAGAAAAAACAAAGACCATATGATCCTCTCAATAGATGCAGAAAAAGCATTTGACAAAATGCAACACCCTTTTATGATAATAATGCTTAACAAAATAGGCATAGACGGGGCTTAGCTAAAAATGATACAATACATACATAACAAACCCACAGCCAACTTCATACTGAATGGGGAAAAATTGAAAGCATTTCCACTTAGAACTGGAACAAGGCAAGGTTGCCCACTATCTCCACTTATATTAAACATAGTGCTGGAAGTCCTTGATATAGCAATCAGATGAGAGAGCAGAATTCAGGGTGTCCAAATAGGGGCAGAAGAGATCAAACTCTCACTCTGTGCTAATGATATGATATTATATCTAGAAAACCCCAAGCGTTCAACCAAGAGACTCCTCGAATGGATAAAGGAATTCAGTAAGGCTCAGGATACAAAATCAATATACACAAATCAGAGGCATTCATATACACCAATAACAGTCAAACTGAGAAATAAATCAAAGACTCAATTCCCTTCACAATAGCAATGAAGAAAATAAAGTACGTAGGAATATATTTAAATAAGGAAGTAAAAGACCTCTACAGGGAGAACTATGAAACACTGAGGAAGGAAATAGCAGAGGATGTAAACAGGTGGAAAACCATACCATGCTCGTGGGTTGGCAGAATCAACATTGTTAAAATGTCTATATTACTCAAAGTGAGCTACAGATTCAATGCAATCCTTATTAAAATACCAACATCATTTCACACACATAGAAAAAATAATTTTATGCTTTGTGTGTAGCCAGAGAAGACCCCATATAGCAAAAGCAATCCTAGACAATGAAAACAAAATGGGAGATATCAATTTACCAGACTTTACACTATATTACAAGACTGTAGTAATTAAAACAGCTTGGGACTGACACAAGAACAGGGACATTGACCAGTGGAACAGAACAGAGAACGCAGATATAAAACCATCCTCATATAGCCATCTAATCTTTGAAAAATCAGGAAAAAGTATACACTGGAGAAAAGAATCCCTATTCAATAAATGGTGCTGGGAAAACTGGATCACCACATGTCGAAGACTGAACCAGGATCCACATCTTTCACCTCTCACAAAAGTCAACTCACGCTGGGTAACAGACTTAAACCTAAGGTGTGAAACTATTAGAATTCTATAGGAAAACATTGGAAATCCTCTTCTAGATATTGGCCTATGCAAAGAATTTATGAGGAAGATCCCAAAGGCAATCACAGCAATAAGAAAAATAAATAAATGGGATCTGATCAAATTGAAAAGCTTCTGCACAGCCAAAGAAACTGTCACGAGAGCAAACAGACAACCTACAGAATGGGAGAAAATTTTCACAAGCTACACGTCTAATAAGGGCTGATAACTAGAATCTATTCAGAACTCAGGAAAATCAGCAAGGAAAAATCAAACAACCCTATCAAA
The DNA here is from genome assembly GCA_008086735.1 of Cheirogaleus medius. Classification (NCBI taxonomy): domain Eukaryota; kingdom Metazoa; phylum Chordata; class Mammalia; order Primates; family Cheirogaleidae; genus Cheirogaleus; species Cheirogaleus medius. Next base: position 711,020 of record VBSM01003177.1, on the reverse strand, counting down.
AGTGGGCAAAGGACATGAACAGAAACGTTTCAAAAGAAGACAGAAAAATGGGAAACAAACATGAAAAAAGGCTCAACATCTCTAATCATGATTTGTAATCATCCAGTGAATGCAAATGGAAACCAAAATGAGATATCACTCATCTCCAGTGAGAATGACCTTTATCTATAAGTCCCAAAACAATAAATGTTGGAAGGAAGCGAAGAGATGGGAACACTCATACACTGCTGGTGGGACTGCAAACTAGTGCAACCTCTATGGAAAGAAATATGGAGATATCTTAAAGAGATACGAGTAGATCTACCATTTGATCCAGCAATCCCATTACTGTGCATCTACACAAAAGAACAAAGACGTTTTTAAAAAAGACATCTGCACTCAAATGTTTATAACAGCACAATTTACAATTGCAAAGATATGGAAACCAAGTGCCCAATCAATACATGAGTGGATTAATAAAATGTGATATATGTGTACCATGGAGTACTATTCAGCTATAAGAAACAATGGTGATATAGCACCTCTCATATTTTCCTGGATAGAGCTGGAACCCATTCTGCTAAGTGAAGTATCCCAAGAAAGGAAAAATAAGCACCACATGTACTCACCAGGAAATTGGTTTCACTGATCAACACCTAAGTGGATGTATAGGAATAACATTGATCAGGTGTCAGGCAGATGGGAGGGGGGATGAGGGGATGGGTATATACATACATAATGAGTGTGATGTGCACCATCTGGGGGATGGACACTCTTGAAGCTCTGACTGGGTGGAGTCAAGGCAACATACATAAGCCAAACATTTGTACTCCCATAATATGCTGAAATTTAAAAAAAAGAGAGAGAAAGATTATTATATTAAATTAAAGGAAAAACCTAAATTCGTTATGGAAACAAATGCATTTCTAAAGGATATTGTAGTTGGCTTTCTTGTTATTATCCCTACTCCTTCATACGTGTCTTTTTTTTCACTCTTAAGGCTTGAAGTCTAGAATCTATGCACACAAACTCCATTGTATATCAAAATTCACCTGTGATTTATGTTCTATTGATATGGGGCATGTGAGGAGATTTAGATGGTGAAAGTGTAGTGAAAGCCTCCATGTTCTTTCATTTTTTGTGAGTTTTTTTCCTGTTAGCATAGAGACTTTATTTTTCCTTCAGCAGCATTTCATTTTTCACAGAATTGATAGGAAAAATGGAACTATCATAACAAAAACAATAAATCAACAAAGGTCAAGAAAAGTTGTATTGCACTTGCTTTGATTATTTTAAGTAAAATCTACAAGCATACTATGTTGAGACTTCCATTGACCTTCTTTTACGCTCATTTGTTGAATGTGATAGTGCTTCAGAATAGATATCACACATGTTGTGGACCTCTATTTCTATGCCTTTTGTGATACTTGCTTTTTGAAATGGATTTCTTCTCACTCTATTTGATAACTGGTTGTTATTGGTTTAGAAGGAGCCTCCTCACTGAAATCTTACTAGGTTGCTTTTTTGCTGATGGTGTGGTTCCTGATATGATGCTTTACAGCAGATTTCTAATTTAAACTTCTTAACAACTCTGTGTAGTAAAAATGATTATTTTCCCTACCAAGCCCTCTAGGGTCTACCCTAGCCTACTTCTTTAAGCATCTTTGCCACTCTCCATCTAGCTCTCTAGATTTCCAGGTATACTGGATCTTACACATATTATGTGTTATACCTGTTGATCATCAGAATATAACTTTAAAGAAAAATCAGACAACCTTTAAATAGGCTTTTTACTTCTTGCCATTTTTTCCTTCTAATGATTATTAATAGTATCACTGTCATACGTATGTAAAAATATGTAAATATGTAAAAATACTGGGAATGAATTAGGCCAATGTATAAGGGAAGAGTCCAAAAGAAAATTGATCTTATAATTTAACAAATTAGTCCTCTCTTTATTCAACAATATTCCAAAGATAAGGGATCTGTTATGGACTGAACTGTGTATTCTCAAAATTCCTTGTTGAAGCCCTAACCCACAATGTGATGGCAATTGAAGATGGAGCCACTGGGAAATAATTAGTAGTTGTCATGAGTGTGGGTCCCACATGATGGAATTAGTGTCCTTATAAGAAGAGGAAGAGATACCAGAGCTCTCTCTTTGCTTCTGAGGACACATAAAAAAAGGGCCTTCTGCAAGCAAGGAAGAGAGTCCTAACCATTACTTGATCAGGCTGGCACCATAATCTCAGAATTCCAGACTCTGTAACTGTGAGCCTTTATTGTTTAAACCACTCAGTCTATAGCATTTTGTTATGGCAGCCTGAGGTGGCTAATAAAGAATATAGGCTACTTTGGGACCTCTCCTGCTTCTGATATTTGTGATAGAAAATTTCTAATATATTAAAGCAAAAAGATATCTTTCTCTTGTCTGATTGCTCTGGCTAGGACTTCTACTGCTACTATGTTGAATAGAAATGGTGGCAATGGGCACCCTTGCCTTGTTCTAGTTCTCAGGGGGAATGCTTTAAATTTTTCCCCATTCAGTATGATGGTGGCTGTGGTTTTGTCATATATGGCTTTTACTTTTTTATTTATTTATTTTTGAGACAGAGTCTCACTCTGTTGCCCAGGCTAGAGTGCCATTGCATCAGCCTAGCTCACAGCAACCTCAAAATCCTGGGCTCAAGGAATCCTTCTGCCTCAGCTTCCAGAGTAGCTGGGACTACTAAGCCTGGCTAATTTTTTCTGTATATTTTTAGTTGTCCAGCTAATTTCTTTCTATTTTTAGTAGAGATGGGGTCTCACTCTTGCTCATGCTGGTCTCAAACTCCTGAGCTCAAACGATCTGCCCGCCTCGGCCTCCCAGAGTGCTAAGATTACAGGCGTGAGCCACCGCGCCTGGCCTGGCTTTTATATTTTTGAGATCTGTTTCTTCCATGCCTATTTTGTTGAGGATTTTCATGACTAAAGGGTGCTGGGTTTTGTTTAGTGCTTTTTCTGCATCTATTGAGATGATCATATGGTCTTTGTTTTTGCTTCTGTTTATGTAGTGAATCACATTTATTGATTTAACATGGTCTCAAAATTGAGTGTAAAATACGCTTTTTGAGCCCTGGAGAGGGCCCAGTGGGACAAAGTACTGATTAGCCCAAGTAGTTCATACAAGGAGATAATGAATAGTGTCATCAATAAAATTTTGACTAATCTTGATCTTGAAGTTTGTAACTAAAACCTTGGAAATATTTTGTCTCTTGACCTCTCAAGACCTTGGGTTTTTTGGTCTTAGGAAGGACACCTTCCATTTACCAGCACAGAAACCTTTAAGTAGTCAGAATGTTAATTCAATAGGGTTACTGTGTTAACTTGCTAGAGGCTATTATGACTATTCTCATCACTTTGGTCACATTTAAGTACAAATGATATACAGAGAAAACAAAAATAACATGAAAAATAAGCAAGGATCATATAGTAAAAGAAAAGGAACACAAAATAGCCAAATAAATCCTAAGCAAAAATAAAAAAACTGGAGGCATCACACCACCAGACTTTAAAATACACAAAGCTATAGTAACCAAAACAGCATTGTATTGACATAAGACAAGCAGATAGACCAATAGAACAGAATAGAGAATCTAGAATAAATCTATGTATTTGCAGCCAATTGATTTTTGGCAAAAGCATGCAGAATAAATATACACTGGTGAAGGGAAATGACAGTCTCTTTAATAAATGCCCAGGAACAGCAATCAGCAGCTAAGGCCAGTACTAATAGGTACATTTCAAGGTGAATTTATTGCTGGAAGTTCACAAGTACTCACTTGACAAATAAAAGCTATGGTGTGGCCCATTCTTAAGGAATTTTCCACATTTTCATGATTTTTTACCTTCAGGAGCTCAACAGCTTCTCACTGTGAAGAACAGAGAGAAATTTCTTTGTACTTCTGGCAGGAAGAGGGGAAAATAACCATTTGAAATATGCCCAGAGTTCTTTGTCCACCTTAATGATGACCTGATCACAATAGGAGCTATTTAACAGAGCCTACCTAACCTACTTGGGCTTTACCTAGTCCAACCAAGATTCAAGAAGGAAAACATCCAATTCCAGGTCACTGAACCCACCTATGTCATCTCTGTGGTGGAGGGAAGTTGAGAAGCACTTTGAAGGTCACAGTTCAGGGACATATGCTGGCAAACTGAATCAGACCTATTTATAGGAATATAGATTGATTCCTCTCCTTTCCATACCTTATAACCTCATTAATAAAGCTCCTGTGTGATAGATAACAGAGGATAAACCTGAAAGCCTCAGATCCTATTTGAGAATGAAGCTCTAGAGAAGCCAAAGACAACAGGGGACACAGAAACAAGAACACCAGAGCAAATTATAGCCTCTAACATTACAGGTAAAATGAGCCATAAACATGGCCCAACTCATAGCCAGATAAGCAAAAATCTCACACTAAAGGCCTCTGTGGCAGGGTAGGTGCCCAATATCAACAAGCATCAGTTAACAAACCCAGATGGGTTTCACAGGAACCAACTCCCCCTTCTCATTTTTTGTAACTTTTTACATTCATGACCCTACTGAGCCTGCTGTCATATCCCTTCCTCTTTCCTCGTACTCTCTTCACAACTGCCCATCAATCTTTTATACATCAAAGTTGAATTCACCTCATGATGGACTCTTTTACTTATTTAAGTAGCATAGGAATGATTAAAATAAGTCTTTTTCACTGTAACTAGTTTCCAACTTTGTATTTGACATCTACCTGGAATTGCAGTTCCAATCAAATCTGGATTGGAACCACCATCTGGCCCTTGGACAAGACAATCAGTCCTTTCTGCATACACTAAGTCCTTTGTCCTTCCCCAGTTTGCTTGCTCGTCGGGTATCTGGTGGCAAGTCCAATTTCTGACCCAACATTCTGGGCAAACGTGTATTGAAGCATGATGAGGATGTATTTTGTCCTGTATTTCTGGGTATACTCCAGGCTAGGTTAGAGTTTTAGTCTTCTTTTGAAACATACTTCCTGGGATGGCCATTCGTATTCCTAGACCCTTGTTTGGAGTGGGAGTTCACTTCCTGACTCCTATACTTGAATTGCCCCCGCCCCCTGCTTCTTATGAGGCCTCATTGTTCTCTCTGTTTGAAACTGCTTCTCCCATGGGAACTTGCCAGTTAGCTGAAACCCCTTTTTGAATTCCTGCTCTGTATATGTACTGCAATGCTGACCATGTCTGCTGCTTTCTTGGTGGATGACTTTATTGTAAATAACTTGGAACTTCAGTGGGTTATGTGAAAGACATAAGATCTATCCAAACTGGCTCCTATATGACCTCTTTCTTCTCTTTTTCATTTTCTCTTCCTTCTTTCTTTTACTATCTTAGATCTTCTATTCAGCAGAACCTCTGAATCTTTTGATGTGTCCCTCTTCAGTCCTCTAACTCCTCTACTCCTCTGTTTACACCTGCCAGAATTTTCACTTCCCCTCCAGCTCCTCAGCTCCCTATCATCACTGGAACTTATGCCCCTGCCCCATAAGGGGCTCTCAAGGAACCCACAAAAGCAACCACATGAGGGTAACTGGAAACAGAAATTTAATCTATAATCTCTGTAAGATCATACATCTACATGGAAAAAATCACAAATACCCAACACTATATTATGACTGATTAAAATCTATCCTCACCACCTTAACAAGTGTCTGGCTTTATCTTTGACACTTGGGCCCTTATTAATAGGAGAAATTTGTACACAGACATTCACACAGGGGATATCACCTTTTGCAGATGGAGAGATTAGGGTAATGTTTATTCAAGCCAAGAAATGCCAAAGATGGTCAGCAAACTACCAGATGCTGGGAAAGAAGCATGACCCAGATTTCTTTCTCAGAGCTTCCAAGAGGAACCAAGTCTACCCATACCTTAGTCTCAGACTTCAAGACTGCAGAGTGGTGAGACAATAAATTTCCATTTGTTAAGTCACCCAGTTTGTGGCACTTTGTTATGGAACCCATAGCAAACTAATATGCCAACTTTCAACCACAGAAACAACATCAAAAGTACAAGGCATGTAAACAGGCAGAAACATAAGCTAAAGAGAAAAAGGAAGTATTGGAAAAAGTCTTGGATATGTAGAGGTCTTGGAAATACCAGATTGAGAATCTGAAATGAATATGAAAATATGCTGAGGGCTCTAATGGGGAAAAAACTAGGCAAAATGGAAGCCCAGAGAGATAGTGCAAGCAGAGAGATAGAAATGTTAATAAAGATGCAAACGGAAAAGCTGTTTGACACTAAAAGTGTTTTATTTCTAGCTTTTCCATTTGATTCTTTACTAGCATTTCCATTCTCTCTGCTTACATTATCTATCTGGTCTTGCATATTGCCTACTCAGCCATAAAAAAGCATGAATTAATGCCTTTACAGCAATTTGGATGGAACTAGAGACCATTATCCTAAGTGAAGTATCTTGAGAATGGAAAAACAAACACCAGCTGTACCCTCTAATAAAGTAGAACTAACCGAGGGGACGCACATGTGCACAGAGGGAGGCAAAAGTCATCGGAAACAAAGCAGGGGTGGGGGGTGGGGGGTGGGAGGGGCCAAAACCTACTTAACGGATACAATGAACACTATTCGGGTGATGGGCACATTTATTGCCCTGGCTCGAGGATTACAAAAGCTATCCATGTAACAAAAGCTATCCATGTAACAGAAACATTTTTATCCCTTTAATATTTTGAAATAAAAAAAATCAATGAAGGAATTACCAAAACAAAAAAAAGAAGAATTAATCTGTGTGCTGTCACTGCTATTTCTGCAATTAAACTTCAGGGGAAGCAGTGGTAAGATATGATAATCACATCTTCCAATTTTGTAGCTACTCTTGGTCTGTTGCTGTTACAGTAAAATAAAAAATTTTAAAGCAGTGCAAAACCTATATTTTGAAGGGTTTGTCTGCACAGGTGGGATGTGGCAGGGCATATTTTATTATACAGGTCTGACAATTTAAAAGGATGATTCTACTACTTAATAGGATATCTTTCTGGGGTAACAAAAAATCCTTCTTTTTTAGATACATTTTGCCAACATTTGAAAGTAATAATTCTGTCTGCAAGTCACATGGTTAATCTGTTACAGCATCATTGATAAAAATTTTTATTTATACTTATACTGCTGGTTTTGGTATGTGCTATGATGAGTAATTTAGACAGTCATGTTGACACTACGCTCAATAGCACTAATTTAGAGAATTTCTGGAGAATATATGAAATATATATTAACATAACTGAGTGGTTTAACTGTATTCATATTAGAGCTAAATGCATTTTAGAGGTGATGAGGAAGCATTGCAGTTTTGAACAATTGTTTTGAAATGTTATTTTCCATCATACACAACTAAACATATTTCTGAAATATTCTTCTTTTAATATAAATGTTTAATTGCAGCATTTTTCCAGAAATAATACAGCTATGAACCCTTGGGATATCTTCAAAATATGCCAGAATATCTTGGTCTATTTTGTAATATAGTTTTCACTACATGATTCATTTATTATGTTTGGCAACTCACATATTTTCACTGCCTTGTCAGAGGCACCAAGCTACATACTCCTGTGCCACAGTGCCATATTTATTAGGAATGCAAATTCTTGCATTTTTAACCTTGCAGGATGTGTCATTCTTTTGTAATGCAATATTTAAGGTATTTCTGAAGAATAAAATATATTGAGAATTATATTCATCCACATTTACCTTTTAAGCTATTACTACAGAAATTTTAAAAGTTATATTTTCAGTTATTTCTCTTACACTGTTTACAAGTACAGAATTTTACTAATGTGAATATTATAGCTTATGATTTTTTCTGTAATGTGCATGTTTATTAATTTATTTTTTATATAAGGCTCCAGTAAAAATTGCTGTTATCATCAGTGTATATACATAATTTTTTGCAGCTATTGTTTTCTATTTCTAGAAAAGTACTCTCAGTTATATTAGAATTTAGAAATAAAATTAAAAATTCTTATATAAAAACACTAAGACATAAATTAAGAATGTCTATAATATGCTCGACAGTAGACTGGACATGGCTAAAGAAAGATGTCCTTGCATATATAGCAATAAATATTTCCAGAACTGAAATACAAAGGGACAATAAATGAAAATGACACAAGCAAAAACCTAAGAACTATGGAACAATAACAAAATGTGCAACTTACACATAATAGCAATACTAGAAGGAGAAGAAAGAGAAAAAGGAACAGAAGTGACATTTGAAGTAATAATGACTGAAAATTTTCCAAAATTAATGATTGAAAACAAAAAACAGACCCAGGCAGCTTAAGAAACACTGAGCATTATAAATATAAAATAATATATAACAACTCATATTATCTTCAGAGAATCAAATACAAAGAAAAAACCTTGAAAGATTCCAGATGGAAGAAAAACAATTTACAAATAGAGGAGCAATAGTAAGAATGGCATTTTACTTCTCTTCAGAAACCATGCAAGTAAGAAGAGGGTGTGAAACATTTAAAGTGTTGAAAGAAGAAATGCACAAATGAACACCAAGTTAGAATTCTATATTCAACAAAATTATGCTTCAAAGTAAAGAAGACCTAAAGAGTGTCTCGAAAAAACAAAAATTGAGAAAATTTGTTGCCAGTAAACCTTCCTTTTGAAATATGTTAAAAGACATTTTTCATAAAGAAGAAGAATGATATATATCCAAGATTAAGAATTACATTAAAAGGAAGAGGATTGTAGAAGGAATAAATTAAAATAAAATAAGTTTTTAAGTTTTTATTCTTGATTGATCTTACAGGGAACAGTTTGTTAAAGATAATAACAGCAACAAGGTATTGAGTGATCATAGCTATGGACAAGTGAAATGAATGACAGAAATTTAATAACAAGGGATGAGAGAGAGGAGTGGGGATATGTGGTGTAAGGCACCTGCACTACCAATCAAGCAGTATAATATCATTTTGATGGGGACTTATATTAATTGCAAACCATAGGGAAAATACTAAGAAAAGTTATAAAAGTATAATTGATGTATTATGAGAAGAGAGAGCATCAAATCATATAAAATTCTCAATTATAACAGAGAAGACAGAAAAACAGTGGAAGATAAAGAACCAGAGAAGATGGCAATGAATAGAAAACAGTTACAAATATAGTAGCTATTAATCCAACTATATCAAAGACCCTGATTGTCAGAGTGAATAAAAAATAAAACAATCAAAGTATGTGAGGCAAAAACTGATGTAATTGGGAGAAAAAATAGATGAATTCACTATTATGGTTGAAAACTCCAATATAATTTTGTCAATAATTAATATATCAAGCAGGCAGAAAATCAGGAAGAACATAGTTCAACTGAGCAACACTACAGATCAAATGGATCTAATTGACATTTATAGAATAGTTAACCCAATAACAACAGAATACACATTATTCTCCAGATCACATGGAGCATTTGCCAACATAGACCACATTCTTTTACATAAAACCAACCTTAACAAATATAACCAAATGAAAAAATAAAGAATACAATGTCTACTACCAGGCACATAGAATTAAATGGAAAGAAATATTAGAAAGATAGCTAGAAAATCTCCAAATTCCTGAGAATTAAATACACTTCAAAATTGCATGTGGGTCTAAGATTTCCTCTACGGCCCATATGTAATTAATTTACAAAATCAATTAATCAATTTCCTAACATAAAGAAACTGAAAGAAAATTTTTAAAAACTTATCAAAATTTGTGGAATGTGGTCAATGCCGTGCTAAGAGGGAAAGTTATAGTATTGAATGCATATATTTATAGTATTGAATGCATATATTATAAAAGGAGAAATATCTAAAATCAATACCATACCTTTTAACCTTAGGAAACTATAGAAAGAAGAACAAAATAAATCCAAAGTAAACAGAAGAAAAAGCATAATAAAAATTATGGCAGAATTCAGTAAAATTGAAAACAGAAACAGAATAGAAAGTCAATGTAACTAAAACCTGGATCTTTGAAATGATAAATAAAATGGATAAACCTCTAGCCAACCCAATCAAAATAAATAGAGAAAAAACATCCCTGATATCAGAAATGAAAGAGAAACCATTACTACCCAGTCTGTGAACATAAAGGTTAATAAAAGAATATTGACAAACTCTGTGCCTACAAATTTGGTAACTTGGATGAAATGGACCAATTTCTTAAAGGACACAACCTACCAAAATTCATAATAGGATTAAATAAATTATTCAAATACAACTATATCTATTAAATAAACAGAATTAATAATAAATGTCCTTCCAAAACAGGAAGTACTAGGCCTAGATAGTTTCACTAGTGGGTTCTACAAGAAAGTGAAGAAAAGAATTGTCTTAAATCTGTTCCAGAAAATCAAAGCAGAGGGGAAACCTCCTAACTCATTCTATGAGGCCAACATTACTCTCATTAAAAAAAAAAAGACAACTACATTGCAAAAGGAAAGCTACAGAGCAATATCCCTTCTAAACACTGATTTTTAAAAATTCTCAACATAATATAAACAAATCAGATCTAAAAATGAATACAAGATACTAGGCTGGGCATTATTCTGTTTCAGAAGAGTGAGAATGGGGCCCCAGTCTCTCCTTGCTTGTAAGGTTTCAGTTGAGAAGTCTGGCGTTACTCAACTGGGCTTTCCTTTGTATGTAACTTGCTTCTTTCACCTTACAGCTTGTAGAAGGATCTTGAAAGGACATGAACAGAAACTTTTCAAAAGAAGACAGAATAACGGCTAACAAACATATGAAAAAATGCTCAACATCTCTAATCATCAGGGAAATGCAAATCAAAACTGCAATGAGATATCACTCATCTCCAGTAAGAATGGCCTTTATAAAAATGTCCCCAAACTATAAATGTTGGCGTGGATGCGGAGAGATAGGAACACTCCTACATTGCTGGTGGGACTGCAAACTAGTTCAACCTCTGTGGAAAGCAATATGGAGGTACCTTAAAGTGATACAAGTGGATCTACCATTTGATCCACCAATCCCACTACTGGGCATCTGCCCAAAAGAACAAAGGACATTCTACAAAAAAGACACCTACACTTGAATGTTTACAGCAGCACAATTGCAAAGCTGTGGAAACAACCCAAATGCCCATCAATACATGAGTGGAT
>VBSM01003177.1:680326-695040 GCA_008086735.1 Cheirogaleus medius | reverse complement strand
GGTTTCCATTCTTCTCGATGTTGTGGAATAATTTCTGCAATATAGGCACCAGTTGTTCTTTGTTAGTGTGGTAACATTCCCATGTGAAACCATCTGGGCCGGGACTTTTCTTTTTAGGATGATTTTTAATTGCTGTTTCTGTTTCAGCTCTTGATATTGGTCTGTTCAGGAGTTCTATTTCTTCCTGGTTGAGCCTAGGGAGGCTATGTGTTTCTAGAAATTTGTCCATTTCTTCCACATTTTCCAGTTTCTGTGCATAAAGGTGTTTGTAGTATTCGTAAATTATATCTTGTATCTCCTTGGGATCAGTCATGATATCTCCTTTTTTGTTCCTGATGGAGCTTATTAGAGATTTCTCTTTACTGCTTTTTGTTAGTCTAGCCAAAGGCGTGTCAATTTTGTTTATTTTTTCAAAGAACCAGCTTTTCGTTTTATTAATCTTCTGTATAGCTTCCCTGTTGTCAATTTCGTTAAGTTCTGATTTGATCTTGTTGATTTCACTTCTTCTGCTCGGTTTGGGGTTGGTCTGTTCTTCTTTTTCCAGCTCTTTGAGTTGATTCATTAAATTATCTATTTGTGATCTTTTAGACTTTTGATTATAGGCGTTTATGGAAATAAAGTTTCCTCTCAGTACTGCTTTAGCTGTGTCCCAGAAGATTTAATAACTTGTCTTTCCACTGTCATTTTGTTCAAAGAATTTTTTTATTTCCATCTTGATTTCTTCATTTATGAAGTAGTCATTTAAAAGAAATTTGTTTAATTTCCACATTTTTGTGTAGAAATGTGGGTTTCTGTTAGGGTTGATTTCTACTTTCATTCCACTGTGATCTGAGAAGATACATGGTATGATTTCTATTTTTCTAAATTTTTTGAGACTTACTTTGTGCCCTAAAATATGGTCAATCTTAGAGAATGTCCTGTGAGCTGATGAGAAGAATGTATTTTCAGTGGATTTGGGGTAGAATGTCCTGTAAATGTCAATCAGACCCAATTGTTCTAGAGTTTTTTTAAGTCCCTTATTTATTTATTAATTTTCTGTTTGGAGGATCTGTCCTGTGCAGTCAGTGGGGTGTCGAAATCTCCTGTTATTATGGAGTTGCTGTTAAACAATTTGCTTAGATCCAGTAAGGTTTCCTTTATGAATCTGGGTGCATATATATTTACATATATATTTAAAATTGTTATATCTTCTTGTTGAACTGTACCCTTCACCATTATATAATGACTGTCTTTGTCTTTCACTACTTTTGATGGTTTAAAAACTGAATCATCTGAGTAGAACCGTCATGCCAGCCTTCTTTTGGCTTCCACTTCCTTGAAATACTGATCTCCACCCTTTTACTTTTAGTCTATATGCATCCTTGCAGGTTAGATGTGTTCCCTGAAGACAGCAGATACTTGACTTGTATTTTCTAATCCATTCAGCCAGCCTATGTCTCTTGAGTGGAGAGTTTACGCCATTCACATTTATTGAGAGAACTGATAGGTGAGGCAGATTACTGTTCATTCTGTTGGTTTGGGCATTGTTGCTTTGGTTTCTCTCTTGAGCCATTGTGATATCTGGCCTTTAATCTTTAGGTTCTGGGTGTTTTTATGTTTGTGAGTATTTATTATGCTGTTCTGTGCATTACACTGTTTTGAGTACTTCTTGTAGGGCTGGTGTTGTCTTGGTGAAATACCTCACACTTTGCTTATCTGAGAATGTCTTACTTTCTCCTTCATATATAAAGCTTAGTTTTGCAGGGTACAAAATTCTAGGCTGGGCATTATTTTGTTTCAAAAGAGTGAGAATGGGGCCCCAGTATCTCCTTGCTTGTAATGTTTCAGTTGAGAAATCTGGCATTATTCTGATCGGTTTTCCTTTGTATGTAACTTGCTTCTTTTGTCTTACAGCTCAGAGAAGGGCCTCTTTAGCTGATATTTTGATCAGTCTAATGACTGCATGTCATGATGTCTTCCTGTTTGCATTGAATCTCCCAGGGTTCCTTTGGGCTTCTTGAACTTGTATGTCCATATTTTTAGCAAGGCCTGGGAAATTTTCCTCTATTATATCTTCAAATAGCTTGTCCAACCCTTGAGTGTTCTCTTCTTCCCCTTCTGGTAACCCTATGACCCTCACATTAGGGTTCTTTACATAATCCCGCATCTCTTGTAGGCTTTGCTCTTTTCTTTTGTTTCTCTGCTCTATCTCTATGACTGATTTATTTAATTGGAAAGTGTTATCTTTAATCTCTGAGATTCTTCTGTTTGGTCCACCCTATTTTTGAGGCTTTCCACTGTGTTTTGTATTTCCCTGAATTGAGTTTTCATTTCCAGATCAGATTGATTTTTCTTTAAGATCTCAATTTCCTCAGTGAATTTTTGTTCCAAGTCCTGAATTTTCTTTGTGGTTTCTTTGTGTTGGTTATCCATTTTTTCTTGCATATCATTGAGCTTTCTTACAATCCAATTTTGGAATTCTTCTTCTGTCATTTTAGTGTTTTGGGTTTGTTCAGTCTCCATTTCTTGAGAGCTGGTGTATCTCTTAGGGGGAGTGTTTTCTGTTTAATATTTTGACGTTCCTGAAATCTTTCACTGAGCTCTCCCCATATGGATCAGTTGATGGTGCCCAGAGTTCCTCTCTTTTGTAGTTTCTTGATCAGCCACTGGGGGGAGCTCTTCCACCTCACTGGGAAGGTACCCCTGATGGGAGGGGTTACTTGTGGAGCCTATTGTGACCACTTACGGGGGACTTGATCCTTGACCACGGCCTTGACTGTTGGCCACTGACCAGAGGAGGAGATCCAGCCCCAGCGATTTGATCGACTGGGTGACCTAAGCTGTTCTGGGAAGCAAAGTCTTTTATACTGCCCGCTTACGAACTTTGCACAGGCCCAGTGGGTTCTCCCTAGATGTGGGGGAAGGTGGCTTTCCTTGTCTCACCCCGCCTCCAGGGGTGGAGCCTACCATTTTTGGCAGGAGAGATGCGGGCTAGGGGGAGGAAGTAGCTCCCCAGTCTGCCCTGAACCCCATGCCACAGTGGCTGTAACTCCCCTTTGGCGTTAGTCTTCTCAGTAGTTTGTTGATTGAGCCAGGCCTGGCGAGCCAATCGCAGATTGTGTAAGGGCGGAATTTGTCAGGAGAGTCTCTAGGCTGGGGGAGGGGATCTGCCCCGCACTGTATTGCCATGGCGGTTGGTCTCTGGACCCCCTCAATGGCGACCACTTGCCCACTTGCAGGTCCCCAGCACTGGGGGCGACTGTTTAGGGGGTGTCAGGTGTCGGGTTGGGGGTCTGGGTCATCAGGACGCCCCGTTGCCTCCTCTATGCTGTCTTCTGACCGCCAGTTCAGCCACAGCCTGGCTCTCACTGACCCGCCCTGCGCAGTCTTATTCGCCTGAGGCAGTTCCAGCTTAGAGTCCCCGACTTAGTGCACAGCTCTGTAGGGCTGGCCCCGCTCGTTACCAGAGGCAGACATCTAACTGCCTCCCCTGTCAGCTCAGTTCAGTTTCCTCCCGTCTTGGAGCCGTCCTAGCGTGGAGCTCCAGGGAGTTTCAACTAATGACAGCACTCTCCAGCACCCTCTTTTCCTGCTGTGATTTTGCACCAATTTCAGACAGGACCCTGGCTGGGTGTGTGTGGAGGTCAATGGGGAAGCAAGGAGTTCTCCTGTGGGTCTGATCCCACCTCACCCCCTGGCCCAGCGGGCTGGCGCCGTCCCATGTGCCCTATTTGTTTTGCACTCTCCAGAGAACGCTATCTTATCTCCTGATCACCTTGTTTTTTCCTTTTTTGAGAGTCCCGCACTGAACCTCTGCGGATTCTCGATGCTGTCCTTGTAGGGGGGAGATCCACTCGCGTGTAGGAGACCAAGATCTATGTCTCCTTCTCTGGGAGCAGGAATCCTGGGGGTTACCTTTACTCCGCCATTTTTCCCCCACACCTGTGTCCAGCTTCTGAGACCTCGCCGCTCTCGCTGCTGGGCGGGCCTCTGAGCCTGCTCTGGATCTGAGCCTGCTCTGGATCTGAGCCTGCTCTGGATCTGAGTGCTGCCTGAGTCACGGAGCATTCTTTGCTCAAATAAACTCTGCTAAATTTGCCTGCAGTTTTTCTTTTAACAGTCTGGTGTCAGAAGTGGAATTTGAAGGACACCCAGTGACCTCCTGGAGCACCAAATGACAAGTGAAGGTGTCCACCAGGGCCCTTTGTTGCCCATTGCTCTCTCACCACAACTGGAGGTCATGGGCATATACACTTTCAGATTTAAGCTCTGCAAATTTGCATTTTGAGCTCTTTAATTTTCTTTTCTTGCTTTCTTTTTTTTTTATCTACCATATAAGTTAATTTTTTATTTTGCCAGGCAAGGCCACTAAACACACAAAAATATACACAGATGCACACTCCATCCTATCTTCTAAAATCACCATAATTTCCTTAAAAGAGCCACTTTTTAACATTATGGATAAAATCACTTGCTGAAAATTCAGCACAGTTTTTCCTTTTCTGTGCTCTTCCCTGTATCTCAGGAGCTGGAAGCACATTTTCAGAATCCCTCAGATTGGTGTTCCTGATTATATTCTTTCAATGAATGGTGTTCACGTGTGATTTGGAAGGCAAAGTGAGGGAAAGCCATGTTGCTCCTAGGACGGTGGTGGAAAGAGGGTGGGCTTTGAGAAACAGCAAATAAATCCTCAGTGCCTCCTGCAAGTCACCCACGTAGTGCTTTTGGCAGCCAAGATTGCTGGTGATAGATTCCTGGGATTTCTGCACTTTTAGTCCCCAGGCCATTTCTACATTTTTGAGAGCCTCTAACTCTGAGATTTAGTCCCTCTTGCTTGAAATATATAGAGGGGCGTTTCTCTGAACAATTCTTTGGACTAACATCGAGACTGGAATAGAGCTGATAAGGAGACTAGACTGGGTGGAGTAGGAGGCCTCCAGCAGGCAAGGTCACTGAAAGAGAAAAGCATGTCTTCGTTTGGATCAAAGGAGTCTAGAACTCTTGCATCTGAAATTCCAGCCCATTTTATGGGTAAGAACTATGGCCCAGAACCTGTGCTTTTCTGGAAAAATTAATGAACCTTATGGAAGGTAACTTAGAGTTACAGTGGACACAGTAGGGGAACTCCTTACAAAGGCAGAGATGTGTGTCATTATAATACAACAGCTACAGGGACCAAAATAAGTGGCCTCACAACTAAAGAAATGAGAACCTAACTCAGACATTTACTTCTTGCTCAAATATCTTTCTAATGGGCCCAAGGAGTCATGCTTTACAAACCATAACATTTGATCCAGCAATCCCATTACTGGGCATCTACCCAAAAGAACAAAGGACACTCTATAAAAAAGACATCTGCACTCGAATGTTTATAGCAACACAATTCACAATTGCAAAGATGGGGAAACAACCCAAGTGCCCATCAATATATGAGTGGATTAATAAAATGTGATATATGTATACCATGGAGTACTATTCAGCTATAAGAAACAATGGTGATACAGCACCTCATATTTTTCTGGGTAGAGCTGGAACCCATTCTACTAAGTGAAGTATCTCAAGAAAGGAAAAACAAGCACCACATGTACTCACCAGCAAATTGGTTTCACTGATCAACACCCTAGTGCACGTATAGGAATAACATTCATCGAGCATCAGGCAGGTGGGAGGGGAGGAGGGGTTGGGTATATACATACATAATGAGTGCGATGTGCACCGTCTGGGGGATGGACACGCTTGACACTCTGACTCCGGGAGGGGAAGGGGGGAAAGGCAACACACGGAACCTAAACATTTGTACCCCCATAATATGCTGAAATAAAAAAAATATGAAAAAAAAACTGGTCTTTTTGACCCAGTGTATTGTGGCTTACTTTCCAACCTGCCTCTAGCGTGTCATTTCATGACAGATAACAGACCGTCTTATCTTAACTTAAACATTCCTTTCCACTGACTCCAAGTTTTTACACAAAGCTTAACTCTTTCAACCAACTGCCAACTAAAGTACCCCTAAACCCACCTGTGACTTCTAAGCCCCCATTTCGAGATACCCTACCTTTTCAAGCCTCCTCTTCTCAAAGCCCTGTGAAGTATGTGTTCTGCTAACTCTGTCTTCCTTCTTCTTATTGTCATGATCTTCGCCTTGCCCCAAAACTCTTTCTTGAGAAAAGAAACCTAATTGTTCTGTCATACAATCTTGAAAACAAAACAAGACAAAAAGGATGCACCAGTCTCTAATCAAAAGGCATAAATACCTATCCTGGTCTTCAGTAGGCCTCATTTACTTATCAT
Organism: Cheirogaleus medius; assembly: GCA_008086735.1. NCBI lineage: Eukaryota > Metazoa > Chordata > Mammalia > Primates > Cheirogaleidae > Cheirogaleus > Cheirogaleus medius. The sequence goes on along the minus strand of VBSM01003177.1, from coordinate 688,770 downwards.
TCTAGTTAAAAGACACAGACTGGCTTGGAAAACTTCCAATCTCCAAAATATAACTTTTTGGCATAAGGACTATTGTCAGCTGGTTATTTTGAGATCTTTATGTAAGAGAAACTTATATCTATAAAGGAAATTTCCATTGGTAAGAGGATCTCCCTTTCTGCGCCCGGAAGAGAGGGAAAACTAAGTCTATAGAAATTCTTACAATAGAGAAGACACCGGCTTACACCTGCAAAACAGGCCTTGCTTCTGTTTAAGGTCTTTACTGGCCATCTTCTCTTAACTGGTCTTTTATCTACATCCTTGTTTCTTGGTTTAGGCAAATTATGGTATATAAGCCTGAAGTCTAAGCTCTCTGTGTCTTTGAGATTTAACTTTTCTATGCTGTTTTCTCTAAGACATAACAGCTATTCATTTAAAATGGAAGTCTAGAGTACATAACACATTAGAAGAAAAAGATATTTGGAAACTGGAAATATTAAAAGAAAGCTTAATGATCTTTTCCATAAATATTAATAAAAAGCCTTCACTATCTGGGCAGAAAATCTTGTTCCATTGGCCAAATTAACAATTTGCACCCAGATATCCTTTAGTCAATTAGTAAGTTTTATATTAGTATACCTGGCACATGGTTAAATTGTTGACTATTTTTGTTCATATGTCTACCTATATCTGTATGTATGTTATGCATGTGAAATATTTTTCCATCACCTTGTACAGCATTGTCAAAATTAAATCACATCGTGTCCAAATGAGGCAGATTCTAGCTGTCGCTGACCAGGCCGTTTTCTACTCTGCTTCTGCATCTGGCCTGCATAAGCCGCCTTTCACACGGCTGAGCCGAGCTCCCGGCACCCCTCTGGTCCCCATTGCTGCCTGACCGTGAATCATTCTTTGCCTACAGTTTTTCTTTTCACACTTGTTTTTCTCATGTGAAAAATGGGATAATAAAATACTCATAAACTTCTGACAGATTTTTCCATTCACTTCACTGTCATGTTTAGTGAGATCCATTATTCATTCACTTCTGGTTTATTAATGGTTGTGAGACAAATAGATTAGGGGGGAGACAAGAAGCACAGTGATTGTCTTCAGTAAGTCAATAATTTTCTTGAGAGTTTGGCTGCTGTAATTGTGTTGTACATTGGATATAGACTCATCTGTTTCGAGTGGCATGTCGATTAGGCGTAGTGATGAAGTAAAGCAACTAATTACTATTGTCTGAGTCCACGCAAATGTCTTGGTTTTGCACTTTATCAAAGATTGTGTTGTGAAATGTGAAAATATAAATCCTTCTGTAAAAAATGTTCACTGTTTACTTTTCCTCATTCTCTTAAACCCTTGTCTCTCTCATGCTCACTGTTTCCCCACGGGCTTCGAGTTCAATTATCACACACCCCATGCTCCGCTTTCAATAGGAATAGGCCATTCGACCTGGAGAAGGTCTTCAGCCCCCTGAAACCATGTCCCCGGCTTCTCTCTGGAAGGCAATCTACTGTACCACAGGCTCTAGGGCCCATCTCTGTGGAAACTAACGCAGGTGATTCCCTCCTTAATATATTATAAACCAGGTTTTCTCCATCACTGAGTCTGCATATTATATTGGGTCATTTCTTCTGGTGATACACAGAGGAAGACATCAGAATTATTTCCTTTTACCATTTTCCAGAAAGTGAACACATATTGAGAAGCTATATGTTCTTTCAGCAAGGTATTGTTGGTCTTGTATTTCTCAGATTTTTACACAATAAGGAAATTGAATTTATCTGCATGAGATTTATGTAAGCAGTCATTTCAAACTCTTTATAAGAAAACGTCAAAACATCAATACATATGTTTGATTAAAGTGATTTTATCCTTAGTAAATATGTTTCATCTTTTTGTTCAATGAAACAAATAAACAAAATAATTTAATAAATACAGTTAGCTTGGATTTTTATCATTTTAATCAATTTTGGAGAGATCTATTTTCAGCTAGGGACTGCAAAGGAATTGGCTCATGGTGCAGGATAAGTTGACTTTGTTTCTCAGCATCGATCACTATTTCTTGATAAAAGTGGGATAAAGGGGGCAAAGGGCAGCTCCTTGGGGCTCAGACCACTCAGGACTATAGTGATACTCGTGAGGAGGCTCCCTGTGGAGTAGATATAAATGTTCTCGGAGCTGGTGGGGCAGCAGAGGCCATCTTGTTTAGCATAATTTTGCATTTGGGTAAATTGAAATTAAATTTTATTTGTGGCTTCCCCAATTTAAAACAATTCAGTTGTTTCAAAACATGACTACAATTCAGGTTTCCTTCAATTCCATTACCCATCATACCATTAGGTGTACTTTGTTTTATTAACTTTGTAAAATTGATTTACTACTCTTTTGAGTGAAATATTGAGGCATATAGAGGGCCAAGTTGGAGTAAGGATATTCAGATGTAGTCAAATTGTAGACAGTGTAGCCAGAAGGAAGAAAATGACCCCGGACGAACAGGAAAGTCTAGGGTCCAATTCAGCCGGTGCCATGTGCCAGCAAGGCTCTGGCTATGTCATTAATTTTTTTAGAAGTCACTACAATCCTGGATAAAATGGGCAGGAGTATAATGACCTGAACCTGCTCTAGAACATAGAGCTATTCCAAAAATTTATTGCACACGTTACTTTGCCTTTGGGCAGTCTTGGAGAACACAGCGAAGTTGGTGTCCAGTCAGTGGCATTTAGAACCGCTTCCTCCCACGCTCTGTGTGCGCTACATGTAGACAGCGCTCCTTCCTTGCTCTGACACTCCCTGTCAAAAGCAGAAGGAGGGGCCAAGGTACATTTATCCAAGATGTAAAAAGATGGTTATAAATTTTATAAAACCATTTTTGGCTCTGACATGAAGAGAATTCCACAGTGCTGTCCATTTCTTCCTCAGATGATCTAGGAGTTTAAAATAGACAGGGAGCAGGAAACCTTTATAAATATTTAAATCAGTATGCTGTAATTAAAAATAAACATTCAAAATTGCAAGTTATATCTAACAATAATGTGTGTATGTGTGTGGAAGCATATTGTGCTTTTTAATTTTTAAATTTTTTTTGCCTTTATCAACACTTTTGTTTATTTTTTACATCTCTTTTATTTCAAAATATTAAGGGGTTACAAAAATTTCAGGTTACATGGATCACTTTTATAATGCTTGAGTCCCAGCTATAGGTGTGCCCATCACCCAAATAGTGTTCATTGTACTCATTAGGCAGGTTTTTGCCTCTCCCTCTTCCTCCCCTCCTCTGGTTGATTTCCACTCAATTTTACTTCCATCTGTGCACATGTGTGCTCATTGGTTAGTTCCAATTTAGTAGTGAGTACGTGTGGTGTTTGTTTTTCCATTCTTGATACACTTCACACAAGAGAATGCCTCCAGTTCTGTCCAGATTGTTGCAAAAGGTATTAATTCATCCCTTTTTATGGCCGAATACTACTCCACGGTATACATATATCACATTTTATTGATCCACTCATGGGCATTTAGGTTGATTCCACATTTTTGCAATGGTGAATTGTGCTGCAATGAACATTCAAGTGCAGGTGTCATTTTAATGAAATGACTTATTTTTCTTTGTGTAAATACTCAGTTGTGGGATTGCTGGATCAAATGGTAGGTCTACTTTTAGTTCTTTGAGGAATCTCCATGCTGTTTTCTATAGAGGTTGTACTAATTTACAGTCCCACCAACAGGGTACAAGCATTCCTTTCCCTCTGCATCCATGCCAGCATCTATTGCTTTTGGACATTTTAATAAAAGCCATTCTAATTGAGGTAAGGTAATATCCATTGTGGTTTTAATTTGCATTTCCATGATGATTAGTGATGTTGAGCATTTTTTCATGTTTATTTGCCATTTGTCTTTCTTCTTTTGAGAAGCTTCTGTTCATGTCTTTTGCCCACTTTTTAATAGGGTTGTTTGTTTTGCTGATTTGCCTGAGTTCTTTGTAAATTCTGGATGTTAGTCTTTATTGGATGTGTAGCTTTAGAATGTTTTCTCCTATTTTGTAGGTTGTCTGTTTGCTCTGTTGATTATTTCCTTAGCTGTGCAGAAGCTTTTTAGTTTAATCAAATCCCATTTATTAATTTTTGTTGTTGCTATGATTACCATTGGGGTCTTAGTCATAAAATATTTGCCTAGGCCGATATCTAGAAGTTTTTCCTACATTTTCTTCTAGAATTCTTATGGTTTTCTTTTATCCATTTTGAATTAATTTTTGTGAGTGGTGAGAGGTAGAGGTCCTGTCTCATTCTTCTGCATATGGCTATCCAGTTTTCCCAGCACCATTTATTGAATAGGGGTTCTTTTCCCCAGCATACATTATTGTCTGCTTTGTTGTAGATCAGTTGGTTCTAGGTAGATTGTATTAAATCTGGGTTCTCTGTTCTGGTCTATTAGTCTATGTTTCTATTTTTTGTTTTGGTTAGCATAGCCTTGTAGTATAGTTTGAGAGCCATCAGGCAAGAGAAGGAAATTAAGGATGTCCAAATCAGGAAAGAGAAGGTCAAACTATTGCTCTTCACTGACAACATGATCTTGTACCTAGAAAGCCCCCAAAATTCCACCAAGAGTCTACTAGAATTGATAAATAAATTCAACAAAGTCTCAGGATACAAAATCAATGTGCATAAATCAGCAGCATTTCTACATACTAATAATGGTCAAGCCAAGAGTCAAATCAAAGACTCAATACCACAATAGCTACAAAGAAAATAAAATACCTAGAAATATACTTCACCAAGGAGGTGAAAGATCTCTACAACAAGAATACGAAACTCTGAGGAAAAAAATCAGAGGATACAAAAAATGGAAAAATGTCTTGCTCACAGATAGGTAGAATCAACATTGTTAAAATGTCCATATTACCCAAAGTGATTTACAAATTCAATGCAGTCCCCATCAAATTACCAATGTCATACTTCAAAGATCTAGAAAAAATATTAATAATTCTATGCTTTGTTTGGAACCAGAAAAGAGCCCAAATAGCCAAAGCAATCTTAAGCAAAAAGAACAAATCTGGACATATTCTGCCTTTTTAATAGATGTGTTATCTACCAAGTTTTTGTTTATGAATGCATATACTGATTCGCTTATATTCTGAATAGATATATATGTATGTATTTATATATCATAGTGATACTACATTTATGTTTATATCTCTATAAATTTGTCCCGTATGTTCTCAATTCTAAATTGTCTACAATTCAAAAAATGTTTTGATTTAATAACACCGTTTCAATAAATAAACAGTAATTATTATATATAAATTATGTATGAACTATATGCAAAGTATATGATGTTTTTCCCTTTTAGAAGCACGGAAATGTGACTGTTGGAGTTGGGGAAACAGGATGACTATTGTCTTGTCCTCTAGATAATATGTTATGAGGAATTTGCCATGCGACAATGTGTGGAATTTTACATCACTGCTAGCAAGCTAACCTGCAAGATAGTATCCCATTGCTTACCCAACCTGGGAGGATGTGTAACCTTTTGCCTTGCATTAAAGAGAAGATAAAAGTCTTGGTTTTGGGACACTTTAAATACAACCAATAAACAGCCTTTTTGCTACTTGTTTCACTTAAATTCTATTAATAATAAAAAGGCAGAACAAAAATTCATTTTTAAATTACTATGCATTGTTAAATAGTATTATAATATGCAGAATGTAGTCCCCAATAATCACGTAGGTGGGAGGGGTGGAGGAGATGGGTAAATTCACACTTAACAGGTACAATACACCCTATCTGGGGATGGGCACACTTATAACTTTGACTCAAACGGTACAAAGCAATTCATGTAACCCAAATGTTTGTTACCCCTATAATATTCTGAAATAAGTTAAATAAATAAATAACCAAAAACCTCGAGCTTGCATATAAATAAGCCAGAAACATTATTTTTCAACTCTCTATGCTGCAGCTTCTTAGATTTAAAACCAAAAATTGAAAGCAATCTCCATAGAATTTCTCTGGGGAGAAATGACCTCCTTCAGCTTATATTCCTCCCTCTAGTTGCTTTGAGCCTTGGGATTACCCTGTCTGTGTATTTTCATTCAGAATGAATGCTTTAATATAGTTCTTTAATCATCTGTTGCATCAGAGAATACTGTTTCATGCATATTAAAACTTTAGCATGTTATAGAGCAGTGTTCTGACTAATAAACGCACTCAAAACCAAAAAACAACAACAAAAAAAGTGCACACCTTCAACTGTGTTAAATATTTCCAAATGACACTCCAGAGTAGGTAGACTACTCCTACATCGAACAGCAGTAAAAGAAAATTTCATCTCTTCACATTTTTGTCAAGCATTTACCTGTCAGACTTATGTATATTGTGTTTTCTAAAGCAGTGAGCAAAGAACATCATCTTGTTAAGGTTTTAATTTGCTTTTCCATAAATTGTATGGTTGGACATATTTTTGAGTTGTTAATTGGTCATTAGTTTTCCAGTTTTATGATCTATTTGTTCATATACTATGCCCATATTTTTATTTTATGTTAATTTGTTTTTATACTTTGTTAGTTATTAGGGATAGTATTCTTTTGCCATTTATGTTGCAAATATGTATTGTTCATCACCAGACTTTGTGTGAGGGTACAATTCTTTCCAATTACTTCTTTTAATGATACAGTGAAATGTTTCAAACTGACTACATTATTTATAGCCTTTGGAAAAAAGATTATTTTCAAAATTTGTTATAAAATACAGGTTCTAGTACACATAAATAATAATTATAGCATTTCACATTTGCCTAGAAACAAAGATAGCATTTATGTGTTTATTAAAGTTCATCAGTAATGGAATGAGGTAATTAAACAAGGCTAATTTAAAAGAGATAATCAGCAGCCTGATTTTAAAATGACTTGTTTAAACTTGGCTCTAGTTTGAAACAACTTAATAAACTGTTTTGAATGACAGTATTTCAGAGTCATGTAGACAGAATCTAAGACACAGTTGACTCTGATGCAGACAAGCATATATGTTTTAAACATGCAGACAATAACAGTGGGGACAAGCAAAATATGATAATCATCAAGTCCCCTGTTTTTATGAAGTTATGTTATTCAAAATTATTCCCCATTAGTTAGTAGAAGGCAGGGGTTAGCAGCACATCCTGAAAACAAACTGCTTTGAATTGAACGCTGCTTCCTTGCTGGCTCTTTGGAGCTGTTGGGCAAGTTCACTGATCTTGCTCTTCCACAGTTTTGCCATCTGTAGAATAGGAATAATGTTAACAGATTTTAATTTATTGTGCTATTGTGAATATTAACTAAGTCAATCCATGTGCAGGGCACATAATAGCATCTGGCAAAGAGAAGGTGCTACACAAGAGTGACAGTTATTACTACCATTGCCATGCCTCGCACATTGACACAAAATAAACTTCCCTCTCTCCAAACCAGAATCATTAACAATGTGTTTTAAAGTCATATTCCACATTTTTTCCATGCCGTATATAGTAAATCCTCATTTTAAAGTGGGTTACCACCAAATTTATTCAACAGACAGCTAGAGACAGTTGACTCTGCACAGGTTGTGTATCTACAGTTATAACTACAAACTTTTGTACTAAAAAATCACCCAGAAACTTGTATGAAGGCCAAAACACTGGTTTTATCTCACGAATTTTTATTTCATATATTTGCCTTGGGATATGAGAATCAATATTTTTAATAAGGATACTAGTTGATTTGATAGAAAAAGTCTTACTGTCATGTTTGAGAAGTACTGCATGGTAGATAAACAACACTAATCAAAAGCTTTCAAAGTAGTTATTCAACCCTTAGTCTCAGGCTTATCTTTCTCAGTATCTTTCAAGTTTAAAAAAAATCTACCACCACCCCCATTTGCTTACCCAGTGTGGAAGATGTCCAATGCATTCCATTTAATTTGCGCTTCCTCTTCACTTCATTTAAAATCGTTGTATATTTTTGCCTCGATGCTCAGAGCACAGATGTCCCTGCCAGATGGACGATCTCACAGAGGTGACAGAATTCCTGCTCGTGGGTTTTCTGGCGTCTGGGAGCTGCGGACACTGCACGCCGGGCAGCTTCTGCGGATGTACCTGGCAGCTCTGGCGGGGCCCGCCCGTCCTCGCGCGGCCGCTGCGGATCAGCCCTGCGCGGGCCCGCGAGCTCCTCCTGGAGGCGCTTTCCTGCGTCTCAGTCACCGCCGAAGTCTGTCCGCAGCTCCGCGACTCCCAGCAGCTCCACCTCTGACCCCGGCTGCCTGGCTCGTCTATCTTTTCTTTGCTTTTGCGACTGCCGAGCTGGCCTCGCTGGCTGTCACGCCGATGGCCGCCACCTCGCCGTTTGCCACCGCTGCGCGCGCCGAGAGCACGTCGGGTGCGGGCGGGCGGCGGCGAGAGGACGTCGGGTGCGGGCGGCGGCGGCGAAAGGACGTCGGGTGCGGGCGGGCGGCGCCGAG
>VBSM01003177.1:667796-680226 GCA_008086735.1 Cheirogaleus medius | reverse complement strand
GCCGCCGCCTCGCCCGCCCGCACGCACGTCGCCTCGCCCGCCCGCCCGCACGCCGCCGCCCGGCGGGACCTGGTGGTTGCGCTGGCGTACAGTTTTGCCCCCTTTCCTGAATCTCGTCATATATTGCCTGAGAAATAAGGAGATCAGAACAACTATGTCGAGTCTGTTTGGGAAGATACGTCTTCTGCAAAAGTAGAACTTTCTGGTCTTTACTGCAGAAGATCTGTCACAAAACACTAAAAAACTCGACAATACTTTATGACAAAAAAAAAGATGGAAAAACTGGTGAGTGGGAGAAAGAGAATTTTTACACTACTATATTTAGATAGAAATGTGTTTCTTCAAAAAGAAAACATTAAAAAGTACATTCATGAACTGTTTTAGATTTGCATAACTGCAACCTCCTGTGCTGATCCATTCATGTACACTGAGCCTCAGCCCTGCGCTCATGCCGCTACGGATTTGTTGGAAGGGACACACACACGCTCCGGATGTTAGTGCCTGCCATAGCCAATCAGCAAAAGAGAGCTTAAAAGAAGCAGGATGGCTACACAGGACGAGAGAGTATGTTGTAGATTTTTGTCTAATATTTCAAGGACATTTTTCCTTCACTCTTAGCTATTTCTATATATCTGTCAGGATAGTAAGTAAACTTTCATCAGTGCATCTATTGAAAATGTCACTTTTTCTCCTTTGAACTGTTGTAATAATTATTGTAATAATAAAAACTGATAAGTTTATAGTATTGGCTTTATTCTAAGACACTGGTCTAAATATTTTATATGTCTATATCCATATTTATAACAATTCAATCCATACAATAGCACTATGATGTTGGTTTTGTTTATTTCATTCAAATTTCACAGATAAGAAAACTGAGTCAGAGGTCAGGACTATGCCACATTCACATAGCTAAAACTGTTACAAACAAGAATTGATCTCAGGCACTTTGGTTAGAGAATCCATAATGTTTTCCACAACTTCATACTGTGTTAATATGTGGAATAAACTGAAATTAATGTTTCCATATTAGATTATATTTCTGGGGTACATTTATTTTTTAGTTTTTATTTTCATGTGCTGTTGGATTCTATATTCTTGTTGCTAGTATTATTTTTAGAATAATTCCATCTACTTTAAAAATTGTTAATAGTAAATGGTCCATTCTACTATGGATTTCTGAATATGTAGAATCTGAAGTTATATCCATAATTTCACTTCTAGTAATATAAAATTATGTGTTCTTACATAGTTCATTAGTCAGATTTTCTAAATATGTGACTCTTCCCTATTTATTTTCACAGAAATAAAAATTTAAAAATTTTTTTTTGAAATTTTGGTGTAATTGACAAGTAATAATTCTACATATTTGTATGTACTTATGATGTACAATATAGTGTTTTGATATATTAAATGTGTATACATCACGAAAGGATTAAATCAAAGTGGCATTAGCTGTGGGAGGGCCTTCATTGTGGGGGGTACTGTTCAGGTCCTCAGTGGTGCCTCTAGGTCCAGGGATAGAGGACTGGGACAGGCAGTGGTGGGGCTGGGGGTGGCGGTGTGCACACAGTCTGGTGCAAGGATGCCTGCAGGCACATGCACTGGGGCAGGGGCTAACTGTGGGCAAGCACACAGTGGCAAGCGCCAGGGCCAAGGGCAAGGGCTGAGATTTACTAAGAGTGTACGCATGGTGGTAGGGGTTGGATTGTGCATGCACAGGGCTACAGAAATCAGGACTGCTGATATGCAATGTGCGGGCAGTAGCTGAGGGCCGGCAACAGGAGTCAGCCCAGCTGCATGTTTGTGTGTGCGCATCTGTGGGGGCCAAGCTAGCAACATGCATGCGTGTGGCTACAGGATCCAGCTGCAGGTGCAAGCTTGATGGTGGAGCAGGCCCATGAGGATCACTGCAGGCTAATCAATATATTTTGGCGATGGGGCTGACAGCAAGTATGCATGCAGTGCAGGGGTGGGGGGCTGGCGACGGGGCACAGGTGACTGTGTGCCTGTGCACAGCTGCATGGACCAGAGTTGTGGCATGCAGGCGTGGCTGCAGGGCCGGCTGTAGACGCAAGCGCGGCAGCGAGTGCTGGGCGACGATAGTTGAAGCCGGCTGCTTGGCAAGTGCAGCTGAGGGGCTGGCCTAGCAACACGTATGCCAGGCTACAGGGGTTAGCCAAGGCTGAGCACCCAGCAGTGAGGGCAGTGGGAGCCAAGACCCTTTGTGGCACCTGCACGGCAGCTGTGCTGGGTCCCTGGCTTGGGTGTATGTGGCAGCCACAGCTCCTGGAGTCCTCTGCAGAGCAAGCTGCTGCGGTCTGCAATGGCAAACACTGAGGGGTCCTTGGAAGTGAAAGCTGAGGGGTGTGCGGTGCCTGGAAGGGCAGCTAAGGCCCACAGAGGAGAGGGCTGGGAGAGTCCTGTGCAAACACCACTGGGGACTGACACTGACAGCTGCCATCCTTCTCGTCCCAGCTGTCTCCAGATCTCTCAGCTGTTCTGGTCTTCCCCGAAATGTGGGTGGGATGAAACTGAAGTTGAATGTTCAGGAAATGACCCAGAAGGTGGGGGAGATGGTTGCTCACCCTACTCTCATTTTCCTTACGAGAATTCTTGAGCTGGGGGAGAAGGTTCCTTCTCTGTGCTGAGCAGTGCTGGCCTAAGGGCTGATGCAGGCAAAATGGAACCGTGCTTCCCGCCCTTCTTGTGCAGTTATTCGCAGGTGTTTTCTCCATTGTAGTGCTGTAGCTTCTTAAGTGGACTCCTGAGCTTGTCCAGAGCTGTTTGTTTTCACTCATGGATAGCTGTTCAGCTGTGTTCTTTCAGGGGAAAACGAAGGCTGGGATCTCCTCCTCTGCCATCTTGCTACTCGTAGAATTCTTTAATTTCTATGCAATGAAATTTACTCTTTTTGTGTACAGTTCTTTGAGTTTTGACAAATGCATAGTCATGTAACAATGATCACTGTATAGATTCAGAAAATTGCATAAGCCTCCAAAGCGTTGGCCATTGGTATTCAACCTTTTACTTTACGTCAGCCCAAGGCACATTCTTATCCGTAACCTTTTTTGTAGTCCTTCACAAAATGTTAGCTAAATGGAATCCTAAAATATATAGTATTAATATTTTGAGTCTGGTGCTTGTGCTTGGGAAAATGTGTTTACAAGCCATCCATGTTGATTCACAGACAAATAATTTGTTCCTTTTTATTGCTGAGGAGTTCTCCATTTTACAGATTGCCACTGTTAATTATCTATCCACCAGTTGTTCCCAATTTTTGGTAATTATAAACATAGCTAGTATAAATATTCGGTATAAATTTTCATTTCTCATGGGCAAGCACCAGGGAATGTAATAGCCAAGTCTTATTCCAAATATATGCTCCAATAAATGAATTAACTGATTTCTACACTATCTGCAATGTTTTGCATTCTAAGCAGCAATCTAATCTATGAGTTTTAATTTTTCCACATTCTTGTCAGCACTTTGTATTTTTTGTTTTATTCATTTGAATATGTATATTAATATCTCATCGTGGTTTCAATTTCCATCTCTCTAATGACTAATGACGTTGAGCATTTTTCTGTGCTTATTTGTTAACTTTATGTCTTTTTGATGAAGTATTCTGTTCAAAAATTTTGCCCATATTTAATTAGATCATCTGTGCTGTTATTACTGAAGTTTGAGACTTCTTTAAACATTTGGGATATAAGAAATCTGTGAGATATATAATTTTAAAATATTATTCCCAATACTTGGCTTATTTTTCGGGGTGTTTTAGAGAATAAAATTTCTAATTTGGATGAAATTCAGTTTAGCAAAATATTCCCATATGTATTACTCTTTTGATAGTTTTTCTAAGTACTTTTTAAACAACCAGATTCACAATTTTTTTTATATATTCTTTAGCTGAATGATAGTGTTAGGTTTTAACATTTAGGTCTATGATCTATTTTCAGTTCATGTTGTGTAGGATGTGAGGTATGTGTTTAAGTTCATTTTTTGCATACTACTGTCCAAATTTTAGCAACTGTTGTTGAAAAGATAGTCTCTTCTTCAATGAATTATCTTTGCCTTTTTGTAAAAAATAACTCAACCGTATTTGTGTGGGTCCATTTCTTGACTCTATTTTGTTTCATTGATCTATATGTCTATTCATTGGCCAAACTCATATTGTTTTGATTTCTGTAGCTTTATAGCAAGTCTTAAGATTAAGTAGTGGGAGTTATATAGTTTTATTCATTTTAAAAATTACTTTCTGTTGTTTTGCCTTTCATGTAAATTTTAACATTAGTTTAGGCAGAACCTGTTTTTAAAAGTAAGTCTATAGTTATTTTTCTATTAACTATTTTATGCTCTTTTCTATATTGTTTCCTTAAAAATTTCCCACACAGACATCCAGTGACCTAAACATTGATTCTCTATGAACATTTAGCCAAAGCTAATTTTTTTTTAATTTTTTTTAAATTTGAGCATATTATGGGGGTACCAATGTTGTTTAGGTTAGTATATTGCCCTTCCCCCACCCGAGTCAGAGCATCAAGCATGTCCATCCCCCAGATGGTGCACACCGCACCAATTAGGTGTGAATATACCCATTCCCTCCTCCCACCTCTCATCTGCCTGACACTCGATGATTATTATTACTATATGTGCACGTAAGTGTTCATCAGTTAAAACCAATTTGATGGTGAGTTCGTGTGGTGCTTGTTTTTCCATTCTTGGGACACTTCACTTAGTAGATACAAGAGGTGCTAGATCACCATTGTCTTTTGTGGCTGAGTAGAACTCCATGGTATATATATACCACATTTTATTAATCCACTCATGTATTCATGGTCACTTGGGTGTTTCCACCTCTTTGCGATTGTGAATTGCACTGCTATAAACTTTGCCTGTAGGTGTCTTTTTTATAGAATGTTTTTTTTCCTTTGGGTAGATGCCCAGTGATGGGATTGCTGGATCAAATGGTAGATCTACTTGTATCTCTTTGAAGTTTCTCCGTATTGTTTTCCACAGAGGTTGCACTAGTTTGCAGTCCCACCAGCAGTGTAGGAGTGTTCCTGTCTCTCTGCAACCACACCAACATTTATTGTTTTGGGAGCTTTAGATGAAGGCCATTCTCATTGGAGATAAGTGATATCTCATATGTTTGTTGGCCATTATTCTGTCTTCTTTTGAAAAGTTTCTGTTCATGTTCTTTGCCCACTTTTAGATAGGGTTGTTTGATCTTTTCTTGCTGATTTTCCTGAGTTCTAAATAGATTCTAGTTATCAGCCCTTTATCAGATGTGTAACATGCGAATATTTTCTCCCATTCTGTAGGTTGTCTGTTTGCTCTCATAATAGTTTCCTTGGCTGTGCAGAAGTTTTTAAATTTGATCAGGTCTCATTTATTTATTTTTGTTGTTGCCATGATTGCTTTTGGAGACTTCTTCATAAATTCTTTGCCTAAGCCAATGTCTAGAAGAGTTTTTCCAACATTTTCTTCTAGAATTCTTATAGTTTTACACCTTAGGTTTAAGTCTGTTATCCATCCTGAGTTGATTTTTGTGAGAGGTGACAGGTGCAGATCCTCCTGCCTCAGTCTCCTGCATAGCTGGGACTACAGGTCTGCACCACCACGCTTGGCTAATTTGTTTTTAATTTTTGTAGAGATGCGGTTTTGCTATGTTGCCCATGCTGGTTTCGAACTTCTGGCCTCAAGTGATACTCTTGCTCCAGCCTCAGCCTCCCAAACTTCTGGGATTACAGGTTGGAGCCATGGTACCCAGTCGAGTTTTCTTACAAATACCAACCAACAAACAGCTCAGCTTAGAGAGTCATACCAGGTATTGGTTTGAAGCACAAAGTAACACAAATACTTCAACAACCAACAGAGCATCTAGTGACTAGGGAGACATTGGCTTTGACATTGGTCCTCTGAATATGAATAAGGACACGGACTTCCTAAATGGAGAGGAGACACTGTAGGGGCCAGCACATGATGAGAGGAGCTTAGGTTCCATCTAAGAAAAACAGCTTACTGCATGATTGAGGCCCTGGATGAACCTAAACAAAACAAAACAAAAACCCTAACCCCCCCCACACACACACAGCAAAACAAAATAAAACAATTAAGTGCAAAAAGAAATCTGTAAAAAAATCTTCACATGATATGTACCCATTTAGGTGTTAAAATTGACAAAATATATTACATAAAAACTTAAACCTGCATTTGGCAAAACATATAAGCAATTTTTTTACTAATTTAATTCCGGACTAAGAGATATATTACAACAGTTCTTTAAACACCATAATTTAAATAAAATAATGACAGCAACAAAAATAAATAAATGGGACCTGATCAAATTAAAAAGCTTCTGCACAGCCAAGGAAACTATCATTACAGCAAACAGACAACCTGCAGAATGGGAGAAAATATTCACACGGTTTACATCTGATAAAGGGCTGATAACTAAAATATATATAGAACTCTTGCTGATTTCAACAAGAAAAAATAAAACAACCCCATTAAAAAGTGGGCAAAAGACATGAACAAAAACTTTTCAAAAGAAGACAGACCAGTGGCCAATAAACATGAAAAATGCTCAACATCTCTAATCATCAGGGAAATGCAAATCAAAATCACAATGAGTTATCCCTTAACTCCTGTGAGAATGGCCTTTATCAAAAAGTCCCAAAACAATAAATGTTGGTGTGGATGTGGAGAGATAGGGACACTCATACATTGCTAGTGGGACTGCAAACAAGTGTAACCTCTGTGGAAAGTAATATGGAGATACCTCAACCAGTAGAACTATCTACCTCTACCAGTAGAACTATTATTTGATCCAGAAATTCCACTGCTAGGTATTTACCCAAAGGAAAAAAAAGACATCCACACTAGGTTGCAGAGAGATAGGAACACTCATACACTGCTGGTGGGACTGCAAACTAGTTCAACCTCTGTGGAAAGCAATATTGAGATACCTTAAAGCAATACAAGTAGACCTACCATTTGATCCAGCAATCCCATTACTGGGCATCTACCCAAAAGATCAAATGACACTCTACAAAAAAGACACCTGTTTATAGCAGCACAATTCACAATTGCAAAGTTGTAGAAACAACCCAAGTGCCCATAAATACATGAGTGGATTAATAAAATGTGGTATATGTATACCATGGAGTACTATTCAGCTTTAGGAAACAATGGTGATATAGCACCTATTGTATTTTCATGGATAGAGCTGGAACCCATTCTACTAAGTGAAGCATCTCAAGAGTGGAAAAACAAGCACCACATGTACTTACCAGCAAATTGGTAGTAACGGATCAACACCTAAGTGGACATATAGGAATAACATTTATCAGGTGTCGGGCAGGTCGGAGAGGGGAGGAGGGGATGGGTATATACAGACATAATGAGTGAGATGTGCAACGTCTGGGGGAGGTCACGCTTGAAGCTCTGACTTGGGGGGGGGCATGGGAAATATATGTTACCTTAACATTTGTACCCCCATAATATGCTGAAATAAAAAAATAAAATAAAAAAGACATCCACACTAAAATGTTTATTTATAGCAGCACAATTCACAATTGGAAAGATGTGTAAACAACCCAAGTGCCCATTAATACGTGAGTGGATTAATAAAATGCGGTATATGTATACCATGTAGTTCTACTTAACTAAAAAAATCAATGGTGAACTAGCACCTCTTAGTTTATCCTGGATAGAGCTTGAACCCATCCTTTGAAGTGAGTTATCACAAAAATGGAAAAACAAGCACCACATGTACTCGCCATCAAATTGGTACTAACTGATCAACACAAAGGTGCTCACATAGTAGTAATATGCATCGGGTGAGTAAACTCACAACTAATGGGTGCAGAGCACACTGTATGAGGGAAGGGCATGCTTGTAGCCCTGGCTTGGGTGAGGCAAAGACATTATAAGTAACCAAAATGTTTGTACCACCATAATATTCTGAAATTTAAAAAGAGGTGTAAATTGGACAGGATATATTTGGAGGGGGCACCCCTGAATCACTCAGTAAATTCTCTTTATGCTTTTTTTTCTTACATGTGCAGACATTTTGCCTTCAATACAGGCATTGGAAGTACAGACAAGTCCAAACTTTGTCCTTAATACTTGTAGACAGGCTAACAGATTCTTACATAAAGGTAAATTATGGATGAGACTCAGTTTTCTTTTCTGTCATCGTAAGTCCAAATCACTTGACATCCACACATCCCTGACTGTCTGTATTTTCCTTTCCATGGATGTTTCGGGCTTCTTTTTTTTCCTTATGGATATTGTAAGAAGATGAAGTATTAAATAAAATTAAGATTGTAGACTAAATCACTTTTTCTCTACAATTGCGTAGTTCTAAAATACTTGAGGCTGACAAATTGATGAAGTTCAATTTTGCGGGGGGAGAGGGAGGGAGATGGGGACTGAGACAAAGATGGAGACGGGCCTGGGGGCGCTGAATCAGGAGTTAAGAGTTTGGTCGAATATAAGAACACAGATACTGCTAAGGTGCTGCTGGAGAGCTCTGGTTTTTCTCTGTTTTGAAAACTAAATATATAATTATGATCCTTAACATGAGATTGTGTGTGGGCTTTATATTTCCAATTTTACGATATGAAATTACATAAGTAACTCTTTCTTCTTCAGAGGTTAAAGCCAGAAATAATTACCTTTTGGTAGATCTTACGAATTTTCTATAAACATGCTAAAACACTTATGTTTTAGTATATGGCACTTTTACTCAGCTTTTAAACACCTCAATGAAAAGAAGAAGTAATCTAAACAATATGTGAATTGATGTGCTTAATGAAAGTTTGCTTACTGATCCCTTTAGTAAAATGTTAATATTATAGTCATTATTTGCATTCCACAATTCTATGCAACCAAGATATCACAACTCTGAATTATGTTTGTATTTCTCATTTTGTAAATAAGCTAATACAGTGAGATGGGTGCATTCTCTGGGTAAAACTGATATTGTGGGAAATGGTCACATATTTTTCCACAGCCAATTATACATAAATTGCTTTGCCTATTCATATAATTCATATAATATACTACATGTGAAAATGTAGACATTGCAATACGTATCATGTGTTGCAGGAACATATTATGAGACAAATAATTTTGCACACAGGTTGAGAAGTATGGAGTTTTAATACACCTGGAGAGTGCAGGTAACATTTTAGCTGACCTTTTAAGAATAAGTAGAAGTTTTCCAGCTAGACCAGCACACCAGATAGAAATAATGAACACGTGAGCATTCATAGCATGGTGGAAGAAGATTACAAGGTTTTCTGCAGATAGAGCATAGAACCTTGGGATTTGTGAGAAGAGTGTTTGGGAAGAGTGAAGCATCCTTGTGCCCTGAGATGCTTACCTACAGGTCTTCTGTGCATCCCTGTGGTGCAGCCCAAGAACACCCTCCACTATCAGCACCCTCAAGGCCCCTTTCACGTCTTTGTTTCTCAGAGTGTAGATAATGGGGTTTAAAAGTGGGGTAACTATGGTATAGAAAAGAGAAACAAACTTCCCCTGGTTTTTGGAGCTACTTTTGGCTGGTTGCAGGTACATAAATATGATAGTCCCATAGAAAATGATGACGACCACCAGGTGAGAGGAACAGGTCCCAAAGGCCTTTTGGCGGCCTGCAGCTGATTTGATTCTTAGCACGGCTTGGGTTATAAAGCCATAGGAGACTAAGATGAGTGACATAGGGACAATTAGAAAGACTACACTGGCCACAAAGAGTTCTGCCTCATTGAGGGTTGTGTCCACACAGGCCAGTTTGATGAGCACTGGCACCTCACAGAAAATGTGGTCCAGTTTGCGATGACCACAAAGAGGCAACTGCACAGTAAGAGAGCACTGAATTAGGGAGGTGACGAGGCCACTGAGCCACGCTGCGCTGGCCAAGGACGCACAGAGCCTAGGGTGCATGATGGCCGTGTAGTGCAGGGGCCGGCAGACGGCAGCATAGCGGTCGTAAGCCATGAGCGCCAGGAGAATGCACTCAGATGACCCCAGCCCCATGGCCACATAGAGCTGGGCCACGCATGCACCGTAGCTCACGGTCTTGTCTTCCGTGTTCATGGTAACCAGCAGCTGGGGGGCAACACTGGTGGCAAAGCAGATGTCCACACAGGAGAGGTTGCTGAGGAAGAAATACATTGGCGTGTGGAGTTTGGGGTCCAGATGAGACACCAGTATGATGGCAGTGTTTCCCAAAAGGCTTAAGATGTAAAAGTGCAAAATGATGACAAAAAGGAACCTCTCTAGCTGGGGCTGATCTGAAAATCCCAGGAGAAGAAATCCCTCTTCAGAGCTGTTGTTGTTGATTTCCTCCATTTTCCTATAGCTTTAGTTCATAAAGTTAGTAACGTTTGGGAGAAATAAAGTAATGAGGTCAGCTTGGTAATCCACAGTTGTATAATTTCCTTTGTTATACATCCCTTTGGCCATGTCATAAAGACCTATAACACTTTCCTCAACATACATCCACTGGCAGGAAATTCCAACTCCTATTTTCATTTAATAAGATCTCATTCAAATAACAAAAGCATTGTATTAATATTCATTTTATTCATTTTTTTTATTCTTTCTTTGCCTATTTTTATACTTTACCCACTTTTACACTGATATATTTGTATTTTATAATGATCCATTTGTGCAGTAAAGCCAGTAAAGCAGCTGACCCAGTGTTCATTCTTATGAAAATACTTTATTTTATATTTACATAAATCTTGACCAATATTCAAAAGCTATTATCAAAGTAATATTATCTAATGATAAATCAAAATAAGTTGCATAATGTGTAAAAATGAAATCTGTCTATATTACTGCATATCTACAGTATGTGTGTAAATAAAACTACATAAGAAGCCAAATCAAAATTAATGAGAAAAATATGTAAAACAGAAGACTAAGAAAAATTACATGTACTCAGCCAATGAGTGCCAGGTGCCTAAGATTTGATGCATGTGATTATCCATAGAGAAAATGTGGCTTCCAGTGAGATAAAGCAGGGTGTGAGGCACAACTGCAACCTGGGCTATCTCCAAACTAACCAGGAAGATGATGAGAAATTACTTACTGGATACCATGTATGTTGTTTGGGTAACGGATACCTTACAAGCCCTGACTTGACCACTGTGCAATCTATGCATGTAACAAAATTGCAGGTGTACCCCTTAAATTTGTACAAATGAAGAAAATTTTGAAAAGCAAAAAGTTTTAAAACCAGAAAATATAAAAACCAGATGTTTTGGTTGTGTGTATCTTCAGTAGAAAGAATGAAGAGAATCAAATGTTAAACTTATAAGCATCTTGCACTCAAATTAAGATTGATTCATTATAGCTTACAATACTTTTGAATACACATACACACTCATCACCATACAATTTCAGGGGATACTACCTTATTTCTGCAAGTACATATAGATTTCTCCAAGGTCAGAAGCCGTGGAATTTAAAACTTTCTTTCCTTAAGGCCATGTAGAGACAAAATTATACAAACACCCTCTTTGATAAAGAAATCACACAAAACAGCCTTTATTTCAGTTAGAATCACTTAGGAGAAAGAAAAAAATCATTTGGTGCTCAAAGCACTTTGCTCATTCCCTATGTTATTCATTACTAGTGTTGCTAATAAAGAAAGTTAAGATAAGGACACATCTGGATGTCCCAAGTCCCCACCCACCACCTGAGGCAATAGAGTGCCTCTCCAGAGGAACAAAGCAGGTTACAGGACCTCAAAACAACACTGCAGCTTGCTCCTCCCAGCAAATGCCACCTACTGACAGGGAGGTCATTCTACACACACTTTTACTGCATCTACTGACTCATCATACAGGCTGTGGTCAAATCTTACCCACAAACACCACCTACTGGCTCAGAGACTAAACAGGGCATGTCATTATCCCAATGAAAATCTAAAGGTAAAAAGCAACAACAGATCCAGATGGGAAGAAATCAGAGAAAGAACTCTGGAAGTATGAAGACTTCAAAGGCAAAGCACACCTCTAAAGAGGAACACCAGCCCTTGAAAAATGGACATCAACCAAAATCAGAACACTAAAATGACAAAAGAAGAATGTCGAACATGGATTATAACAAAATTCAATGACTTGCAAGAAAAAATGGCTAAGCAACACAAAGAAACCACAAAAAAATCCAGGAACTGGAAGAAAAATTCACTAAAGAAATTGAAATAATAAAGAAAAATCAAACCAAACTCCTGGAAATGAAGAATCTATTCAGGGAATTACAAAACACAGTGGAAAGCCTCAAAAACAAGGTAGATCAAACAGAGGAAAGAATCTCAGAGATTGAAGATAACACCTTCCGATCAATAAATCAGTCACAGAGATAGACCAGGGAAATAAGAGAAAAGAGCAAAGCCTACAAGAAATGT
>VBSM01003177.1:622146-658297 GCA_008086735.1 Cheirogaleus medius | reverse complement strand
CCTCCCAATCTGAGAGCAGAGAGCCAGGAGATCGTCCCTAATCCGCCATTTTTCAAATCTGGGCATATTTTTAAATGTTTAATTAAAACACATCCATTAATCACTTCAAAAAATTTTGAGATTAGAAATTAGAAGTGGATTTTGATTTATTAAATAAGTTAAAAGAATAAAATATAAAGGAAAATGACATTTGGAAGCAAAAAGAAGAATACTATTCAAAAGAAAGAAAAAAAATACAAGGAAATTAAAAAGAATAACTCAGAATTTATAAATAAAAGTTATTTTATTTGACACTATGATAAAATCTGATTATTTTCTCCAAGGAGATGAAATGACTTTAGAAGTCTTTTTAAATCAAATACCAATGTATCTTTATGGAACTATTATGTACTTGTCACTGTTACTATTTCTGTGAAGATGATACACAATATAAATAACCAAATGGGTTGAGTCCTCCTTGAAAGGTGGATGGACAACCACAGAGTTATTGAGCCAAGGATCACCTAGGTTAAGATTTCGCTTTATATTTGAGGAACTGGAGCTTCAGAAGCTTCACGAGTTACCAAAGTCCTGCCTCACACAGAGCAGCATCAGAGCCCAACCTCGTTTCAGAGATCTGTCTCTGTGTGTCTGTGTCAGAGAGCCCTAAAGAGATAGGAAGCCTAATGCACTAATGAACAGCACAGCTATGACAAAGAGTGCCAGGATGATGAAACACCCGAGTTTAAGTGACAAGATAAGTATGCCTTCATTAAATCAGATCAAGATCAAGGGCAAGATTGTCTTGTTCATTGGATTTAATCCAAAATAGATCTTCACCTTAACTCCAAATTTTCCTTAACAAAGATGAATGTTTTAATCCTACAATATGAGTTAAGTAATAATATATAAATATGTTTGACCAAGATTATATATCCATGTATTGTCTTTTTAATAAATTACCAATAGTAATAGTGAACAATAAATACTGCTCCAGTGATAGGTTCCAAGTCTAAATGTAGTTAAGTGAAGATTGTTTTTGCATTGTTGTTCTTGTTGCTGTTTTTTGAGCATCCACCATTGCCAAGTAAAGAAGGAATGGTCAACAAACTGGCCGTGGATTCATAGAACTTACCACTTCATAAGTAACCTCATATTACTTGGGTAATCACATAGTTTGTTAATATAATTTTTGATGGATTTTTAAAAGGCATGTACAGCTATAGTGACAAATAATAAGACCAGACACATTTTTAGTATAAGGAAAAGTTTGCTTTAGGAAATGATATTTAAGGTGGATAAAGATGATTAATAGAATTATCCAGTGAGGGATGAGACCATAGTCATCATGAGTGGACATATGCTGAGAACATACAGGTTTTGTACTGTTAAAGAAATGTCAAAGCAAGGGAAATTCTACACAGAAAACATGCAAGCAAGGAATATGCAATTTCAAAATTTCTTCCATGTGGCAGCTGTTTTCTAGATAATCAGAAAATGAAGATTAACAAAAAAAGGAAAAAAATAAAAATTAACTTTCCTATCTTTTATCTAAAGCAATTATAGGATTGTTGTATTAATACATAATATAACATTATGTTAATAACTCTCCACTCTGTTGGATATAGTCATAGCCTTGTGAAATACTCTGGCCTGTGAAACATGAGCAAGGTTGACATGTAGACTTTCCAGGAAGAGAACTAAAATCCATCATTTGTTCACTGGGTTCTTTTCTTCTCTTTCCCCATGACCAGCAATATTCCAAAGAGAAGCTGGTTCTAAAATATAGAGCCATAGTCAACTTACAGTAGCTCTGCAGTGTGAGTAAAAAATAAACTTTTGCTTTTATAAAGTACAAAGATTTTAATACCACATTCTTTCCACATATCATAGCCAAGACTATGCTGATATACATTTGATCATTTCCTTGACTCAGACGCTACCCTCAAGGTGAGTTGTTGCTCCACATCATAGACCATTCTGCAATTTGTAGTTTCAGGAAAACAAAAGAGCCAATGAAAAAAACACCACTCTCTTACTGATGGTACAGCCTGTTCTCTGTGTCCGTGGGTTCCGTGTTTGTGAATTCAACCAAGAGTGGATTGAAAATATTTAGGGAAAATGGAGCGTTGCATCCATTAGTGAACATGTACAGACTTTTTTTCTTGCCATTATTTTCTAAACAATATGGTATAAAAACTATTTACATAGCATTTACATTATGTTAGATATAAGTAATCTCGAGATGATTCAAAGTATATGGAAGGATTGTGTAGGTTATCTTCAAATTCTACACCATTTTATATAAGGGACTTGAGAATCTATGGATTTAGTGTCTGTGGGAGGTCCTAGAGTCCATCCCCCAAGGGAGCCAAGGGAAGACTGCATATGCGCCTGCAGTCTCTGCCACCGGTGTCACTCTTGCAAAGGTATTTGACTTCGATTTTATTACATACCGTTCTATCCCCCAAATACTCCATTCTAGTGTAACTCAAGTTATTATGTTCCAATCTGTTAAACCATAATCTTACAAAGTTACCTACACTTATATTTGTGGAAGAGAAAAAATACAATGTTTTAAATAAAATAGGAAATTTAAAATGCTATGCCAAGCAAGAGAATTATAACAAAATGCTATTGAAATACAGAAAAAGAAACAATTAATTGTATAGGAGATTCCCTATCAAGAAATAGTGTATCCAAAAGCTATAGGTAACTGTCCATGTATATTACCTTGAAAGGCTAACCCATCACAATGCAACTGATTGATATTAGACTTCTCTTATCCGATTGTCTGGCAGATATGTAAAATTTATAAAGCAGGCCCCTAAAGAATCAGGGATTGAAGAAATAAGAGAAAAAGTAAAGATTTAAAAAACCCTAAACATATGTTGGAGCATTTTTGGAAATAAAAATTTGCATAGGAGTGCTGAAAATCTAATTGTAGTACACGCAAAGAAGACATGCATAAGCACTTAGAAAATAGTGCAAATAGCATTTGAAGTAGTACAGGGGTGGGAGTTGAGAGGGAGACAATAAATTACCCAATGCTTTGTGGAGGGATATAAGGATCTTGGCACTTAATTTTTCTGACTAAGTATGGCAAGGAACAGACGAGGGACACAATCAATTTATCCCTGTTTGAAAAGGCTCACTCCGAAAAGTGGGTTGAAAAGATGCTACAGGAGGGTGAAAGAGAAATTAGAAAGAATTCACTGAAGTTACTGCAATAATCTACATAAAAATTCATCATTTCTTGGCCAATGATGGAAACACCAAAAATGATAAGAAGGGATCAAATGTTGGTACATTTTATTGATCCAACAAGTTTTGGTAATGGGTGGGATTTGAAAGAAAGTGAGAAATCAAAAATAACTTCAGCCTTTTTCTGCCTTCGAATTCTCTGAAATAAAACTATAGGAGAAACAAAGAGTATTTGGGGGAGGATAATGAAAGATAGAGAAAGCAGGAGATCGTTTTGCTCTACTTAGTTTTAGAAATCATTTAGACATCAGGTGTGCAGCTGTTTGCATAAGACATGTTTAGGGATAGTATCTGGATTAGGAATATTTACATCTGGGAATTACTGTCCTATGACAAGTAGGTAAAACAATGAGAATGGATCATTAGAAGGAGAAAACATGACGGCACAGAGAGAGAAAGGAAGATTGCTGAAGTGAGGTCTCTGTTGAGATCAGAGCAGAATCTACTGCACAGAGGTAAAGTTGAGGCTCTGACAGAAACAGGGAGCTTCTCTATGGTAGTAAGAGAAAACATAAAATACATGGGCATAGTTGCAAATGTGTGGGTGCAGGGAAATCTTCATGAAGTTTTCTTCTTAGTTAACTTCACACACTTCTTGGAGATTATAAGAATAAAGGCCTACATCTCAGAAAGAAGATAGGGGTTTAAGTGTTTGGAGGTTTAAGTGGAGAGACATCAGTATAAATAAGTCACGTAAGAGAGTGAGACGGCGGGCGGACCTGGGGAGCGAGGTGAGCCCGGGCGCGGGAATCTGGGCTGCGGACACTCAGGGTTGTTTCCGTGTGGGAGCTATCGTGAATAATGCTGCGATAAACATGTGAGTACAGACACCTGTCTGAGATATTGATGTTGATTTTTTTTACCCAAAAGGGGGATTGCTGATCACATGGTAGTTTTCATTGTTTGAGAAACCTCCATACTCTTTTCTATAATGGCTGTATCAGCTTACATTTGAGCAACAGCGTACAAGGCTTCCGTTTTTCCACATCTACACCACATCCAACACTGTTACCTCTTGTCTTTGTGGATACATCTGTAAGGTGATATCTCATTGCAGTTTCCTGATGCGAGTGATGTTGAGCATGTTTTCACGCAAAAGCTAGCCATTTGTATGCAGTCTCTGGAAAAAACGTCTATTCAGGTTTTTTCCCATTTTAAATTATTTTTGCTGCTGACTTGTATGTGTCCTTATATATTTTGGATATTGACTTCTTATTAGATATATTGCAAATATTTTATCCAATGTGTAGGTTGCCTTTTTATTTAATTGATCGTTTCCTTTGTGATGCAGAAGCATTTTAGTTTGACGCAGTCCTACTTATCTATTTTTGCTTTTGTTTCTTGTGCTTTTGGTGTCATATCCAATGAAAATCATTGCCAAGATTTAACATCAAAGAGCTTTTCCTCATGCTTTCTTCTAGGAATTTCATGGCATCAGGTCTAGCATTTAAGCTCTTACTCCATTTTAAGTTAATCTTTGTGAATGGTGTAAAGCAGGGGTCTAATTTCACTCTTTTGCATACGGATATCCAATTTTGCCAGCACCATTTGTTGAAGGGACTACCCTTTCCCGTGCTGTGTATTCTTGGCATCCTCGTCAAATTTTAGTTGACATATATATGTGTGGGTTTATTTCTGGGCTCTTGATTCTTCTCAGTTGGTCTATGTGTCTGTTTTTATGCCAGCACCATTACTGCTTTTATTAGCTTTTTAATGTAATTTGAAATCATAGCATGTTATGCCTTCAGCTTTGTTCTTTTTTTTCAGCTTCATTGGCTAATTGGTGTCCTTTGTTTTTTCAAATAAATTTTAGAATTGTTATTGTCAATTTCTGTAAAAAATGCTATTGAAATTGTGTATGGATTGCATTGAATCTATAAATCATTTTGGGTAGTATGGGCATCGTAACGATATTAATTATTTTGATATATAACCACAGGATAACTTTCCAGTTATTTGTGTCTTCTTCAATTTTGTTCATCAATGTCTTACAGTTTCAGTATACAGATTTTTCACCTCCTTGATTAAATGTATTCCTAAATATTTTGTTTTTGATGCTATTATAAACAGGATTGTTTCCTTAATTTCTCCTCCCGATAGTTTCGTGTTACTGCATAGAAACACAGCTAAATTTTACATATTAATTTTGTTTCCTGTAACTTTACTGAATTCATTTACCATTTCTAACAAATTTTCGGTGTATAGTCTTTAGGGTTTTCTACATGTAATATCATGTCATCTGCAAATGGAGACAATTTTGCTACTTTATTTTTAGTTTGAATGCATTTTATTTCTTTCTCTTCTCTCATTGTTCTGATTAGGGCTACCAGTACAATGGTGAGTAGAAGTGGTGAGTGTGGGGACCCTTGTTTTGTTCTTGATCTTAGAAGAAAAGCTTTTCACTTTTCACTGTTAACTATGATGTTAGCTATAGGCTTATCATTATATATGGCCTTTATTATGTTTGGGTTTTCATTTTATACCCAATTTGTTGAGAGCTTTTTAATCATTAAACAGCTGTTGAATTTTATCAAATACTTTATCTGTATATATTTAAGTGATCATGTAATGTTTATGTTTCATTCTGCTAGTGTGGTATATCAGAATTATTGATTTGCATTACATTGCAGGAATAAATCTCAATCATAATGTATGATCTTTTTAAGATATTATTGAATTCATATTGCTAGTATTTTGTTGAGAATTTTTATATCTATGATTATTGGTGGTATTGGCCTGTAATTTTTTTTTTCTTGTAGTGACTTTGTCTGACTTTGGTATCAGGGTAATACTGGCATCATAAAATTAGTTTGAAAGAACACTTTCTTCCTAAATCTTGGGGAAGAATTGAGAGCAGTATTAATCTGTCAATGTATTTGGTAGAATTCACCAGTGAAGCCATAAGGTTCTGGGCCTTTTGTTGGGAAGTTTAAAAAATTATTTTAATATTATTATTGCTGATTCAATATCTTTACTAGTTATTAGTTTGTTCTGATTTTTTATTTCTTTGGGATGTATATGTCTAAGAATTTATTCATTTCTTCTAAGTTATTCAATTTATTGGCATAAAATTGTTCGTAGTAGTCTCTTACAACCCTTTGTATTTAAGTGGTATCAATTCTAATTTCTCTTCTTTCATTTGGAATTTTATTTCAGTTATCTCTATTATTTTTCTTGGTTAGTCTAGCTCAAGTTTGCCAATTTTTCTCATCTTTTCATAAAACCAACTCTTTGTTTCTTTGATCTTTTCTATTGTCTTTATTGTCTCTATTTCTTTAATTCTGTTCTAACCTTTATAATTTCCTTCCTGTTTCTAACTTTTGGCTTAGTTTGTTATTCCTTTCTAATTCCTGGAGTGTAAAGTTAGGTTGTTTATTTGGATTTTTTTTTAATGTAGTTGTTAATTTCTTAAAATTTTCCTCTTAGAACTGCTTTTGCTGCATTTCATAAGTTTTGGTATGTTATGTGTCTATTTTTGCTTGTCTCAATACATTTTTTAATTTCCCATTTGATTACTTATTTGATCCATTGGTTCTTTATAAGTTTATTGCTTATTTTCCACATCTCTGTGAATTTTCCAATTTCCCTATTGTTATTTATTTCTAGTTTCATACCATTGTGGTCAAAAAGCTACTTGGTATGATTTCAAACTTCTAGAATTTGTTAAGAATTGTTTTGCAGCCTACTGTATGATGTATTCTAGAGAATGTTCCATGTGTGCTTAAGAAGAATATATATAACTCTTCTGTTGAATTCAACCTTCTTTATATGTCTGTATGGCCATTTGGTCCAGAGAGTCATTCAAATTTGTCTACCTACAGGTTTTCTGTCCAGATAATCTATTCATTGTTGAGAGTGGAGTATTATAATCCCCTACCATTATCATATCATTGTTTATTTGTTCTTTCTGTTCTGCTATATTTGCTTCATCAATTTAGGTTTCCCAATATTGGCTTACAAATATTTACAATTATGATATCTCACTGATGAATCTTCCCCTTTATCATTGTATGATGATTTTCTTTGTCTCTTGTGATTGTTTTTGACTTAAAGTGCATTTTATCTGGTATAACTATCCACCCCTGCTCTCTTTCAGTTATCATTTTCATGAACTATCTTTTTCCTTCTCTTCTCTTCTCTATGGCCTATGTGTCTCTTTAAAATTAGAGCAAGTCTCTTATAGGCATAAAGCTAATGGATGTTATTTTGTTGTTGGTTTGTTTATTCATTTAATTGTGTGTGTGTGTGTGTGTGTGTGTGTATCCATTCAGCCACTCTATGTCTTTTGATTGGAGTATGGAATGCTTTTACACTTAAAATAATTATATATAGATAAGGAATTACTATTGCCATTTTGTTAATTATTTCCTAACTGGTTTTCGTTTTCTCTTTTTTTTCCCCTTTCTTCTTCTCCTGATGTCTTTTATGATGGTATGTTTTGATTCCTTTCTCTTAATATTTTGTGTATCTTTTGTGGTTAACATGATGCTTACATAAATATAGTTATAACATTTTATATTAAGCTAATAGCTGCTCAACTTCATTCACATACAAAAACTCTGTAATGTTACTTCTTACCTCGCTCACATTTTAGGTTATTGATGCTATAATTTAATATTGTGTTTCCAATTACAATTGTTGTGGTTATAACATTTAATACATTTTTTAAAATTTTCTACTATTGCTAAAGCACCAGCATTAAAATATTATAGAATTTTTTTACATTTTTATTTTATTTCAAGAAAATATGAAGGCACAAACATTTTGGTTGCATTTTATATCTTTGCCTTTCCCTAGCAAAAATTCTGAAAGATCCTCAGGTTCTAATACAAAAGGGTATTTGAGAACCACTAATCTTATAAATGCTCTTAGTTTAGAAAAAAAAAATAATGCCTACCTCCTAGGGCTGCATTGAGGATGAATGGAGGCAGTGCTAGAAAAGCATTTCAGGAAATAACCAGGATGAAATAAATGCTTAACAAATGTTCACTTCATGTGTAACCACAGATACAGATTTCCTTATTATAAAGTTACAACAGGAGACCATCCTTAGGCAAAACCAGCTATCCAGCTGTGTATTAAAAAAGTTAGCGTTTCCCAGAGAAAGTCTGGCTTTTGTCCTTGTCTTCTGGGAGGTAATCTCTAAGCCCCTGGAATGTTCTACCTGATAAAAGTATCTTTGTTACCTGTGGGCTTTGGGCCAGCCAGATAGTAACAATGGGATTTAGGGTGGGAGCTGTGGGTTACACAATATCAGCTGGATCCCTAGAGAGGCTGGAAACAGATTGGCAACATGGGCAATCAATCATGCCTGTGCAAGGGAGTCCCAATAAAATCTGTGGACACTGAGATTTGAGTGCGCTCTCTTGTTTGTTATACTCTGTGCATATTGTCATACACCAGTTCTGGGAAAGTAACACTGTCCATGATCCTACAGGGAGAGGACAGCTGGAAGCTCCACATTTTGTGATTTCCTGGATTCTGTCCTGTATGCCTTTTCCCTTGGCTGATTTTAATCTGTAGCCTTTAGCTGTAATAAACTGTAAACTGAAAGCAAATATATATATATATGTATATATATATATAAAATTTTGACTTTGACTACACATTTGCCTTTACCAGTGAGTTTTATACATTTATATGTTTTTACATTGTTAATTAGTATCCTTTCATTTCAGCTTCAAGAATTCCCTTTAGTTTTCCTGTAAAGCAGGTCTAGTGGTGATGAACTCTCTCAATTTTTGTTTTTATGGGAAAGTCTTCATCTTGCCTTCATTTCTGAGGGACAGTTTTGTTGGGTATAGTATTGTTGGTTGGGAGTTGTAATTTTTTTTTTCATTCAGTGTTTTGTATATATCATCACACTCTCTCCTGGCCTGTAAATTTTCTGTTGAGAAATTTGCTAATGGCCTTATAGTCACTCCCTTGTTTATGACAGTGGTTTTTTTCTTGTCACTTTCAAAACTCTCCTTTTACTTTGACTTTTGGTAATTTAATTATAATATGTCTTGGTGTAGGCATTTTCAGATTCAACCTATTTGGGGAGTCTTGGGCC
Source organism: Cheirogaleus medius (assembly GCA_008086735.1). Taxonomy (NCBI): domain Eukaryota; kingdom Metazoa; phylum Chordata; class Mammalia; order Primates; family Cheirogaleidae; genus Cheirogaleus; species Cheirogaleus medius. Next base: position 648,999 of record VBSM01003177.1, on the reverse strand, counting down.
TCATGAATATGAATCTACATTTCTCTCCCAAAATTTGGAAAGATTTTAGCCACTGTGCTTTTAAATAGACTTTTTGTCTTTTCTGCTCTGCTCTTTTTATGATTGCCATACATATGTTGCTCTACCTGATGGTTTTCTCTAAACTCTGTAGGCTTTCATCACTCCTTTTTCTTTTTGCACCTCTGACTGGATAATATCAGCTGACCTGTCTTCAAGTTCATTGATTTTTTTCTTCTGCTGCATCAATTCTGCAGCTTTAATATTTATACTTTTTTAATGTTTTCTATATCTTTGTTAAATTCACTTTGTTCATATATTATTTTCCTAATATTGTTTAGGTCTCCATCTGTGTTTTTATATATTTCACTGAATTTCATTAAAAGTGTAATTACTCTAAATTTTTGGTCAACCTGGTCATATATCTCCCTCCCTTTCTTTCTTTCTTTCTTTCTTTCTTTCTTTCTTTCTTTCTTTCTTTCTTTCTTTCGACAGAGTCTCACTCTGTTGCCTGGGCTAGAGTGCAGTGGCATCAGCCTAACTCACAGCAAACTCCTGGGCTCAAGCAATCCTTCTGCATCAGCCTCCCAAATAGCTGGGTCTACAGGCATGCACCACCATGCCCAGCTATTTTTTCTATATATTTTTAGTTGTCCAGCTAATTTCTTTCTATTTTTAGTAGAGACTGGGTCTTGCTCTTGCTCAATATCTCCATTTCTTTATGATCAATTATAGCACTTTATTTGTTCCCTCTGATAGTGTCATGTTTCCCTGATTCATCATGATTCTTGTGTTCTTGTATTAATGTCTGCACATCTGAGGAAGCAATCATCTTTCCCAGACTTTATTTCACTTTGGCAGGAAATAGCCTGAGATTCTGGGTGTGCCAGTGGCAGTGTTTGTGGATAGGTGTGGCTGGATGGTAATAGTCTTTAGTTGTGTGAGCCTGGAGAATATGTGCTTAGGCTGGGTTGAGTCAATGGCTGGGCTACCTGGTCAAGTGAGGCTGCTTGCCAGACTCCCCAGTCACCTCTGGTCAGGCATGATCACATACACACGGAAACACCCCACACATGTAGCAAGGTCCAGTTAGCCTCTGACAACTTTATTGCTAATACAGTCAGTCCTCCATATCTGTGGGTTCCACATCCACAGATTCAAACAACCGTGGATCAAAAATATTTGAAAAATCCTCAAATGACTCTCTCCCCATGTCCGTCTCAGCTGATGATGACCAAATTCCTATTTCAATGAAGATACTACAGTATTGAGAAGAAAACTTCCATGTCTGCACTATTTACATCCACTCACCTATAAATATCTGCATGTCCCCCACGCCCTCCCCTTCCAGGTTGGAGGCCCTGCACCAGCCACAAGGTGAGGCCGGTCTTCCCATGTACAGAAGACCCCACTCCGCTCGCCTGCACACGGTTACTGTCAAACTGTTCTCTTTTTTAAATTTCATGCAACACCATTTTCTCTCTTTTCACTGGACTGTTTCCCACAGAATATAAAGCAGGTACTATTCCTCTCATTATTTAAAAAAATAATCTTTTGATCTCATTTCATCCTAGCTCTGTCATCCAATTTCTCAGCTCCAACCTACAATGAAACTTCTTGATATATTGTGGACATGCACTATCATCAGTCATATTCTTTCAATTTTCTATTAATTCCAGTTCAATTCAGCATTCTCCCCCACACGTTCAAATCCCACTGTGGTTAGGATCACCAAGGACACTCATTAATAACTTGTTATAACCAGATATCCATGTTCAGTCTTGATCACACTATCAATCACATTTGACAGTGCCCTAATCATAAAAATGATAACTGTGTGAGGCAACGCATCGGTTAGCTAGAATTAACCACTCCACAATGTCTATGTACCTCAAAACATCATGCTGTGCATGACAAATACATACAATGTTATCTGTCAAACAAAACATAAAATTTTAAAAGTAAAATAAAATAATTAAGAACTTGAAAATGTGTTTGTATACTGATATTCATAGCATAATTATTCAAAACATCCAAGAGGTGGGAGCGACAGAGTTGTTTGTTGATGGATGAATAGATAAGCAAAATGTGGCATCTCCATACAGTGGAACATTATTCTATTTTCAAAAAGAAGGAGATGGAGAATCAAGACGGCCAGCTAGACGCAGGTAGCATGTGCCTCCTCTATGGAGAGAAACTGAACAATAAGCAGATTCTCACATTCTGAAGAGATCATTTAGGCGAGAATGCTAGATTCACCAGGGCCGAGATGGGAAGCATACAAAGTGGGTAAGGAGGGAGGGGCTCCAGGCAACTTGCCCAGAGATGCTCCTGGCCATGGGTAACCAGCAAGAGAGAAACCCCGAGGCCCCCACGCTCTGAGTCAAGGTTGTACAATCTTGGCTACAAGAGAATCCCCTGACTGTCACAGGTCTTGGGCCTAACACATAGAGCTGCCTGGAGATTGCACAGAAAGGGAGCCCTCGTGGAATCCCACAGGCATCTGAGTCTAGAGCAGCTTGAGCTGGGCGTCGTTTTGAGAGCCCTGACGCCGGGGCTGTGGGCGTGCCTGCAGTGCTGGGTGGCCCTGCAGAGGGAGAGAGGGGCCTGGGCACTCCCTGGCACCCTTGTGAAGGTCCCCATTGGCCTGCTATGGGCTGCTGTTGAGATTCATACCTGAATGGATGGCATTTTCCATGGTTTCTTGCCCAGGTGGGACCCCAGCATTCTGGATGCAAGTACAAAGAGCCATTCTGGCGGTTTGACACTGGGCGGCACTCCTCCCTCCGGAAGAGCTTGGGCTGATGCAGCTGCAGCTGCCATCTAGCTGAGGGGGCACAGGGGAGCCCACGCTCTCCCATGCACACTGCCCTGCGAAGGGCAGCTGTGAGGCTGAGCGGTGGAAAACGGCACTGCCCCAGCATCCTGCCCCTGCTGTTTGCCAGGAAGGGCTCCACCCTCTCCACTCGCAGGCCCAAGGTGCCATCTTGGGAGTTTCAAGCTTGGCAGTGGCCCACCTTCAGGCAGAGTGCAAGCTGACACAGCTGTAACTCCGCCCAGCGGAGGAGGGGTAGGGAGCCCAAGCTCTCCGACGCACATGGGACAATTCCCAGGCTCCTGTGAGATTGAGACATCAGCAGACCACACTCCCCATGTCACTTGTCTGAAAGGGGCCCTACCCTCTTTGATTGCAAGCCCAAAGGCAGTGCTATTTTGGCAGTTTAGTGCTGAGCCATGCCCCACCCATGGGCCAAGTTCAAGGTGATGTGTCTGCTGCTGCCACCTGTCTGGAAAGGGTCAGGGGAGATCAAACTCTCCTAAGTACGCATAGGACAATACTCACCACCCTGGCACAGACAGCTGTGGAAGTGGGGACTAGCCTACCCAAGCCACTGCAACTACCAGTAACATCAACATGGACCAACTGAGTCTCAGTGGGTGGCTCCACCACAGCTACTGCCACTGCCCACATCACACCAGCTGCTCAGGGACCTGAAAACACACTCATACAGGCCCTCTGCTCCAACTGCTAGCTTCTGAGCAAGCCACATGAAGGCCCAGGAATTTGTTCCCCAGGATGCCCCAGTACTGCAGTCAGCGTGAGCTTCAATTTTAGACTCTGGGGCCTAAAATCAGGCATACTCTGTCCACTGTTTCCACCACTGGGGCCCAAAGACTGGCAGACTTTCCTGGCTTTTGAATTCCCAGAACACTTCACAACAGCCTCAACTAATAACTGTTCCCTAAGCAATCAAGGAAATTACAGATACCATGTACCCTGTGTTCTGCCTAAGAAATCACACAAATATCACACTACTGCAGACACCCGAAATCAAAGCCAAAGTTTCCTACTCAATTACCAACATATATACATCTTTAGGAGAAAATTCTCTCCTTTGGAAACAGTTTTAACAAATCAGAACAAGCAACTGCTGCATTGGATGTGCAGATACCAATGGAAGGACACAGGAAACATGAAAAAGAAAAAAATGACACCACTAAAGGACCACAAGCATCCAGCAATGGATGCCAATCAAAAATGTTACTTGTAATGCCAGATAAATAATTCTACCAAGGAGATAGATACCATTTTTAAAACACCCAAAAATTCTAGAGCCAAAAAATTCATTGAAGGAAATAAAAAATGCATTCAAAATCTTCAAGAATAGACGAGACCAAGCAGAAGAAAAATATCTCAGAGCTTGAAGACAGGTCTTTTGAAATAATCCAGTTGACAAAAATAAGGGAAAAGAAGAAAAAACAATAAGCAAAGACTTTGAGACATCTGAGACTACATAAAGCAACCAAACTTATGAATTCTTGGTATTCCCGACAAGAAAGAGCAATCAAAAAATTTAGAAAACATGTCAGGACTAGCAAGATAATTAAACATTCAGAAACAGGAGGCACAATGATCTCCAGGAAAACATACTGCAAAAAGATCATGGCACATTATAATCAGAATGACTAAAGTTGAAGTGAAAAAAAAAAGTTAAAATTAGTAAGAAAAAAGCAACTAGTCACCTATAAAGGAAATTCTATCAGACTTACAGTGGATTTCCTGGCAGAAACCCTGCAGGCCAAAAGAGAATGGGATGGCATTTTCAAAGTGTGGAAAGAGAAAAATTTCAGAAAAAAATTTTATATCGTGTCAGAATAAGTTTTATATATGAAGGAGAAATAAAGTCATTCCCAGACAAGCAAACACTGAGAAAATTTGTCACCACTAGATTGGCCCTATAGAAAATGCTCAAAGATGTCTTAAACATGGAAATGATAGGTCAATATTCATTATGAAAACACAGCAAAACGTAAAACTCAAAGGGCCTAATAAAACAATCACACAAAGGATACAAAAAAAAGGAATTATTAGTAAATAAAAACGTGACTAAAGATCAACAAACCACAAGACAAAAAGACAGAGAAAATGAAAGAATTTATAAAACAACCAGAAATCAATTAACAATATGGTAAGAACAAAGACTCACATGTCAATATTAACCTTGAAAGTAAATGGATTAAATGCTCCATTTATTATGGCTTTATAGATTGTGCTTGGGAAGTCTTCCAACTCTTCAACATTTTGGAAAATTTTTAGGATAGTTGTTAATATTTCTTTAAATGTTACTAGAATTCTCTACTGAAGCAATATGGTTTTGGATTTTCTTTTTTGAGAGTTTCTGTTTATTCATTTGTTTTGTTTGGGGTTGTTTTCAGATTCAACCTCTTTACCTATTATTAATCCATTCACATTTTCTATTATTTTATGATTCAGTCTTGGAAAGTTGTATATTCTAGAAAGTTACCTATTTCTTCTAGGTTATCCAACTTATTGGCATACACTTTTTCATAGTATTCTCTTACAATTATTTTTATTTCTGTAGCATTGGTTATAATATTTTCTTTTTAATTTCTGTTTTAATTTGATCTTCAATCTTATTTTCTGAACTAATCTAGCTAAGGTTTTGACAATTTTGTTGATCTTTAAAAAGCTCATTTTATGGATTATTTTTCTATTTTCTCTACTATATTTTATTTTTCTATGCTCTTATGATTTTCTTTCTTCTGCTATCTTTAGGTTTAGTTTGTTCTTTAGTAGATGCAGATTTAGGTTTTTTATTTGAGGTTTTTGCCGTTTTAAAGTATGCTTTTTTAGTTATATAGTTTTCTTGTTCTCATTCACATTGCTTTTACTGCATCCCATAGTTTTTGGTATGTTGTGCTTTCTTTTTACCTTGTCTCCAGTTATTTATTAATTTCCCTTGTGACTTCTTTTAACCTTAAGTTATTTAAATGTGTTGTTTAATTTTCACACATTTATGGATTTTCTAGTTTTTCTTCTCTTATTGATTTCTAGTTTAATTCTATTGTGATTAGAAAAGATACTTTATGTTATTTCCATGTTTTTAAATTTAAGGCTTGTTTAGTAAAATAACCACATGGTCGATCTTGGAGAATACTCCATGTGCATTTAATAAAAATGAATCTACTGCAATTATTAGGTGGAGTGCTCTGTATATATCCATTAGGTCCAATTGTTTACAATGCTCAAATCATCGGGTTGTTTCATTGATTAATGGTTTGTTGTTAAATCCATTAGTAAAAATGGGGTGTTGGGAACTGTCCCTGGGTCAGATTGGCCAAGACCCAAAGTCAGCATAATGGGAGCACATTGCTTGTTCTCAAATTTAGCAGGACATGACTTGTTGACCAGCAGTAAGAACTGTTCCTCTGGGCATACAGCCAAAAGCCTGTGGTCTTGCAAACAAGCCCAAGGTGTCTTCTTGTCCTGCACACAGGACCAGACGTGGGCTCGAGGATGAATTGTTCCGGGCAGGGTTCGCTTAACAAACAAAGTTGTTTGTCCAGGTGCACAATGATAGCCCTGGGAATGTTTGCACGTAAACAAGAGCTGCCCAGCCCCACAACAATGGAGGTCTGGAGGCCATGGGAAAAACATGTTGTTCCCATGAATGCTGCTCAGCCCCGTAAGATGGTTGGTTAGCCAGAGATGGGTAAGATTCCTCAAGGAGGAACAACCTAAGACAGGCACAGCTGCCGGGGGGCCAGCAAAGAGGAACTGGGGGATAGAAACTACCCCCCGTGGCTGCCTTGTTCCCCATGCATATCTCGGTCTGTAATTTGGGCCTGGTGCCTTAACCGTTGCAAACGGCCAAGGACCTATGGTTTCGCACGTGAGCCAAGGTTGTCTGTTATCCTACAAACAGTATCAGACATTGAAGGGCATCTCTTGTGCTATGTCTAGAGGAACAGGTGCTGTTGACCTGTGGGAATTCATGTACCAGAAAGTAGCTGGGAAAGTAGCTGTGGGACGCTCACCAGTATTTTAACAGTATAAAAATAAAATGACTGGTGCTTACAGCACTGCAGTCTTGTACCGTCTCTTGTGTCTGTGTGTTTCTTTCTAGGGCTGTAGTCTTGTACTGTCTCTTGTGTCTGTGTGTTTCTTTCTGGGGCTGCAATCTTGTGTTTGTGTGTGTTTTTGTCTGTGTCTTTCTGTGTTCATCCCCCGTTCTGCAATTGGGCCACAGCATGGGGGAATTAAAATCTCCTACCATTATTGTGTTACTAGATCTTCCTTCCAATTTGCAAAAGTTTGCTTTAAATATTTAGGAACTCTGAGGTTTGGTGCATCAATATTTATTATTATTTTTATTTCAAACAATTTAAGCATTAAAAGTGGAGTTTTTTTGCAAGTGGAGTATAGTGGTAAAGTCTGGGCTTTTAGTGTAGCCACCACCCAAATATGGTACATTGTGCCCAGTAAGCAATTTTTCATTCCTCAACCCCCACCCATCGTACCCCATTACAAGTCTCCAATGTCCATTATACCACTCTGTATGACTGTTTATAGCCATAGCTTCAATCCCACTTATAAGAGAAAACATAGTATTTTGTTTTCCATTCCTGAGTTACTTCACTTAGTATAATGGCCTCCAGTTCCATCCAAATTGTGGCAAAAAACATTATTTCACTCTTTTTATGGCTTAATATTCCATGGTATATGTACCATGACATATGTATAAGGAAATAATCTATTTACCATGTACCATGGATTATTTTCTTAATCCACTCATCAGTTGATGGTTACTTAGATGATTCCATATCTTTGTGATTATGAATTGTGCTATGATAAACATGCAAATGTGGGTATCTTTTTTAAATATAGTAACTCCTTTTCCTTCAGGTAGATACCTAGAAGTGTCATTGCTGGATCAAACAACAGATCTACTTTTAGTTCTTTGAGAAATCTCTATACTGATTTCAATAGAGGTTATTCTAATTTATATTCCATCCAAAAGTGTACAGGAGTTCCCTTTTTATCACATCTATGCCAATATCTATTATTTTTTGACTTTTTAATAATGGCCATTCTGAAAATTGGTATCTCATTGTGATATTAATTTGCATTTCTCTGATGATTAAGGATGTGGAGCATGTTTTCATGTTTATTGGCCACTTGTACATCTCCTTTTGAAAATTGCCTGTTCATGTCCTTTGCCCAGTTTTTAATGTTTTTAGTGGAATTTTTTGTTTGCTTTTGGAGAGTTGTTTGAATTCCTAGTAGGCTCTGCATATTAGTCCTTTGTTGGATGCATAGTTTGCAAATATTTTCTCTTATTCTATAGGTTATATTTACAATGCTGATTATGTCTTTAGCTTTGCAAAAACTGTTAAGTTTAATTAAAGCCCATTTGTTTGCATTTTTTGTTGCATTTGCTTTTGGGGTCTTAGTCATAAATTCTTTGTCTAGGCCAATGTCCAGAAGAGTTTTCCATAGGTTTTCTTCCAGAATTTTTATTGTTTCAGGTCTTAAATTTAAGTCTTTAATCCACTTTGAGTTAATTTTTTATACAGTGAGAAATAGGTTTCATTCTTCTGCATATGGCTATCCAATTTTCTCAGCAGTATTTATTAAATAGGGTATCCTTTTCCCAGTGTATGTTTTTATCTGCTTTTTTCAAAGATCAGTTAATTGTCATTATATGGTTTTATTTCTGGGTTCTTTATCCTTGTTCCATTGACCTATCTATCTACTTGTATGCCAGTATCATAGACTAATGTATCTACTTGTATGCCAGTATAATTCTGTTTTGGTTACTACAGCCTGTAGTGTAATTTGAAGTCAGGTAATGTGATGCCTCCAGCTTTGTTCTTTTTGTTTGGGATGGCTTTGGGTATTCAGCATTTGGATATTTTAGGATTATTTTTACTAATGCTGTGACAAATGAGATTGGTGTTTTGATAGGAATTGTACTGAATCTGTAGATTGCTTTGAGCATTGGGGTCATTTTAACAATATTGTTCCTCCAATCCATGAGCATGGGATGTTTTTCTATTTGTGTCATCTACAATTTCTTTCATGCATTTTTCTAGTTTTCCTTGTAGAGATCTTTCATCTCCTCTGATATATATGTATATATATATATATTTTCAGGGTTTTCATCATGAATGGATGCTGGGTTTTATGAAATGCTTTCTCTGCATCTGTTGAGAAGATCATATGGTTCTTAATTTTACTTCTGGTTATGTTGTGAATCTCATTTATTGACTTGCATATATTGAACCATCTTTGCATCCCTAGAATGAAACCCACTTGATTGTGGTGAAGTACCTTTCTGATGTGTTTTTGCATTGGGTTTGTTAGAATTTTTTTGAGGATTTTTGCATCTATACTCATGAAGAATATTTGTAGTTTTCTTTTTTGGTTGAGTCATTTCCTGGCTTTGGTATCAAGGTGATGTTGACTTTGTAAAATGAGTTATGGAGGATTCCCTCTTTCCTGATCTTTTGGAAGCTTTTCAGTGGGATTGGTACCAATTCTTTGCACATTTGGTGGAATTCAGCTGTGAATCTGTCTGGTCCTGAACTGTTTTGGTGGGGAGGGGAGAGTTTTTATTACTGATTTAATCTCACTACTCATCATTGGTCTGTGTAGGATTTTTACTTTTTTCAGCTTGGGAGGCTGTATATTTCCAGAAATATACCCATTTCCTATAGATTTTCTAGATTATGGGAGTAGAGATGTTCATAGTGGTCTCAGATGATCTTTTTTATTACTATGATATCAGTTTTAACATCTCCATTTTCATTTCTGATTGAATTTATTTGAATTTTCTCCCTTCTTTTCTTGATTAATCTAGCTAGGGCCCTATCAATTTTGTTTATCTTTCAAAGAACCAACTTTTTATTTCATTAATCCTTTGCATTTTGGTGGGGTTTCTTTCACTTTCATTTACTTCTGCTCTGATCTTTGTTATTTTTGTCTTCTTCTAACTTTGGGTTTGGCTTGTTCTTGTTTTTCTGGTTCCTTGAGGTGTGACATTAGCTTGTTAATTTGTGATCTTTAAATCATTTTGATGTATGCATGTAATGCTATAAAATTTCCTCTTAGCACTGTTTTTATTGTATCTGAAGGTTTTGCTATGTATAATTTTGTGTCAATATTATCATTCATTTTTTTAAAATTTTGGTATAATTTTGTGTCAATGTTATCATTCATTTTGAAAAATTTTTAAATTTCTATCCTGGTATCATCATTGACCCAAAGATTATTCTGGAGCAGGTTGTTTCATTTCCATGTATTTGCATAGTTTTGAGAATTTCTCTTGGAATTGATTTCGAGTTTTATTCTACTGCTGTCTGATTGATATAATTTTGACTTAAAATTTATTGAGACTTGTTTTTCAGGCTAACATATGATCTATCTTGGAAAATGTTTTGTGTGCTGATGAGCAGAATATATATTCTGCAATTGTTGGGTAGAATATTCTGTAAATGTCTGCTATGTCCATTTGTTCTAGAGTCCTGTTTAAGTCCAGTGTTTCTTTACGGACTTTTTGACTTAATGTTCTGTCTAGTGCTGTCAGTAGTGTTGATTCACCCACTATTATTGTATTGTTGTCTATCTCTTTTCCTACGGCCAGTAGTGTTTGTTTTATTGGGAGCTCCAGTGTTAGGTGCATCTATGTTTCAAATTGTTATATCTTGTTAGGTGTATGTATATTTCAAATTGTTATGTCTTGTGAAATTTATCCCTCTATCATTATATAATGGATTTCTTTGTCTTTTTTTACTATTATTGTTCTAAAGTCTGTTTTATCTGACATAAGTATAACTACTCTTGCTCACTTTTGGTTTCCATCTGCATGAAAATTTTCCACCTTTTTACCTTGAGTCTATAAAAATCATTATCACTTAAGTGAGTCCCTTGAAAGCACCAGATATTTGAAATCTGTTTTCTTATCTAGTCCACCAAGGTACATCTTTTAAGTGGGGCATTTAGTGCATTTACATTTGAAGTTAATATTGATATGTGAGATGCTGTTCCTGTCATAATGTTGATTGCTACCTAGTTGCTTTGTATTTTAAATTGAGTCATTGTTTTATTGTGAGTTTTATACTTACATCTGTTTTTATAATGGTGAGTATGAAATGAAGCTTTTGTTCTGATGTTTAGAGCTCCTTTTAGTATTTTTTCAAGGGTCAGTCTAATGGTGACAAATTACCTTAGCATTTGCTTCTCTTTATTTGTCCTTCATTTATGAAGCAGTGTAGCAGGATACAAAATTCTTGATTGGCATTTATTCTGCTTAAGAAGACTAAATATAAGAATTCCATTCATTCTGGATTGTGAGGTTTCTGCTGAGAAACATGCTATGGGGCTAATGGGATTTCCTTTATAAGTGATTTGACACTTTTGTCTTTTCGCTATTAGGATTCTTTACTCCATGTTGACTTTGGTAGTCTGATGACTATATGTCTTGATAAAGTCCTCCTTGCAATAAATTTGCCAGGAGTTTTCTGAGCTTATTTTATCTGCATGTCTAAACCTCTAGCAAGACCAGGAAAGTTTTCCTCAGTTTTCCCTCAAATAGGTCTTTCAGACTTTTTGGTTTTTCTTCTCCCTTGGGAATATCTGTAATTATTAGGTTTAAATGTTTTACATAATTCCATATTTCTCACAGATTTTGTTTATTTCTTCTAATTTTTTTCTTTACTTTTGTCTGGGTTAATTCAAAAGGCTTGTGTTCAAGCTCTGAAGTTATTTCTTCTGCTTGGTCTAGTCTATTGTTAAAACCTTTTGCTGTATTTTGTAATTCCCTAAATTAATTTATTATTTCCAGATGTTCTGTATTTTTTTAAAGTATCTACCTCTTTAGAAAGTTTTTCATTCACATCTGAATTGCATTTTTTTCATTTGTTTGTGTTAGTTTTCAACTTTCTCTTGGATCTCATTGAGCTCCAAAGCTTTATATTCAATATTTTGAATTTTTATCTTGTATTTCAAAGATGGCACTTTGGTTTGGATCCATTGCAGAAGAATTATTGAGATTTGGGGGGGCCTATTGTAAAACTCTGTTTTTTCATATTACCAGAATAGTGTCTCTGGTTCTTTCTCATCTTGACATATTATTTAATTTTTAAAATTTTTCTTAGTTTATTTTCAATTGTATTTGGGTTTTTCCCCTTGAGGATGTGACTATAGTGTGTATGGTGTATGATTGCCTGGTTTGGGCTCTGGGTGCTTTCAGTGACAAGAAATCTGTATGACTTCCTTGGTTATGAATACATTTTGTGTGGTGGCTTTCTCAGATTCTGCTTGCAGTAGTGATGTACTGGATGTGTTAGCATGTTGTCATCTTCCTATGGGCCCAGCATGACAGAGGTCTCATGGAGTTTATCTCATCCAGTAGTGCACACTTTTTTAATATAACTTTTTTCACTGATTTGAGTAATTCAGCCTGGAGGCCAGTAGGTGGCATCCATGGGTAACAACCAGCTGTAGCAGAAGCAGATGGGTACATGCAATACCCAAATGGTAGGCACATACTCTAACCCTGATGGAACTGGCTGGGGGAGTTCCCAGTGAAATTCACTGAAGTCTCCACAGGAGAAGGGAGGAAACCACCTCAGCTCCACTACCAGTCTGACAGGAAAGCTGTCTGCCTTCCCATTACACCCCTATCCCAGTGCTCCAGTCAGCCATCTTGGAAAAAAACTCTTCAATATTTATATTTATATCTGAGGAAATTGATACTTTTCCAGTATATATTCTCCTTTTTCTCTTATAAGATTTCCAATTTAAATTATATTTTGTATAATATTGGTAGAGCCACTCTTGCTGTATTTAACCTATGATTTGCAAGAAAGACATTTTTCATCTTTCACTTTCAGTCTATGTTTGTCCTAGGTCTAAAGTAAGTCTCTTACAGACAGCATATAGCTAGACCTGTTATTTTTAAACTTATTCTGCTTATCTATGACTTTTTATTGTGTGTTGTATTCATTTACAGTCAAATTAATTACTATTGGGGAAACTTATATTTCCATTTTCTCATTTTTTTGTTTGTTTGTTTCTGTAGGTCTTGTAGCTTTTTGTCCCTCCTTTTCTCTCTTACTGACTTCTTTCACATTTCATTGATTGTTTTGGGAGAAATATAGTTTGATTCTTTTGTCATTTACTTTTGTATGTATTCTATAGATATTTTCTTTGTTGCTACCACTGCAATTAAATAAGACATAAAGTGTAGCAGTAGCTTGTGTCTCCTGGTGAGGAACTCCCTCAGATTTTGTTTATCTGGAAAAGTCTTAGGTTCTTTATTTTTAAATGACAGTTTTTCTGGATATAGAATATTTAATTGGTAGTTTTATTTATTTTTTTCCTTTTGACTGCTTGAATACATAATTCCACTCTCTGGCCTGGACAGTTTCTGCTAGAAATCTTCTGATTATCTTATTGAATTATCTTTAAATATAATAAGCCACTTTTCTCTTGCTACTTTCAACATTTCTCTTTGTCTTTCACTTTGGAAAACTTGATTATAATTCATCATATTGTTGTTTATTTGAATTTATTCAATTTAGAGTTCTTGAAGCATCTTGAATCTTTATGTTTTTCCTCAGTTTGGAAGGTTTTGGATATTATTTCTCATGCAAATTCTTTTCTTTCTTTCTGTTTTTCTTTCCTTCTGAAACTCCCTAATGTGTATATTGGTCCTGTTGATGGTGTTCCATAATTATTCCTTCTTTTTTCTTCCTTTGACTCAATAATTTTAAATATCTGCAAGTTTGCTGATTGTTTTCTCTGCTTGATTCTGCTGTTTCACTCATGTATTAATAGTTAGTTATTCAATTCAGTTATTGTATTCTTCAGCTCCAGAATTTGATTATTTTTTATAGTTTCCTTCTCTCTGTTGATTCTCTCATTGTTCCTATGCATTTTGTTTTCCATTTCATTTTAGTTGTCTATTTTGGTATTTTGTAGCTCACTGAGCTATTTAAAGATGATTATTTTGAATTATTTGTCAATTATTCATAGTTATTTATTTCTTAGGGTCAGTCTGAGGCTATTTATTTTGATACTTTTATTTAGTCAGGTTTCCCTCTTTCTTTGTATGCCCTGTGAGGTTTTTGTTCTGCCATTGAAGAAATAACCACCTCTCACAGTCTTTGCATAGTGACTTTGTGAAAGGAAAGACTTTCACAAATTATCCCATTGAAGGTTCTAAGATTTCTCAAACATCTTCTGATCTCTTTCTTCCCTAGAACCTACTATCAGAACTCTGCTTGCTGAGCTCTGTTTTCAGCTGCTTCCAAACTCTCTCTTCCTTTTCCACTAGAAATCTAATTCTGGGGAGACACACAGTTCCTTGGGCATCCCTCTGATAAAACAGAACATTGGATGCATGTTCCACTTTTGTTTTTGTCCTAAGGGAGGTGTCCTGCAATGGATGCTTTACCCTTATTGCTTCATACTGTGACACAGGAAGAACCACATGCGTGTGCATGCCAAACACTGCAGATTGTCTTACCCCTTTCTCTGAAGGTTTGTTTTGGTTTTTACAATGGCTTGGATAATGTATATTTTCAATTTACCTCTAGCATTCTCTAGAGATATTCTGGTCTATATATTGTGTTAACTCAGTGTCTCTGTGGAGGAAGGAGGGCCTGTACCTTCTTAGCCCACCATCTTGCTGATATCAATTAGCTGTGGTCTTTTATTATGTTGACATAGTTCCCTTCTATTTTAATTTGTTAAGAGTTTTTATTAATACGATGAAAGAGTGTTGAATTATGACAAATCATTTCTCTTTATTAATTGATCACATTTGGCTTATTTTTTCTCTTCATTCTTCCACTGTGGTGCATTACCTTAATTGAATTTATATGTTGAACCATCCTTGCATTACTAGAATAAATCCCACTTAGTTATAATGTATAATCCTTTGATAGGGCTGTTGAATTTGTTTAATATTTTGGTGAGTTTTTCTGCATCCATATTTATAAGGGATATTAAATATGTACTTTTCTTTCTTGTAGTATCTTCACCTGATTTTGGTATCAGTGTAATAATGCTGGCCTTATACAATGGGTTTAGAAGTCTTTCCTCCTAATACTTTGAAAGAGTTTGAGTAAGGTTTTTGTTAATTCTGCTTTAAATGTTTTGTAAGATTCACTATAGATCCTCTTATGCTGGACTTATTTTTTTGTTGGGAGGTTTTAGAGTACTGATTCAACCTCCATACTAATTATATGTCTGTTCATATTTTCTATTTTGTCCTGAGTTAGCCTTAGTAGGTTGTTTGTTTCTAGAAATTTGTTTATTTTATCTAGGTTATTCAATTTTGCCATGCACTTGTTCATAGCAATCTCTTTACACAATAATTGTTTATATTTATGTAAATTAGTTGTAATATCTCTTTTATAATTTTTTGTTTATTCACTCTTGTTCTTATTTTTCTTTAATCAAGCTAAATGTCAATTTTGTTAATCTTTTCCAAAAGTCAACTCTTTTAATTTATTTTCTCTATTGTTTTTCTATATTCTATTATGTTGATCTTCTAATACTTTCTTCTACTAGATTTGTGTTTAGCTTTTTCTTTCTTCTTTTTAAATTTTCTTAATGTGTAAAGCTACCTTGATTTGACATCTTTTGTCTTTTTTATTGTAAGAATTTACATCTCTAAACTCCTATCTTAGAATTGTTTTTACTCTATCCTAAATATTTTGAAATATTGTGTTTTCATTTTTAACTGTCTCAAGATATTTTCTAATTTTCTTTAATCATTTCTTATTTGACTAATTTATTATTTAAGAGTGTGTTTTTGATTCTTACATATTTTTGTATGTTCCAGTTTATCTTCTCCTTTTGGTTTCTAGTTTTATTTCATTGTGATAAGAAAAGATAAAATTTATTAAGACTGATTTGTGGTCTAACATGTGGTATGTCTTTGAGAATGTTCTATGTACACTTGAGACAAGTATGTTTTCTGCTGTAATTATGATAGTTGTAGTGTCTCATATATGTCTGTTTGGTCCATTTTGTCTATAGTATTGTTTATTCTCTGTATTTATTCATCATCTGTATTATCGTTTTATGCATTTAGAGAGAAGTTTTAAAGTCTCCTACTATTGTGGTAGAACTTTTTATTTCTCCCTTCAATTCCATCAATGCTTACTTTTTATATTTAAGCATGCTGGTGTTTGGTGAATATATATTTATTTTTGTTTTATCTTCTTAGTAAATTGACACTTCTATCATTCTGCAAAAATGCCTTTGTCTTAATCTGTTTTATGCTGCTGTAACAGCATACCACAGACTGGGCAATTTATAATAAACATACAATTATCTGGCTCACAGTTCTGATGCTGTGAGGTAGGAGGACAGCGCCAGCATTGGTGAGCGAGGGCCTTTATGCCGTGTCATCCCATGGAGGAAAAGCGGAAGGACGAGAGAGGATAAGAGTGAGCGAGAGCAAGAGGGAGGTGAACTCACTTTTATAACAACCCACTTTCACATCAAATATCCTCCTCATTAATCCAACAACATTAATCAATTTATAAGGGTACAAACCTCATGGCCTAATTACCTCTTAATGGTTCCACTATTTAATACCATCACAATGGCAATTAAATTTTTTAATAGCCATTGAATTTCAACATGAGCCTTGGAGAGGACACTTAAATGATAGAATTCCACCCCAACCCCTCAAAACTAATGTCCTTAGATCACATATAAAACATATTTACTTTCTCCCTATATGCCCAAAAGTCTTAACTTGTTCTAGCATCAAATTAAAGTCCAGAGTTTCATCTAAATCAAATATAAGTGAGACTCAAGCATGATTTATCCTGAAGTAAATTCTTCTCCAGCCATAAGCCTGTGAAAATGTTATGTGCTTCCAAAGTGCAATGGCATAGAATAGACATTCTCACTCCAAAGGGGAGAATAGGCAAGAAAAAAAAAGTAACCGGCCACAAGTCCAAAACCCAACCAGGAACACAACATTAAATCTTAGAGTTCCAGAATAAGCTTTGTTAACTCCATATCATGTTTACTAAGGACAGTGGCGTGGGTGTTGGGCCCCCAAGGCCTCAGACAGTCCCACTTCTTTGGCTTTACTGGGATTAGTCCATCCAGAATCTCTCAAAGGTTAGAGTCTCGTTCCTGTATTTCTCTCGGTCTGACACTTCAAGCTGGCAGCTTTATATTCTAGGGTCTCAGGAATAGCCCTATTCCCATGGCTCCACTAGGCACTGACCTAATAGGGGCTCTCTGAGTTGATTCCATCTATATGACAAGTCTGTACCTGGGCCACAGGCTGTCTGCAACATCTTCTGAAATCCACATGAATTCAGTCATGTACAGCTCTTGCATTCTATTCACCTGCAGAACTAGCACCACATAGATGCTGCCAAGGTTTCTGGCTGTACCTTCTGAAGCAGCAGTTTGGATTCACACCTAGGCCGGCTTGTGCCATGGCTGGAGTGGTTGAGGAATGCTGCACTGGAAAGCGGGAGCAGAGACACAAGGCATCTCTGGGCAGCAAGCCTATGGACAGTGCCCTGGTCTGTTGGCCCCCCAAATTATTCTGCCGTCTTAGAGCTCTTAGGGTCTACAATGGGAACAGCAGCCTCAAAGTTCTCTGTAGTAACTTTGGGGGCATTTTCCTAGTATCATGATGATTCCTTCAATTTGCACTGATCCCCTTAGTAAGTAGCTACTTAGCCACACCCATGGTTTGTGCTCCCACACATGCCTCTTTATTCTTTACATAGCCAGCCTAAACATTTTCAAAATCTTTCTGTTCTGATTCTCTTTTATGTATAAATTTTGTCTTTAAGTCATTTATTTCCTCTCATATCTTACTGTATGCAGTTAAAAGTAGTCATGCAGCTCTTTCAATATTTGCTTAGAAATTTCTTCTGCCAGATATCCTAGTTAATTGCTCTTTTAATTTGTTTATTTTTAATTATTTGGGGTACATAAAAAATTTGTATATTTAAATTCTGCCTTCCATGAAGCCTTCAGGCAAGCACACAACTGAGCCAAATTTGGGGGTACTTTATAACAAGATTACCTTTGCTTCAGTTTCCAGTGCCTTGTTTCTAATTTCTGTCTGAGACCTCATCAGAATGGCCTTTATCATCCATATTTCTGCTAATATTCAGATCACAATCACTTAAATAATCTCTAAGAAGTTTCAGAATTTTCTTACCTTTCTTTCTTCTCCTGAGCCTTCACCAGAATTGCCCTTAATGCTTCATTCATCACGATCCTCTAATTCTTCCAGCCTCTCTTACTACCTCTCATTCAAATGACCCCAAAGCAACTTTCACATTTTCAAGTATTTGTCACAGCAACAGCCCAACTTCCCAGTAAACATTTTCTGTCTTAGTCTGTTTTATGTTGCTGAAACAGAACACCACAGCCTGGGTAAGTTTTAATGACTAGAAATTTATCTGGCTTGTAGGTGTAGAGGTTTGTAAGTCCAAGAACGTGGTGCTGGCACCTGACCAGGACTTCATGCTGCAATGTGCTGTGGTGGAAGGTGGAAGAGGGTGGGACTGAGGAAGCAAGAAAGGACCGAACTTGCTTCTATAACAATGCATGTTCTTGATAATAAAACCACTCCTGCTATACCAGCATGAATCCATTCAGGAAGGTACAAAGCTCATGGCCTCCTCACCTCTGCAGCAGTCTCTCCTCAGACTACTACTAAGCTGGAGACTAAATTTCAACATGAGTTTTAAGAGTAGGCAGATGGTCAGACAAGATGGTAGATGAGAAACACCACCAGCCAGAGCGTCTCTGCAAGAAGGACAAATTTTAGATGAAAGAGAAAAAAACAGACAGAAAAATGGATTGGATAAGGGTTGGAAGGGAGGGTGCCTGAACCTACAGGAGACTCCACGGGAAGAGGTTGTGGAGCAGAACTGGAAGGAGAAAGGCATCGGCAGGGACTAAGCCCTGAGAGGCCTGGAGACCAGCGATGAGGGTAGGTGGAGTGGTTAAAATTCCCCGTCCTTGCATCTCAGACTGCTGGTGGCTCCTGAGCTGCTAGAGAAACCTACTGATGACACCGGCCCAGAGACTGCTGCCGCCAGGGAACAGTGAGCCTCTTGCGGACAGGACACCAGGCTCCCAGCTCCCTTGGGGCACTTCCCGGCCCACAGACCGGAGCAGTAGGCAGATTCCATGTTGTTTCTACACACTCAGTGCCTTTGTCCTCCCTGGGGGCCTTGACTCCTCAGGCCCCGTCTTGCTCATCCTCACACAGACATTAGAACTCTGCCTTCACCAGCTGTCAGTAATGACAGATAGTGACAGCCACCCCAGTGACTCTGCGATAAATTAGAGAATGGATATATCTTTCTATTTCTTGTAACTCTGTGGTATCTTTGGTATTTGTAACAGAACAAGGGCCTAGAACTGGTTTAGTAAACCTCAATGGAAATTTCCAACTCAATTATTGTGCTAAATAGCTGGGAGCACCCTTTAATATCTGATCCATTTGCATAAACAAATCATTTGGATTTAGGCAGAGTGGTGATTTCTTAATATTGCTATAAATAAAATAAGACAGAGAACCCATGAGGCATTTAGTTTTTAAAATATATTTATTTTGTATTAAATTTAAAATGTACTTTTTTATGTAAGCTGAAAAACAGATTTGTCTAAATATTTAACATATTTGTAATCACATGGAGATTAAATTAAATTTTGACTAAATATTAAGATCTGTCTCAAGGAATGAGAGTGCCCATACCTCTTTCGAATTCTAATTTCTCAGAGAGACCTCACTGTGGTGACTTCATCTTCTGAAAATTTCAAAGAATACAGCACCAAAACAATGTAGATATAATCTCTTCTTTGTAGCCAAGGTGCCATTCTCATAGACAAATTAAAAAGAAAGTCCAAACATATAATGAACATGTAAGGAAAATACAGAGAAATTTCCCTACCTTTAGGCTTGTATAAGAGAATCCATAATACAAAGTTACATCTAGTTTTTAATTTAAAAACTGAAATAGCAGATAATTTATGAGTTAACTATTTGCTAATTTTAGAAAGTTTATCTCATGGAGTTTATGTTGCTTAATAAATAATAATTTATATTCTTCAAAAGTAAACCAAGCTGCTAGTATTCTTCACTAGCCAAATATAATTTTAACTCTAAAACTTGCTAAACTTGCTAAAAACTGATGCTAAGTTTGCATTTTTTAACAAATGACATGTAAAATCATGAGAATAAAGAATAAATCATCTTTTTACTAAACTTTTAATTTATGTTTCAAAGACTCTATTGGAGCATGAGTGCATGTCATAATGTTCAGCTTTCTTTCTTGTTCAAATGATTGGTTGTCTACCTTTTTGTATGCTAATCCCTTTCCTCAGCATTCTTTTGAAAGAATCCTGTACATCTTTGTTCCTCAGGGTATAGATGAGAGGGTTCAACAATGATGTGACTGTAGTGTACAAGAAAGTGAAGAACTTGCCATGTTTTGAAGCAAAGTTGTTCTTAGGGTCTGTATACACCACTGCCACTGTCCCATAAAACATGAAGACCACCAGGAGGTGGGAGGAGCAAGTGGCAATGGCTCTTTGCCTTCCCTCCTCTGACTTCATTTTCCCCACAGCGTGAGCTATGCAGCCGTAAGAAGTCAGGATCAACCCCACGGGCAACATGGTAAAGATGGCAGCAGAGAGGGTCATCTGCCACTCGCTGCAGGAGATGTCTGCACAGGCCAGTCGAATGAGGGAATGGAGCTCACACAGAAAATCATCCAGGAGGTGGTAAGAGCAGAAGGGCAGTTGGAATGTGACAGGAGATTGGATAACAGACTCCATTAGGCCAGACCCCCAAGCCAAGTGCCAGCTTCCAACAGAGTGGAGGATTCATGATGACGGTGCAGCACAGGGGCTAGCAGACAGCAACGTAGTGGTCAAAGGCCATCACCACCAGCAAGATGCATTCTGTGATGCCAAGACAAATGAATATACAGAGCTGGATGACACAGCCTGTGTAGCTGATGCTCTTGTCTGGTCCCCACAAGTCTGACAGCGTCTGCAGCAGAGTGGTTGTGGTGAAGCAGAGCTCCAAGAAGGAAAGGTTGCTAAGAAAGAAGTACATGGTGGTGTAGAGACGGGGGTCCATGCAGGAGAGCAAGATAATGGTGGAGTTGCTGAGGATTATCATGGTGTAAAAGATGATTATGGCCCAGAAGAGAACTATTTCTAGCTGGGGCCATTCGGAGAAGCCAAGAAGGATGAAGCCTACTGGGAAACTCTTGTTGGTCATTTCTGCTGCTTTTGTTATTGGTGTTTGAAGGTAATGGTAACAAAGATTTTGTGAATGGATTTGCATGAAGACTCTACTGCCATTTATTTACAGAAGGTAAGCATAATTAGTTGTCTAAGACCTGTGGATGTATTCCCTTACATTCTGCCAATGGCATACAATCTCCTTTCCACAGGTGGTTTCCAACAAAGGTGTATTTGTAGATGCCAAACTTGGAACTCATCTCTAAAGTTTGTAGTCACAACATCTCCATGGATACCCTCACACAGTCACGTTAGATCATGCACATATGTCTTCCAGATTGTCCATTCAGGCACGTATATAGTAACTCTTTAAAAACTTGAAATTAAATGTTAAACACAAAGATTAACCTTCAAATATGCAATATCCAAATTTAGCAGAGCATTATTTTGCATTATTTGGTGATATTAATAGGAACACATGAAATGCAGATTATCCCAGGAATAAAGTCCTTCT
Source organism: Cheirogaleus medius (assembly GCA_008086735.1). Taxonomy (NCBI): domain Eukaryota; kingdom Metazoa; phylum Chordata; class Mammalia; order Primates; family Cheirogaleidae; genus Cheirogaleus; species Cheirogaleus medius. Next base: position 627,418 of record VBSM01003177.1, on the reverse strand, counting down.
GCTCAGCCATTAACATAGATTCTAAGAAACATAACCCTTAACATAATATTATTCTCGAAGTATCTAGAGAGGTATATTGGTATAGGAGACACACCAGTTTCTAAACGATGCAATACCAGGATTATTCACTTTAAGTAAATTAACTTAAAGTAAAAACTTAAAAATCCCAAATCAGTATTCTTATCTGAGAAATGAGTATAATAACTCCCACCTCAGAAGAAAGAAGTCCAAATTAAATAGGATAACAGCTTAATAGTGCCTGCTGGCTTTCAGCACAAAACTCCAAGCACTTATAAAACTAGTGGAATAGAAAGCACTCTAATGCTGTCTAATTCTTGCCCCGCAAATATCCTCAATAATCAACAGACATAATAAATAACTGTCAACCAAAATCCACAACTAAAAAGTAGAAATGAATCACAGTGACAGAATTATGAAGTCCACAATTATTGTATATTTCGTGTGATGGGCAGGGAGAGAAGATGACACAGGGACATTAGCTAAATAATACCAACCCAGAGCATTAGATTTGGGAAACATTTTTCTGGAATATTACTTTTCTGTCTTCCAGAAACTGTAGAATATTTTAAAAGAAATCAAGAATATGAAAGGCATGGGACATAAAAAATAATGTTAGCTGAAAGGAATCTGAGTGAATGCTTGTGAATCTGAATTAGATTCTGAAAGTCAGAAAACAATGTAAACATGCGGGGCGCCCTATGGGGGACCACTTCTGTTCAGCAGCAGATCCACATGCAGGTGTCCGGACGCCAGGTGTGGACGCTGCCGCACACAGAGAGGGAGGCCTCTCTGATCGCAAGGGCCGGGCGAGGGAGACAGCGCGTGGGTAAACGAGCAAATAACTGGAAGGATTCAGGTGTTTCAGCTGCTATGTTCTATAAACTAAAACACAGCAGAGTATTATATTAATAATTCAGGATAAAAATAGCGGATGCAAGAATGAAGGATCGTTTGAATGTTCCCGCAAGTGTTAACTGCTCTTGGTAGTGTTAAACAGCTCTTAAGTGTTAACAGCTCTTAGTAGTGTTAAACAGCTCTTAAGTGTTAACAGCTCTTGATGCTGGAAATAACCGGGTGGGATGCAGAGAGTTGGAGAACTGTCTTTATTCCGTCTGCACCCTCAGCCGTCTTCTGTTCTTCTGACCCCCCTTCCCCGTTCTCCTCCTGCTTTTATATCTTTGGTAGGACTCAAAAAGTGTCCAATCAGCAACAAGCATTAACATCCAATCAGCAACGAGCTATAACATCCAATCAGGAACAAGCTATAACATCCGATCAGGAACAAGCTTTACCATCCAATCAGGAACAGTGGGATTCAAACAGTACCCAATCGGGATGGCGCAAGCAGCGCGGCCGGAGGACAGGAGCAGGCAGCCGAGCATAGAGCGCGGGCCCAGACCGGACAAGGCCCGGCTCCAGCAGCGCGCACCGGCCACTCGCCCGCCGCTGCCTCCAGCCGGCTCCGCACAGCACTGGTCCGCGGGGATGGGGAGCGGCGGGGAGGCAGTGAGCGGGCCGCGTCCCAGTGCCCGACGGTTTTCCCCATCATTCCCCCCTTTTGATGCCCTTATAAGTTTACACAGAGGCATCAATCTCTATGAACCTAATAACTGCATTGAGCAAACAGGGGCCCATGGTTACCATCATAAGGATCTTTTAGCCCTTTGACTTTGGTAGTTACAATTCCTGATTGGTTTACATAGTAACAGCATTCTTCCCCCAGTGAGCCCCAAGCAATAACAGAGGCACCCCATGTAGACCCAGAAAAGGATTACCAAGAAACAAGTTAGTCCAGTCTCTTGGGGCAGAGGTCCCGAGTCCAATTCGCATGAGAGTCCAGACCAGTGGTCCCATTCAGTCCTTGGCTTCCAGCCAGATTCAGGGCCAATCCGTATACATGGTTCCTTTTCTCTTGGGCATACCTGAGGGCTTGGGCAAGCACCCATAACTCTGCCCTCTGGGCTGACCATCCCTGAGGCAGAGGGGCTGATCTGATGACTTCGCTCTCTGTGGTGACTGCGTAGCCAGCCAACTGTTTGCCGTTTTGGATGTAGCTGCTGCCGTCCGTGTAGAGCTCTGGGTCAGGTGCCAGCAATGGACTATCTTTCAAGTCTGGCCGGCTTACACAGACTTCCTCCACGGCCTCAGTGCAGTCATGTTCCGGGGGACCTGGCTCAGTAGGAAGGAAAGTGGCAGGGTTTAAAGTCCGCACAGTCTCGATGGTGATCCGTGGGTTTTCACACAGCAGTCCCTGGTACTGCGCCAGCCGACTGCTAGAAAGCCATCGGTGCCCTGATGCATTCATCAAAGCCACTACTGCATGCGGGACCTGCACACGAATGTTTTGCCCGAGCGTAAGCTTGTCTGCCTCCTTGATTAGCAAAACAGTTGCTGCCAGTGCTCGCAGGCAAGGCGGCCATCCCGATGCTACCGAGTCCAGCTGTTTGGACAGATAGGCTACTGGCCTCTCCCTGGGGCCTACAGTCTGCGTCAGTACCTCCAGAGCTACCTGCTTCTTCTCGTGCACAAACAGGTTGAAGTCCTTGGTGACGTCCGGCAAGCCCAATGCGGGGGCCTTCTTAAGCAACTCTTTCAGTTCTTGAAAGGCCTCTTCCTGGCTTTCGGTCCATTCTAGTTCCCCACTATCGGGTCCCCATAATGCCTCATATAAGGGCTTAGCTTTCAGGGAGAAACCTGGTATCCATATGCGACAGAATCCTGCCGCCCCGAGGAACTCCCGCAGCTGCCTCCACTTTGTCGGCCTTGGGCTGGTGCAGACGGTGTGCTTGCGCTCGTGTCCCAGTGTGCGGCGCCCGTGGGTGATGTGGAAGCCCAGATACTTGACCTGCTGTCTGCAAATCTGTGCCTTCTTCCAGGAAACCTTATATCCTTTATCTGTAAGTAGCTGCAAGAGACAGCAAGTCCCCTGCTCACAGTCCTCCTTAGTTACTCCTGCTAGAAGGTCATCAACATATTGCAGCAGTGCACAGCGAGTCTCTTCTCGGGGGAAGAGATCTAGGTCTGTAGCCAAGGTTTCCCCAAACAGGGTTGGTGAATTCTTGAACCCTTGCGGCAGCCGCGTCCAGGTAAGCTGGGTCTTTCTTCCTGTCTGGGGGTCTTCTCATTCAAAAGCGAACAGCAGTTGGCTCATTGGAGCCAGCTGCAGGCAAAAGAATGCATCTTTCAGGTCTAGACAGGAGAACCAGGTGGCATCTGGTGGGATGAGTCCCATGAGGGTGTACGGGTTCGGGACGAGCGGATGGAGGGTCACCATGGCCTCGTTGACCAGTCGCAGGTCCTGGACAGGGCGATACCCTCCACCATTCGGTTTCTTGATGGGAAGAAGCGGCGTATTCCAAGGAGATTGACACTCCACCAATATCCCTTCCCTGCTTAAGCCTCTCGATGTGTTCCCGTATCCCTTCTCTTGCCTCCTTGGAGAGGGGGTACTGCCATCTCCTGACTGGCTGGATGCCAGGCTTCACCTCAATCACTAAAGGGGCATGCTGGTGCACAAGGCCGGGGGGATTATTTTCCGCCCAGACCAGCGGGAAACCTTGCCTGAATTCAGTGGGATTTTGTTCCTCCGTGGCCTCCTCATATAACCTCCACTCTGCCTCTTGTGGAAGGGTGACTGCCATTACGAGGGCCATCCCTGGGGTGCTGAGCCTGAGACTTGCAGCTCCTTCAGGATGGAAGGTGATCTGTGCCCCATGTTTGCTCAGCAAGTCCCCTCCCAAGAGAGGCACCGGACAGTCTGGCATGTAGAGGAACTCATGCCTTATCTGATGGCCCCCCATTTGGCATACCCGGGACTGGCAAAAGGGCCTGGCTACCCGAGTCCTGGTAGCTCCAACTATAATTGTTTCTGGCTTTGCCAGCAGGGCCACTGGAGTTGTCACAACTGAGTGTTCTGTTCCAGTGTCCACCATGAATGTCATTTGTTGGCCCCCTTTCATCTTGACCATGGGTTCCCGAGGGCTGAAGGAACCCGGTTGGCCCAACTCGGAGTCAATGCCAGCGAGCACCACTAGCTCTTGGGCTTCCGGTTCCTGCTGAATAGTCCTGAATGGGGCCCTCCCTTGTGATAGGTGACTTCCGGTTCCCCCCTTTTGTGGGGGTCCGAGCTACACTAGCTGACTTCCTTTGTGGGGGCATTCATTCTTCCAGTGGCCGAGCCCCTTGCAATTGGCACACTGGTCTCTTGTCAGGGGTGCCTGTCCTCTGGTTCCCCCCTTTTGTGGGGGTCCGGGCTGCACTAGCTCTTGGGCTTCCAGTTTCTGTTGGATAGTCTCCAACGGGGCCCTCCTTTTCGACAGGTGACTTCTCTTGTGGGGGCATTCATTCTTCCAGTGGCCAAACCCCTTGCAATTGGCACACTGGTCTCTTGCCAGGGATGCCCGTCCTCTGGTTCCCCCCTTTTATGGGGGTCCAGGCCTCTTGGATGGGTTGAGTCTGCCGAGGGCGGCAGCCAGGAGGGCAGCCTTTTTCTTCATCTTCTGATCTTTCTCCTTCTGAGCAGTCTAGTCCCAGTTGACATACACCTTGTGGGCCACTTCCATTAACTGTGTGATGCTCATGCCTGTAAATCCTTCAAGTTTCTGCAGCTTCCTCCAGATGTCAGATGCCGCTTGTCCAACGAACGCTGCATTCACCATTCTCTGGTTTTTGGCTGCTTCCGGGTCAAAAGGGGTGTATATTCGGTATGCCTCACAGAGGCGCTCATAGAAGTCATTGGGTGACTCCTCTGGCTTTTGGGCAATTAGGGCAACCTTGTTCATGTTGGTTGGCTTTTTGGCCCCTTCCCGCACTCCCTGGAGAAGAGCCTCTCGGTACCGCTCCAGTGCCGCCTGTCCTTCTGGTGTGTTGAAATCCCACTCTGGGTTGGTCTCAGGCACCACTCGTGATGCCCATTGTTCCACATACAGGGTGCCCACTGGCGCCTGTTCCTGCAGCCACTTCTGAGTTCCAATCATGATCTGACGCCATTCTTCAGTGCTAAAGAGGATCAGCAAGAGTTGCCAGCAATCTACCCATGTGGGATGGTGAGTCTGGAAGATAGATTCCAGGAGGTCGACGAGGGCCTGCGGTTTCTTCGAGTAGGATGGGGTATGGTGCTTCCAATTCAATAGGTCAGTGGTGGAAAAAGGCTGATAATACAGGGCAGGTTGCCCTGGTTGGATGGTTCTGTCATCCTGAACCTGTGGTGGACCTCGCATTTCACGCAGAGGCATCTGGAAGGCCGGGGTAA
>VBSM01003177.1:591444-622046 GCA_008086735.1 Cheirogaleus medius | reverse complement strand
GTCAGAAATGTTAGAGCTATGATTCAGAGCAGGTGCTATGTCCCGAAAGACCCCCATGTTCTGGGCAGCAGCCATACTTAGAATCTCCTGTGTTCAGGACAGCTCCCAACACCCACTAATTCCAGGAAACACCGCTTCTTTCCAAGAAATAACATGCATATTCCTCGCCTTGTTCAGCCTATAATTAGCCAGTGCTTGAATAGACAGGACAATGGGAGCTGTTCTCCTCGCAGGGAGGACTGTGGAACAGATTTTCTATACTTCCTAAATAAAGCTCGTGTTTGCTTTATACCGTCAGCTCGCCCTCAATTCTTTCTTGCATAAAGCCAAGGACCCACCTGGATGTCCAGTGGTTGGCAGCACTGGCAGGTACTGTTCTGTGTCAGTGCTGAGAGGCGGGAACACCGGGGTCGTCATACAATAAACAGTAAAATCAACAAAGCTCCATAAAAGTCCTATTGGGATTGCTTTAAGCTTGTCAATTATTTTTAATAGCATTTACATGCTTACTATATTGAGACTTCTATCCAGTTTCTTTTATGCCCACTTGTGGAGTATTACAGTGCTTCATTACAGATATTACAGATTTTGTGGACCTTTATTTCTGTGCAGTTTGCGATGTTTGCTCTTAGGTAGGGATTTCTTTTAACTGTATTTTATAACTGGTTGTTCTTGGCATAGAGGAAAGCTACTGATTTACTTTAATCAGTAGACCCGCCACTGAAATCTTACTAGGTTGCTATTTTAATTTTATAATTCCCACCATGATCCTTTACAGGAGAGTTTCCATTTAATCCTTTCAACAACCCTAGGTAGTAGAAGTGGCTATTGTCCTGAACAAGTTATCCAGGATGCACCCAAGACTACTTCTCCAAATGTCCAAATGTCACTGATTATTTCTATCTCACTCTCTCTCCCTCCCATATTGGACCTCTTCTTATTATGGGACCACATCAACATTATGCTTGTTTAGAATCCTAGAAATTGCTACTTACCCTTCCTGGAGTACATCCCCCAACAATATTTGCAAGTCCATTTGTTTTACCGTCTCCTCAAAAACAGCAGTCTCAGCCCAACTCTCCTTCCAATGTGCTGCTGTTTTGTTATTCTGTTTCATGTTCTAAGCCCTACATCCTGCTTCTATCCTTACCTCACCCTTAATCAGTATGTCTGTTACAGCAAGTGTTACAGCAGGTGGTCCCGAGGACAAACTGGGGCACACGGAGAGTCAGAGAATCAAAGTTTATTCGCCAAGGGGCTCAGAGGGGCCTCGCCACCAGATTCTGAGCCCACCGTATTTGGCACAGCAATAATCTAAGCATCAGTGTGAATGTTACATTTATGCTTTCCACACATGTGGAGTCCTACACACACACACACCCACACACACACTTGGCCTTTTCCCTCAAAGAAAATATATTTTACTTTTATTTCCTATTTTCTCCCACTTTTTTGTTGATTCTTTGGAGATTTTAGTCCCACATTGAAAAACACATTGCATATCAAAATTTATATCAAATGTTATTTAGATGTGTTAGAGCCAAAATCCGCAGGACCGCGGGACAGAGAGACAGAGTCACTGAGATTGTAATCACCAAAAGGAGTTTTATTATGTAGCTAGCTAGGGTCCAAGCCTCAGAGCACCAACGCAGTGGCCTCTATTCGGGCAGGGACCCCGAATGGGGTGAGGTGAGCTTTTTATACTCAGTGCACATAAGCTGTCCACGCGCTGATCATGCATCTGCCCTTTACAGTGATTTGTTCTACATTCTGATCACGCAGCTGCCCGTTACAGTGATTGGTAAGCTCCTTATCGGCCATTTTTTTCAGCCTTTTACTTCACCCTGTCCTTGACTGGTCCTAATCTGTTCCGGGTCCCAGTCGATGGGCTCCGGAATCAGCACTTTCTCCTGCCTTTTGTTTCAGCCCATAATGCCCTGCGATAAGCTGCAGTCAGCAAGCAAGCAGTAACCAGAAGCTAGAAGACAGCCGTTACCCTAATAGCCCAGTATTCTACAGATGTGACTAATAGTTTTACTTGTTTCTTGCTCAATATATTTTCTTATGAACCAAATTATCCTCATCAACCAATATGTCATCTCTTTACTGTAGTATATTCTCAAGTAACCATTTTAGATAAATTAAGTTTGTGGTCATATTTCTAAAGCTTCTTATGTCCCCAAATTAACTTACTTTACTTGCTCATTTAATGTCACATTAAATGTGTATAGAATCTACTTTAAGTACCTTCTGAAATCCAGTGTGGCTGATAAAATGTGAAGTTAGTTCATTAAAGTACATGTTTCTCCTCCTACTCTGAGAGCATAGTTTTTGTGTCCCTTTGTGTTCTGCAATGTGCATTGTCCAGAATTTGAATTGTATTTACCCAGCCCTGTTATCCCAGGTATAAAGACAAGTATCTTTCCTCATCCCAGGGAGACGTTTTCCGTCATTTTGTCCTGTTAGCCCCTCACTTTCTCTCTGGCAAACTTCAGCCAGGGCATCCTCCTGCGTCGCTGTTCTGACGCAGACTGGTGCTGATTCGCTAGGGCCAACTGTGCACATCCTGTCCCACATCTGTGGTCAGCGACCTCACCTTGGCAACTTGAATTAGCTGTCTGGGGAGTGTGTATACCATGGAAACTGGCAATCACTACAAATAATACAGATCAGTGGGTTGTTTTATTTTGATTCTTACTGTTATTTTCAGAGAGAGATAGGATACCAGCCCACAGCTGCCTCTACATCAATGACCTATGTATTTCTTTTTCATCATATACAGGATGTATACTTTGATTTTATCTTCCACTTGCTCAACTACTTTTCAGCTGTGTCCCATTTTTCTATTCAGCCCTGTTACTATTTTTTCCTTCTAAGTTAAATAAACTCTTTAAAAATCATATGTTTCCAGTTGTTTTTATCTTTCTTCTACTTCAGAAACCATTTAAAACTTCCTTTTACTTTGTATAGAATTATTCTTCAATGTTTAGTAATTCTTTTTTTTTTCCTCCTCTTTTGTTTTTCTCATTTCTTGGTTTTTTCCCCATTATTGATGAGTTTGGTTTCACTCAAATGTGTGGAAATTCTTTATTGTTTTCTCTTTCTTATATTTCATAACACCCACTTGCCTTGCTCTATTGCTTTCTAAGACTCCCTGAAACATATGAGGCTTGGCGATAGTATATCTGCTCAGCATTATGGTGATTCCTTTTTTTTTTAATTTCAAAATATTAAGAGTACAAGTATTTCAGTTACATTGACAGCTTTTATAATGCTTAAGCCAGGGCTATAAGTGTGCTCATAACCCAAATAGTGTTCACTGTATCTATTAGGTAGGTTTTTACCCCTCTTCCTTCATGATTTCCAATGACTTTTACTTCCCTCTGTGCTCATGTGTGCCCGTCTATTAGTTCCGAATTACTAGAGAGTGTGTGTGGTAGTTGTTTTTATGTTCTTGAGATACTTCACTTAGGAGAATGGTCTCCAGTTCCACCCAAATTGTTGCAAAAGACATTAATTCATTTCTTTTGATGGCTGAGTAGTACTCCATGGTGTGTGTGTGTGTGTGTATCACATTTTGTAAATCTACTCACGAATTGATGGGCATGTAGATTGACTTCACATCATTGCAATTGTGAATTGTGCTGTCATAAATATTTGAGTGCACATGTCTTTGTGATAAAATGATTTCTTTTCCTTTGAGTAGATACCCAGTAGTGGGATTGCTGGATTGAATTGTAAATCTACTTTTAGTTCTTTGAGAAATCTCCATACTATTTTCCATAGAGGTTGTACTAATTTGCAGTCCCCCCAGCAGTGTATAATGTTCCTTTTTCTCTGTATCCACACCAGCATCTGTTGTTTTTGGACTTTTTAATAAGAGCCATTCTAACAGGAATAAGGTAATATCTCATTGTGGTTTTGATTTGCATTTCCCTGATGATTACTTTGCACATTTTGTCATATGCCTGCTGGCTATTTGTAAGACTTCAAGTACTATGTGGAATAGAAGTGACAAGAATAACCAATCTTTTTAAATTATTATTTCAGGATATTATGGGGGTACAAACAATTGGGTTACATGTCATGATTTTGCCTCACCCAAGCCAGGATTAGAGGTGTGCCCTTCCCCTGTACAATGCTCACCGCATCCATTAGTTGTGAGCTTACCCACCCCCACCTCCCAACCCCCAATGAATATTACTATCATGTTAGCACCTTAGTGTTGATCAGTTAGTGTCAATTTTATAGTGAGTACAAGTGGTGCTTATTCTTCCATTCTTGTGATACCTCACTTTGAAGGATGGGCTCGAGCTCTATCCAGGATAATATAAGAGGTGCTAGATCACCATTCCTTTTTATAATTGAGTAGTATTCCATTGTATACATATACCACATTTTATTAATCCACTCACGGATTGAAGGGCATTTGGGTTGTTTCCACATCCTTACAATAGTGAATTGTGCTGTGATAAACATTCAAGTGCAGATGTCTTTATTATAGAATATCTTTTGTTCCTTTGGGTAGATGCCTAGTAGTGCTATTGCTGGATTGAATGGTATTTCTATTTTTAGCTCTTTAAGTATCTCCAAATTATTTTCTATAGATGTTGCACTAATTTGCAGTCCCATCAGCAGTGTAAGAGTATTCCCATCTCTCCACATCCACGTCAGCATTTGTTGTTTCAAGACTTTTTGATAAAGGCCCTTCTCACTGGAGTTAGGTGATATCTCATTGTAGTTTTGATTTGCATTTCACTAATGACTAGATATGTTGAACATTTTTTTTATATGTTTGCTGTCATTTATCTGATGAATGACCTTTCTTGTATTGTTCTGGATTTTAGAGGAAAAGCTCTTAACATTTGTTTTGTTAAGTATTATGTTATTATGTATTATCTATGGGTTTATCATATACGGCCTTTATTATGCTGTGGTATATTCCTTCTATATTTAATTGATTAAGATTTTTTATCATGAGGGAATGTGGAAATTTATCAGACGTTTTCTCTGACTCAATTTAAGTGATTATGTTTTTTGTTGTTCATTCTGTTAATGTGAAATATAATGTTTATTGACTTACATCTGTCAAAACATCCTTGCCTCTCTAGGAGGAATTCCAATTGATCATGGTAAATGATCTTTTTAATGCTGTGAACTAAATTAAAATCTTAAGGCTACCCCTCCCCCACGGGCTGACTCAATGGACCCCCTCTTGGCCAAAGGAATATCCTAAAACTAAATTGCCTGCCAGGAGGAAAGAGGTCACACAGGCCTCATCATGCCCCCTCCCTTCATGGGGACATCCTTTGTAAGTGCTTTAACAGGCCTAAGGGCATGCAAGACAAGCCTGCAGATCCTCAATTTATACAACAAATGTATGTCCAGTGGCTTGTCTCTGATTAACAGAGTTCCTTATGTTAAAACATTCCAAGCCTCTAGACAAAACTTCATGTCTTTAACCAATTACAAGTCAAAGAATCTTTAAACCCACCTATAACTTGTAAGCACCTGCTTCTAGATGGCTCACCTTTTCATGCCAAACCAATGTATGCCTCCCACATATTGATTTATGACTTCACCTGTAACCCCTGTCTCTCCGAAATGTATAAAACCAAACTGAAACCCTGCCACACCAAGTCCACTGCTCAAGGCTTCTTGGGCATGGCTCCGGGTCATGGTCCTCAAGTTTGGCTCAGAGTAAATCTCTTTAAAATTATTTTACAGAGTTTGGCTTTTTTCCATTGACAATGTAGTGTTGAATTTGATTTACTAGTATTTTTTGAGGATTTTTCATTCATGTTTCTAAGGGATATTGGTCTGTAGGTTTTTTTCTGTTCATCCTTGCCTAGATTTGTATCAGGATAATGCTGGCCTTGTAAAATGAATTTGGAAGTATTCCCTCCTCTTCATTTTTTTTTTTTGGAAGAGTTTCAGAAGAATTTGTATTAGTTCTTTAAATTTTAAGAGAATTCAGCAGAGAATCAATATAGTTTTGGGTTTTTCTATGATAGGAGATGAAAGGGGAGGCCTTGCTGAAATAACAGGAAAATACGTAATCCCACAAATTTGTAACAGCATTTCAAGATCAATCATGAGCTCTCCCTGCTTCCTGTTCTTTCTGTCCCTAGCTCGCAGGCACCCTGCAGGGACTGTGTTTCACAGGCATCTGAAAGGAGCCCAGCACACAGAAAGGAAATGTAAATCTTTCCCTCTGCATTCACAGCTCAAGCCTTCAGAATCTGTTTCTACTGCCTCAGGTGCTCCTGAGCCACTCCTGGACTGACAGCAGGGGGCAAACTCTAGGTCTTAGCTTCCTGCCCAAAACCTTATCTCAGGGGCAAAATCACATCCCTGTGTAAGCCTGACTACATCTCAGAGATAGGAGCTTTCTCTGCCCCTAGAGCAGAGAAAGAAAGAAAGATGGACAACCTGATGTCTCATAGCTGCCTGCAAATTTCTCCACCCTGCTTCTGTTTCAACTAACAGCAATCACTGTTTTTTTCTTTCCCTTTGTCCCCATAACATCAGCAAACCACATGGCCTCACTGCTGGCACCCCGTTCTCTTTGGGACGCCATGCCCTCTCCTTGCTCTCCCTCTTTCCTCTCTCTCTCATTCTCTCCTTCTCTCTATTCTTCTATCAACGGAAAAGAAGCCAAATTCTGTAAAATAATTTAAAAACATTTATTCTGAGCCAAATTTGAGGATCAACACCCGGAGCCATGCCCAAGAAGCCTGGAGCAAATGGACTCACTGTGGCTGGGTTACAGTTTGGTTTTAGACATTTCAGGGAGACAGGGGTTATAGGAGAAGTCATAAATTAATACATGGGAGGCATAAATTGGTTTGGCATGAAAAGGTGGAACATCTCAAAGTGCGGGGCTTACAGGTTATAGGTGGGTTTAAAGATTCTTTGACTTGTAATTGGTTAAAGACATGCAACTTTGTCTAGAGGCTTAGAATGTTTTAAGAGAAGGAGCTGTTTATAAGAGACAAGCCACTGGACATACATTTGTTGTGTAAATTGAGGACTTGCAGCTTTGTCTTGCATGCCCTTAGGCCTGTTAAAGTGCTTACAAAGGATGTCCCCAAGAAGTGAGCGGGCATGAGGAGGCCTGTCTGACCTCCCTCCTCCTGGCAGGCAATTTAGTTTTAGGATATTCCTTTGGCCAGGAGGGGATCCATTCAGTCAGCCAGTGGGGGTGAGCCTTACAATTTTATTTTAGTTCACAGTCTTTTCAGGCCACATGCTGCAGATACTCATCCCAATCATAAAAGTTTTTTTCCTGCTTCCTATAGATTTAAAACTTACTAAGTATAATTTTTATCATTAATAAATTTATACAAAAAATATAATAAATAATTTATCAGCCACCTTACTATAAATTACTAAAAAGACTAAAATGTTATAACACGATAAAAGTCTCTAAAATTTCCTTAGCTTAAATATTAATGGTGCTTATATTTGCTCCAAGTCTACCACTAAACCCAAGAATATAGTACCTCAATACTTATAAGTAAATTTGTTTTATAGCTTCGCCTTTGACATTTTGCATTTTACTCTTATGTCATCTAAAAGATTTTAAAATATTAATGAGTGCCTGTCTACCTCTGATCCTGTTTGGCTTATTTAATTGGCTGTAAGCCCCATTTTGGCTCTTCAGTCCTCTTGGCCACAAGGGTCCCACTGAGGGACTAAATAGACCCAGGGCAGGTAGCCACACCACCCTGGCAACAGATGGGACAAAATGAAAGTTTGGCCATAGATGCGCCTCTGACAGATCTTGGCCAAAAGGAGGGAATTGTGAACTAAAGTAAAATATTAAGGCTTACCCCCACACCGGCTGACTAAATGGACCCCCTCGTGGCCAAAGGAATATCCTAAAACTAAATTGCCTACCAAAAAAAAAAAAAAGTCAAACACGCCTTGTCATGCCCTCCTCCCTTCTTGGAGACGTCCTTTGTAACCCATTAACAGGCCTAAGGGTATGCAAGACAAACCTACAGGTCCTCAATTTACACAACAAATATATGTCCAGTGGCTTATCTCTGATAACTGCTCCTTATGTTAAAACATTCCAAGCCTTTAGACAAAGCTTCATGTCTTTAACCAATTACAAGCCTAAAAATCTTTAAACCCAACTATAACCTATAAGCTCTCGCTTGGAGATGTTCCACCTTTTCAGGCCAAACCAGTGTGTGCCTCCCACGTATTGATTTATGACTTTACCTGTAACCCCTGTCTCCCTGAAATGTATAAAAACCAAACTGTAACCTAACCACATTGAGTCCACTTGCTCAAGGCTTCTTAAAAATGGCTCCGGGTCATGGCCCTCAAATTTGGCTCAAAATAAACCTCTTTCAAATATTTCAGAGTTTGGATTTTTCCGTCTACACATTTGAGCAGGATGTGTATTCTGCAGCTCTTGATGGAATATTCTGCACGTGTCTGTTAAGTCCATCGGTCTAAAGTGCAGTTGGAATGTGGCGTTTCATGTTTGATATTCTCTGTATGATCTGTCTATTGTTGAACATGTATGTTTAATTTTTCTGCTATGACTGTATTGCTATCTATCTCTACCTTTAGATCTATTGAAATTTGCTTTATTTTTATGTACTTCAGTGATCTGCTGTTTGGTGCACATATATTTGTAATTATTATATCCTCTTGCTGAATTCACCTCCATATCATTATATAATTACTTTATAACTATATAATGACTTTCTTTGTCTCTCTCTGTATAGTCTATTACTTAAAGTCTATTTTATCTAAGTAGCTACTTCTGCTCTCTTTTGGATTCTGTTTACATGGAACAGCTTTTCCATCCCTTCACTTTCAGACTGTGTGCAGCTATGCATGTGTGCCGATGAAGTGTCTCTGGTAGGCAACATATAGCTGTTTCTTTTTTTTTTTAATCTATTCAGCCACTGTATGTCGTTCTTTTGGACAATTGAATCCATTTATGTTCAAAGTAGCTCCTTTGTTCCTTCTTTTTTCTCTTAGTGTCTACCTTTATGGTTAAGTGATTTTCCGTAGCAGAATATATGTATCCTTTGGGGTTTTTTAAAAATTTTTATCTACTTACAGGTTTTTGTTTGATGGTTTCCATGAGGTTTTCAAAAAACATTTCATATTTATAATAGAATATTTTAAGCTGATAACAGCTATGACCACAAAAAATTATCTTTGAAAGAATTCTGTTTTATTTTGTTCCCCCATTTCTAGAGTGTTTTTTATGGGACTCCAGTGCATACATACATAGTTTTAGATTTGTCAGTATTAAAAGGGTACAAAGGTTTTTGTTACATGGGTACCTTATGTAAGGCTTACGTCAGGGCTTTTAGTATGCTCATAACCAGAATAGTGTTCATTGTACCCAACAGGTATGTGTTTAACCCCCTGCTCCCAGCCTCCCCTCTTCTTGGTGTCCAATGTCCTTTATATCTCTTTGTTCCCATGTGTGCCCATTGTTTAGCTCCCAATTATTACAGAGAACATGTGGCATTTGTTTTTCCATTCCTGAGATACCTGATTTTGGATAATGGTCTCCAGTTCCATCCAAGTTGTTGCAAAGGACATTATTTCATTCCTTTTTATAGTTGAGTAGTACTCCATGGTGTGTGTGTGTGTGTGCAAATATATACACCACATTGTCTTTATCTACTCATGAATTGATGGGCGCTTAGGTTGATTTCACATCTTTGTAATTGTGAATGGTGCTGTGATAAACATTCAAGTGCAGGTGTCTTTTTTATAAAATGACTTCTTTTCTTTTAGGTAGATACCCTGTTGTGGGATTGCTGGATTGAATGGTAAGTACATGTTTATTTCTTTAAGGAACCTCCATACTGTTTTCCATAGATGTTGTACTAATTTGGAGTCCTACCAACAGTGTATAAGCATTCCAATCTCTCTGCATCCATGCCAGTATCTATTGTTTTATGACTTTTTGATAGTGGCCATTCTGACAGAATAAGGTGTATTTCAGTGTGGTTTTAATTTGCATTTCCCTGATGATTAGTGATGTTGAGCATTTTTTTCATATAGTTTTTGGTCATTTGTCTATCTTCTTTTGAAAACTTCTGTTCATGTATTTTGCCCACTTTTTAATGATGCTGTTTGTTTGTTTTCCTTGCTAATTTGTTTGAGTGTTTTAAGTAGAATCATCAAATATGTTTATCATTATGGCCAGCAAATTGAGAGTTGACAGTACGCTCTTTAATTCTTCTAAAGTAAGAGTAAGCATTTTATATCCAGTCTGTTTGACTTCAGAAAAAATATAGGAAACTGGTTCTCTCATACCTTTTTCCAAAACACTGCAGGATCATAAAATAATTGAGCATGTCAAGATGAAAAAAAATCAGTACTTTTCATTATTCACAAGTTGGACATAGCCAATTAGAAAATTATAGGTATGCAAACAACACATTTGTGGTTTTACGTAACATGTTAAACAGGACCCCACTTATGCCGAATATCCTCCCAGTCAGTCCTGGTGTTAAGTAAAGGTCTATTCCACTTAGATCAACATCATTTAGTTCACCATCTTCATTCACCTGGTAATTTTGTCTTCAGTCTTGCACATCTCTGATTGATTAGCACAGAAGTAACATTTCTCAAATGCAAATCTGATCATTTCATTACTTTTTGTAAAACCCTAGGTCACAGAAGTTTAAGAAATGAGGCTAAAAATTTAGTGAGAAAGGAGGACCACTGGAACATTTATCTCCCCTAATTGATCAACCCTCTGATCTGTGCTCACATTGTGCCTTTTCTCTGCATCATGTCCCTGAGCATGTTCCCATCACTCCAGCATCCCACACTCTGCTGAGGATGACTTCTAGTCACCATGCAACACTGAGCTCTCAGATCCTTTGAACTGAGATATCACAGGTAGAACTGATGTGTCTTTATGAACTGTACTCTGCACATGAGTATCAAAGCAATTTATGTATTTTATTAAATCTGTTTGCACACAGAACCACACTTACAGTTCAAACTACTTGGGGACAGTAGCCACGTGTTATTCAGAATTTAATCTTACTTAGTTTTTTAAAAAGTTCTAATATAGTATAACATGTTTGTTGAATAAATGAAGAAAGGAAAGTTGACACCCTCTCTCTGTTTGTTTGTATAAGAAGTTACATACTTCAAATATCAGCTCAGATGCTGCCTTGAGCCGGCAACCTTCCCTAAATCTTCCTTCTACTTGAGGTTAATATTTTCCCCACAGTTCTTTATGTGGTCTTAGATCTTCGATATACACATGATACAAATTATTTCAGAGAGATACCACCCACTAGATGCCTTCAAAGTTGGACCATGCAGAAAATGGTACCCCTCAACGAAGTGGGCAGATAACTGGATTTTCTCAGTACTGATTAGGCTCATTGAAATGAGCATGATTTCTAATATCTCACATCACATTACCATCACCCAGAAAGGAAAAAAGTGTTTAAGAGGGGGTGGAGAAAAGTCTGCTATTTAACTCTTCTTTCGTAAAAAAAATTCCATATTTACAGAAAAGTAATAATAAAAAAGAATAGTACAATTAGTATCTACACAGCCTTTACCTGGCCTCACCCATCATTAACATTGGACTCTTTTGCTTCGCTGCTCCTCGCTCTCGCTCTCGCTCTCTTGTCAGTTGAACACCTTATGACATTTTTCCTCTAAACATTTTATTATGCATACTCTTCTACAGAATAGAGAGCACTTAGCAACTTCCAAAAATGTAACATCAATAAAATACAATAAGAATTTTGAGCAGACAGGAGTATAAAAATGAAAAGCTTTCCCAGTACAGTGAAACAATGTCTCAAAAAGGGGTGAATATGAAATGAAACATCATGATGAAAGAGTCTGAGAAATAACATTGGCATAAAATCCTAAACATCTGACCTACAGAGAAAAGGAAACAAAATCATTAGTACCATATTTCCTACTTTACAGTTTCTTGAAAGATAGGTCCCACGTTCAACATTTTCTTCAGAGCCCCCATGACATCCTTATTCCTGAAACTATAGATTAAAGGGTTCAGCACAGGAGTTAGGATGGTATAAAAGACAGACACCATCATGTCTTTCTCAGGAGTGTGGTAGGAGCTGGGGAGCATGTAGGTGTAGATGGCGGCCCCGTAGAAGAGGATAACCACAGTCATGTGGGAGGAGCAGGTGGCAAAGGCCTTCTTCTGGCCCTCTGCTGAGTGCATCCTGTGGATGGTGAGGAGAATGAATGAATAAGAGCTTGAAATGACTGTCACGGGAATGAGGAGCATGAGGACACAGCACAGGTACATGAGCGTTTCATAGAGTGACGTGTCTGAGCAGGAAAGCATCGTTACAGCAGGGACTTCGCAGAAGAAATGGTGAATCTCCCGGGACCTGCAGTAGGGGAAGGTCATGGCGATTGGAGTGAGCATGAAGCCATCTACTGATCCCAGGAACCAGCAGCCAGATGCCAGGAAGAGACACACCCTGTGGTCCATGAGGACAGGGTAACGGAGTGGATGGCAGATGGCCATGTAGCGGTCATAGGCCATGGCAGCTAGAAGAAAAAATTCGGAACCGACTAGTGTCAAATAAAGGAACATCTGCATCCCACATTCAGGGGCTGAGATCTTATTCACACCTGTGACCCGGTCCATGAGCATCTTGGGCACAGTGGTAGAAATGTACACCATGTCCATGAGAGACAGTTGACTAATGAAAAAGTACATGGGGGTATGGAGGTGGGGGTCAGAGTGTATTAGAAGTATCAGGACAGCATTTCCAGACAAGGCCACCAGGAAAATGACAAAAATGACCACACAAAGTGCAGCTGGATGTTTGGATTGACTGAAGAGTCCCATCAGGGTGAAATATGATGCTCCAGTGTGGTTGGTCATCCAAGTGCTGCTGTCCATGAGGTTTCACTTAGGCCACCAAGAAGAGATTTAGAGTTAATGTAATGCAACTCTCTGAAAGGAACTTTTAGTGAGTCTTCACGTGTGTGTACGCACCAGCCTGATTGTGCTAACTGGAAGAAGTCCCATGGGCCTGGAGATCTGAGGATTATAAATGACCTATAATTAACAAATTTACAAAACAAACTAAGAATTCACAACTGTGGATCAAAATAATTGGTAACTTACAGCCAGGTTGCCACAGTTCAAGGTCATAAACTTCCCTGAAGACAGATAGTGTAATTTGTCAACAAGTACTGGAAATTCGCAGAACTGCTGTCCTGTGCTAACACAGAAAGTGAATCATTGAAAAAAAGAGAAATGAAATTCCTTATTTCTAGAGTTTTTGTTATAGAAGTCTGAATTGAATTAACTTCTCTGGTTTAAGGACACAATTGGGATCTTAAAGACATTCAGAGGTATATCCCATATAAGAAAGGTTTAGAAGAAAGGTTTAGAAGGTAACTAAAGTATAACTTGGAAAAAAAAAATCTATACCAAACTCTTGAACCCCATCTGCCCACAAAATCAGGCCCTGCTGCGAGGCTCTGCGGTTCTGTGGAGTGAGCCCCACATCCTCAGGAGCAGGGCAGGGGCTTCACGCAAGACTGACCCCTTGGAGCCCTGAGGGGCATAGGGCAGGGAGCGGGTGCCCAGCCAGACTGCAGCCTGGCTCCAGCTTCCCTCTATCTGCCGTTTCTCTGTCTACGCTACGTAACAAGAGGATAAGAATAATGTCTGAGCTCAGGCATGGAGAGGATCAAATGGGGTAAAGTACACTACCAGTTATCGAAGAATAAACACATTTACTCTTAAAGAGTTGTCTATACCAGTTATTCTTCAGAACCTACCTCAGAGATAGCTGTTACTATTTTGTCTTATGATGTGAGATGTTTTACTTCAGCTCTCCAGTTTCAGTACCTCGTGGTACACTTAAAATTTTGATTTTCAAAATAACATGGGAAGAGATCTATCTGCAAAATAATAAATAAATAACTAAAGCATGCAACCTGCTTCAAAAACAGAATTTGGATTTGATAAAAATTTTTGTGTGTGTATACAGACTTATTTCATATAAATGGGTATAAACTTTAAATATATATTTATAGAAATATACATATATGAATATATAAATATAAATAAATACATAATATATTTGATATTTAGCCCTGGACAAGCAGAGCTTTGTGAAGATCCCATTTCCTTTCTGTCTAGTCCGCCGTCCTCCCGGTCATCTCCTTAGAGCCCCAACCGTTGGGAGTCAGAGGTCACCGCTGCTCGCCAGACAAGACCTTAGTTCTTTTTGCAGCTTGACTGCCCGCCACGATCAATTTTCATGGAAACTGAGTCACACAAAGGAAAACTGAACAACACTGAGATGTCTGTGACACCAATTCACTGCCTCCTCCTTTGCCTCGCCGCTCCCAGCCTGCCTGTGTCAGACTCTGAGGACAGGTCTGACACATCAAACTGGGTGCACTTAGGGTGCCACAGTCACTTGCTCAGAAAAAATACACGCTGTGTAAATATGATTTAGAGTAGAATTTCTAAATAGCTGCAAAATAAATAATAAGAAAGAGCAATAGACACAAAATGCACCTGGCCTTTCTGAGGACAGTCCTTAAGATCTTCTTCCACACTTTTTCTTAAAGAGATTAAACCTTTTCAACTTTTCCATTTCTGACGTGTTAACTGTTAAATTTTAATAGCTCTTGCCAACAATAAGGAAATAATAGTTCCTCTTTCTGGGAAGACTTCGGTGGTGGTTATAATGTAGGGATATTTCAGAAAGAATTTTAGAAGTTTCAAATACATTTTGTATCTTTGTAGCAATTCTAAAAACCAGCTAAGATATTTAACTCATTAACAGTTGCAAGGCTCTGGGTGCCGACGCAGTAGACAGCACTGCAAATGAAGGTGGGGCTTCAGTGTAAGTGTCCGACACATCTGAGACACGATGGATGACAATGCACACATGTATGTTAATAACATACATATCTGCACAGGTATATATTCTACACACACACATATTCCTTATGTCAAATCCTGACCCCACTGGCAAATGGTGGCAAAGTTGTACGCAAAATTCAGACAGTCCAATAAACTGCAAAACACAACTGCTGACCTAGTCCATATTTGTCACCAAAGTAAAGCAAGGACCAGAGTGGTGAACAGCATATGTGAAGACCTAGAAGCTGTTTGCTCAGGAAGTTGAGAGACAGCAGGATGGCAAGTGAGGGGGCTGTTGCTGGACAAATCTCTGCTGCACTTTGGTAAGTGGGGGTCACTGTCATCAAGCCACTCAGAGTAGCTTACCCGAGACACCAGACAGATAAGGAAACACTGTGTACCATGCATGGTGACTGACCTCCCTGTTCATTCTTATTGTTTTCTATCCAATTGCTTGAATTTCATATAAACAGCTGAGTGCATGGTTAACTTGGGGAATTATTAAAAGTAAAGGTAGAGTAATATCAAACATTTATTTGAAACTGACAGCATCACAGGAATTGTTCTAATGCTTTACCACATTTCGTCTTTCCCAAGGGCCTATGAGATACTTTCTCATCTTATATTCTCTTGTTACAGATTAAGGAATTCAGGCTGTCAGTGTATCTGCCTAACATCACATAGCTAACTTGAGAGATGACTCAAGCCTCAGCCTGAGAGTAGAACCCAGAGCATGTAACTCTGCCTCAGTTCTCTTCGGGCCGTTGTCCTCTCTACGCAGTCTACAATTTGGGTGTGGGCCACCCACTGTCAGTTTCATCAGGAAAAATAAATATGACTGGGACATTTGTTTCCAGTGTTTTGTGACCCTCGATAATCATCCCAACTCCAAGGACAAAAAAAATGACTATTTCTGCTCTATAAAATTTCAGTCATGGGAAAACAAATGCATCATCACAGGAAAATCCAAAAATATGGAAGAAATATATATTCTTTTGTCCATAAATAATTGGAAATAAAAACCCTATTTTCTAATATGTTGCAGTAAATAAGTGTTATATAAAAGTTATAAGAGAAAAAGCACATTTTCTTCTCTCCATAAAAATAGATGGTGGGGAAAATGAGGAAACGCTGTCAAGAGCAGGCTTACCCCTTTGCTTCTGCAGCTCTAGCTGTGTGTCTGGCTGAACTCACCATCCCACGATGTCTTGAGCCTCACCTAGAAGGGCTAATGGTGTGTGGCCAGGTTAAGAGCACAAGGAAAAGTAGGAAAGTGACATCATCCCTGGTTTTACTATGTCCATTAGGGGAGTGGATGAAAGTTGTCTGTTGATAAAGTCCTTTGGGACTTTGAAGAAGAATGCAATTAAGAGAGTTAACGGAACCAATAGATAACTCTGTTGCACTTTCCTGGTTTTCTTCAAATGGCTTTTTAAATCTCCTTCTATTGTTAAACTCAAAATCATAACCAATATTAAGAATAATCTCATCATTAAAATCTTATCTATGAATATATAGCTTTAGCCTTTTTCACTTTACAAAATATATTCCATATATGTGTGTATATATCCTCATTTAATTTCCAAGTAAATTTTATGAGATATTGTTATTTTCCTTCTTATCTTTCACAGGTATAGAGTCTGAGATTGATACATCAAAGACACCACTATCAATCAGTACCGTGATCTGCACTAAAATTGAGGTCATCTCCTTCACATCTTCCTCTCACTCACTTTTCATTAGGTACTGATTGAACTCTTTTTTTTTTTTTGTCTTCTGTCACTCACTCGCAATCTGTGTTGCTTTAGTGTTGCATTTAATTTTAAAGTGTTTGTTTTTATTTTAAACACTGACATGCAAACTATAGATAAATTTAAAAACACAAACTGGTTCAATGAAAATTTTAAAACCAACCCCAATGTAATCACCCAGTCAAAAAATCACGCTTCAAAGGTTATGTCTTTCCTTCAAACTACAAGTGTTTACTGAGTGTGCACCTGCACGAGCCAGCTGGAGTAAGGCAGGGAGACAAACGGAAACCCACCATCTTGGATCTCATGGACAAATTCTTCTAAACTTTTGTTGTGTGTGCTCTCTGGAAAAACGTTGATCATTTTCCCCCTCATGAAAGGGTTTCTGTGACAGCCTTTGTCCAGACCGAGTTCCTTGTCCGCCCCCACTTGAGAGCTGGGGCCTCCTCCCACCTCCAGGGCTCCAGCCCGCCGCGCTTTGTGACTCCGGTGCCACCTGCTTTCTTATCAGGCTCGGACGGGGTGGTTCTGGGGGGACACTTGGGGATGAGGAGAAGAGAGAAACTGGGTCTTTCTTCCTGTTTCTGGCGATAGCCCCAGGCAGCGGCCGCGTGAGTGGACTCGGGTGCCAGCAGCCTGCATTGAATCTCTCCGGTTTGAAATATGTAGTGTTTGCACATGACTGACAGTATCTAAGGAAGTTAATATCTATCAAATTAATTCTACCACAATTGCAATCATCCCCTAACAGTAAATTGTTGTTGTATTCAAATTTTAAATTATAAATTTTGCTGAAATGAAAATTTTTATATAGAAAACACTCTGAATGTAAGTTTTCCCTAAGATAATTTACCATAGGATATACAGTGTTTCAAACTTTTTTATATACCACACTACATTACTTTTCTAAAAGCATTTTCAAATTGTTATAACATCAAACTGCACCTGCATTAGTATTGTGTGTACTTTTCCTTCATAGTCAATTTGATAGATTTATTATTATTTAACTTGCTTTTCTTGATTACTAATATGTTTATATGATTTTTCATGTGTTTATTCATGTAACTGCTGCTTTTGTGAAATGTGTTTATATTCTTTATAAATTTTTTCTATTGAAAACTCTTTTTATAAATATAAAAGTGTTTATATATTAAAATAGTAACTTTGTGAGTAGTATGGACTATAATATTTTTATTTCAGTTTTGATTTTGATATTTTGTTGCATCAAAATTTTAAAAAGTATTTGATTTAATATAGTAACTTTAATGATTTCTTTTGAGTGCTTTTGTGCTTAGAAAGTCTTCATGCATGTGAAGATTATTTAAAATATCTACCTTTACATTTTTTAATAAATAAGCTTAAGGACCTTTGTACATTTAAGTTCTAATACAGCAATAATTTATTTGAGGTGTGATATGCAATGGATTGCTAACATGATTACTTTCAAGTAGAGACGAATTTCAAATGGTAAATGATCTTTTCTTTCTTTTCTTCATTCATTCATTCCAAAAATATTTATTCAATAAAACTTATATGCCAGCCACTCTTCCAGGTTTATAATGGTGGAAACAAAGCCTCTGTCCGCATAGAGCTCACAGTCAAGTGTAAACAAAGGCAATGAACTAATAAATATGTAATGAAAGGTCAGGTATCAAAAACTGCATTAAAGACAAATAAAGGCAGGGTAAGGACATAAGAATGATGAGGGACTCTATTTTGCACAGGTTGGCTAAGAGCCCTTTATTTAGGTGGTGAAATTTTATCAGGCCCATAAATGAAACAGTGGAGCCAGTCATTAAACAACTGAACAGAGACGTCTAAGCAGAAGAAACACTAAGAACACAGGCTGTGGGACGGAAACTCAGTTGCCATGTCCGAGCAGCAGCAAGAAGAACTGCGGCCCCAGGCTGAGATGAGGAAGCTGGGAAAACACAGAAAATGAAGTTAGAGGTGGAGCCAAGGGACAGAGCCTGTAAAATCACGAGGGTCCTTGGAAGGACCGGAGGCGGTCACGCGCATGTTTAAGGAAAGGAGTGCAAAAGTACACATACGACGCTCACAAGAGTGAAGTGCACTTAGAGAAAAAAAGGAAATACCAACGGATTTTTGGTCCCTGTCTTCTACGGTCTCTTCAGGAAGTTTCCCAGGCGTGCTCACACACTCTTGTCCTGAGGGCAGCTGGCTTTGCCTCCTCACCCCGACGTGCCACACTTCCCAGCAACTGCCAGCCCTCACAGAACTCCACAGGCAGGGCCCCAAACTCTGGCTGTCTTCGCTTCTCTGTAAATCCTACCTGAGCATGGACTGACGGAGGAGAAGACAAGATAGGACAGATGGATAAGCATCATTGGGAAGGCTTGATGGGGAATAAATTGGGGAAGCAAGAATGCAGGAAGGAGTCCCAGCTAGTCCTGGGGAGGGATGTGGTGTCAGGCAGGGGAACGGTACCGGAGAAGGTGAGCTTGCGTTCCTGTCTATGTACACAGGAATAATGGGGCTGGGCACGTTGCAGAGGAAAATTGGAACAACAATTGGGACCTGAGTGGCCCAGTAGACCTCCACGTGGAGCTGGTGCAAGGCCGATGGGTGTGTAAATCAGGAGGTCGTGGGGAGGACAACCCTGAAATCACTGGTTGAGAATCAGCAGTGTGTGAAGGAAAGGATGGGATTGCACAAGAAGGAAAGGCCGAAGTCTCACACCAGAAGCCAGTGTAGACGAGGCCAAGTCTCCATATCATTACTTATTTCCATTGTTCTGTAACTGCATTCCTTTAAAATGCCTTGTTTTACTGATGTTGCTTTGTGCTTTTTAAGTGGAACAATTCTTGTCTTCTTGGATGTTCACATTCAAAATGTTCAAATTTTTAACAGTTTTTCCTTTAAGCTGATTTTTTAAACCATTTGGTCAGGGTCAGAGGATCTAACTAAAATT
The DNA here is from genome assembly GCA_008086735.1 of Cheirogaleus medius. Lineage (NCBI taxonomy): Eukaryota > Metazoa > Chordata > Mammalia > Primates > Cheirogaleidae > Cheirogaleus > Cheirogaleus medius. The sequence continues at coordinate 602,467 of VBSM01003177.1, read as the reverse complement.
TTGATTAGAATATAATTAAAGTATATTTGGGAAGAATTGATGTTGTTAAAATGTTGAGGATTTTCATATAGAAACATGATAGGCCACATAGGTTATTCAAATAGTTAGAAGCCAAAGCTGATTTAAATTATTTTTCATAAAATTCTTCCATAATAATTGTTGAGATTATCTAAGCACTTAAAGAACCAACACAAGTTTTTCTCAAATTCTTCCAAAAATTAAAAGAGGAAGAAGCACTTCCAAATTCACTTTGTGAGGCCAACATTACTCTTAAACCAAAGCCAGATAAGGACACTACAAAAAAGGAATATTATAGGCCAATATTTCTGATGAACATAGATACAAAAGCCCTCAACAAAACACTGGCAAACCAAATTTAACAGTGCATTAAAAAGATTCTTCACTATAATCAAGTGGGATTTATCTCTGGAATGGAAAGATGGGTTAACATACACAAATCAATAAATAACATACACCACATTAACAGAATAAATGGTAAAAATACATGATTGTCTCAACAGATGCAGAAAAGACATCAGATAAAATTCAACATCCTTAAGATTAAAAACTCAACAAATTGGTTATAGAAGGAAGGTGCCACTACATAATAAATCCTGAAGCTAACATTATACTCAGTGGTTAAAAACTGAAAGATCTTATACGATTAGGAAAAAGACAAGAGTGCTCACTCTCACTGCTTCTGTTCAGCATATTATTGGAAGTTCTAGCCAGAGAAATTAAGCAAAAAAAAAAAAAAAGAAAAAGAAATAAAAGCTTTCCAAATCATAGAAAGTTAAAATTTTCTTTGTTTGAAGATTATATAATCTTATTATAGAAAACTCTAAAGACTCCACCAAAATACTCCCAGAACTAATTAAAGAATTCAAGAAAATTGCAGAATATAAAATCAATATACATAAGTTTGTTCTGTTTCTATACACTAACAAGGAATCATCCAAAAATGAAATCAAGAAAAGAATACCATTTATAATAGCATCAAATAGAATAAAATATGTAGGATTAAATATGGCCAAGAAAGTGAAAGATCTGTTCACTAAGAAGAGATAAATAAGTGGAAAGATATCTCATATTTGTGGATTGAAATAATGAATATTCTTAAAATATCCATATTACACTAAGCAAATGTCTAATTCAGTGCAATCCCTACTAAAATTCCCATGATATTTTTCACTGAAATAAAAATAAATTCTAAAAATTTTATGTATCCACAAAATACATCAAATAGCCAAAGCAATATTGATAAGAAGAGCAAAGCTGGAGGCTTCACACTCCCTTATTTCAAACCATATTAAAAACCATAGGCATCACAAAAGTGCAGTACTGTCAAAGACTTACGTGTACATAAATGAAATAGAATAGAGAGCCCAGAGATAAACTTATGCACATATGGTCAATTAATCTTTGATAAAAGTGCCAAGAATGCATAAGGGGGAGAGAATAGTCTGTTCAACAGTGGCACTGGGAAAACTAGATATCCACATTTGGAAAAATGAAACTGGACTCTTATCTTACACCATAGCGAAAATTAAATCAAAGTGGATTAAAGACTTAAATGTAAGACCTGAAACTGTGGAATTTCCAGAAGACAACAGAGGGGAAATAGCTCTTTGGCATTGATCTTGGCAATGATATTTTGGATATGACATTAAAAGTAAAGCAACAAAAGCAAAAATTAACAAATAGGTCTACATCAAATTATAAAACTTTCCACAGCAAAGGAAGTGACAAAATGTAAAGGCAACTTACACAATGGGAGAATATATTTGTAAACTGTATATTTGAATACAAAATTTAATATCCAAAATATAGAAGGATCTCATACAACTTAATAGCAAAAAATCAAGTAACCCAATTTTAAAAATGGGTAAAGATAATAGAGAAGATATTTTCCAAAGAAGACATACAAATAGCCAACAAGTACATGAAAAGATGTTCAACATCACTAATCATCAGGGACACAATGAGATATCAGCTCACACCTATTATGAAGGCTATTATCAAAAAGATAATACATAACAAGTGTTGTCAAGGGGGTGAAGAAAATGGAACCCCTGTGGATGTACACTATTTGTAGGAAGGTAAGTTGGTACAGCCATTATTGAAAACTATATGATGGTTTCTTGAAAATTACAAATGGAGCTACTATATGATTTAGCAATCCTACTTCTGGGTCTATATCAAAAGGAAATCAGTATCTCAAAGAGATATGTGCACCCTTATATTTATTACTATATATATATATGAATATTATGCAGAGAGAAATCTAAAAGATGGAAATTTTGCCATTTGTGACAACATGGATGAACCTGGAAGACATTGTGCTAAGTGAAAGAAACCAGATACAGAAAGACAAATATCACATGGTCTCAGTTATATGTGCAATAAGGCAAACTCACAGAAGCACAGAGTAGAATAGTGGCAGTGAGGGGCTGTGGATGGGGGTGATCAGGAGATGTTGGTCAAAGGGTACATGGTGACTACAGTTAATAGTATCATAATATATGCTTGTAATTTCCTAAGAGACTAGCTCTTCAGTGTTCTCACTACCAAGAAATGGTAATTATGTAAGGTTGTGGATGTGGTAGTCAACTTGATGTTGGTAATCATGTTCAATATATACAGATAGCCCTCGACTTACAATGGTTTTACTGATGATTTTGGGGGGTTATTGGGGTATAAATGTGGGGGCTGGGCCTAGAAGAAAGGAAGGATGGAGGGAAAGAACGTGAGCAGGTGAATGGACAGGCGAAAACCCCTGCCCAACGCTGCTTCTTTGTTGTGTGCAAAGGTCACAGCTGTAAGGATGTCTTTAAAGAAATTAGCAAACAGCCCTGACCTTTGTCCTCCAGCCAAATTTTTTGTTCTAAGAGTTATTAGCCATATCTGCAGTTTTTGTTTCTTATCTGCAAAGCGTCATGCTTGTTAGAGTTTTCCCATTCTTGTGTGCTCCCTGACCTTCTGCCTGTACCCTTGGTAATAAACACGGAAAGGAACTCAGCTGGGAGGCCGTTTTCTCTTTCAGACTTTGTTCTCTCCCATTGTCTCTAAACACCATGTGTTTCAAGTAATTATTCCTTCGCCGCCAAACTCCAGAGTGAAAAGCTGCCACTACATATAAATGCATTTTTGACTTCCAATATTTTCAACTTATGATGGGTTTATCAGGATGTAACTCCCTTGTAAGTTGGGGAGCATCTGTAATATGTCAAGTCATTATGTTCAACATTTTAAATATGTACAATTTTTTGTCAGTTATACTTGAATAAATTTGGTGGAAAAAGGAGACTATAGCAACAGTAAATAAATGCAGTATGTTACCCTCAGGTGAATGCTGGATCAAGGGAAAACAATGACAACAGATGGTTATATGTAACAAGAAAGAGCAAAGAACAAAGAAACTGGTGCTATGTGGGAGAAGATAAAACAACGTATATTATAAAAGCAACAATACTTACATCAAGTAAGGGTTTTCATATGAAAGGAGAGATACAAAAATAGCCCATGGCAATAGAATATGAATTGAGAGGAGCAAAATGGAGTTTAGGTATTTTAAAGTCCTAATGATCTTTTACATAAGGAGAGAGGAAGTTTAAAGTAAAAAATGAAAAAAATGAAGAAAGGATTCTGTGCAAAGCCTACATTAAAGGAAGTTGAGGCCCAGCACAGTGGCTCACACCTGTAATCCTAGTACTCTGGGAGGCCTGGTGGGAGGATAGCTTGAGGTCAGGAGTTTGAGACCAGCTTCAGCAAGAGTGAGACACCTTCTCTATGAAAAATAGAAAAATTAGCCTGGCACATGGTCGTGCCAGCCTGTAGTCCCAGCTACTCGGGTGGGGGGGTGGGGGGATGGGCTGAGGCAGGAGGATCACTTGAGCCCTGGAGTTTGAGGTTGCAGTGAGCTATGATGACACCACTGCACTCTAGCCTGAGTGACAGAGCAAGACTCTGTCTCAAAAAAATTAATTAATTAATAAATAAAAAATAAAAGAAGTTGATTCATCACACACAAAATAGACCAAAAAAATCAATAAAGACAAAGAAGGTCACTAAAAATAATAAAATATATAATTGCAAGTTTAAATTTGTATGCATCTGATAAAGTGGCTCCAAAACATAGCACACACACGAGAAATGAAGCTAAAATGTAGTGGGAGATTACATTCCCCTTGCCATAACTGACAGAAAGAATAGAAGAAAATTGATAAAATTAGAAAATTAATTTCAAATGAATATGTGAAAAACACTATATCCAACAATGGCGGTACATATGGAACATTTATGAAAAGTGATCACACAAGTGGCCATAAAATAAGGTATAACACACTTCAGGTCTGAAATCTCTGCCCACAATGTTTGAATTCAAAATTCAATTTTCAAATTCAAAATTCAATTCAATATTCAATTTGAATAATGTCTATGTGGTTGTAGATTATTAAACATTATTCTAAATAATATAGGGTCTAAAATAAGGAAGCTCATGTCTCAAACCTGAAAGGTATTGCAAAGGCACCAATTAATGGGAAAGTTAAAGGATTGAATACACATATTAAAATATGTTAATTTAAAATCAATGAGTTAAACATCCTTTAAAAAAAAGAAGAAAAGAACAACAAATGAAAACCAAAGAGGATAAAAGAAACAAAATATACAATAGGGAATACCAACAAAGCCAGATGACAGTTCCTTGGAAAGATGAATAGTATTGATAGGCTTCCACTAAAATTGACTGGGAAATAAGCAAGGACAAATAACCACTGTTAGGAATAAAAAGGGGGGCATCACTAGAGATGCCAGAAAATTAAATAGATAATAACAAGATACTTATTGATTCAACAATATATTTATTGATTGTGAGATATGCACAAAATCATACCACTATCAAAACATCACATCATACCCCATAAATACATATAGTTATTATTTGTCGATTATAAATAAATAAATAAATAACCTTTATCATTTACTTTAAGATTTTATTTGAATTAGCTCCATGTATTAAATGACAATTTTTTTAAAAAATCATGTAACAGGACACATTCACAACAGCATTATTTGTAATTGCTAAAAACTGAAGACAGCATATATATTCATCAACAATAGAATGTGTTAATAAATAATAGTATATCCAGGCAGTTAAATCTTATACAACAAGGAAAATTAATAAACCCATGATGCTTGCAACAACATGGATAAATTGTAGAAATGTAATAATAAAAAATAATAAAAGCATGCCATAAAAAAAACTACACAACATAACCCATTCACATAGAAACTAATCAATTGGCATTGTTAATTATGTATAGGCAGGTAGTAAATCTATTAACAAAAATAAGAAAATGATCTCTACACAATTCAGGATCATGGTTTCCTTGTGGGAGGAGAGGCAGGAGCTAGGGGTGAATAAACACCTGGCAGTAACCCGGCACCAGCAAGATTCTTGTCCTGGGTGTGGGCAGGGTCACCTGGTGGTCCCTTAACAAACATCCCATAAACTGCAATGTTAAGGTCTCTACACCCTTTTCAGTCTTACTGTTTGCAATAAACATTCATTTTAGGAAGACTATAGTGAATTGGAAGAAAATAGAAAACTGGGGATTAGGATGTTTTGCTTTTGTGCTGCATAAAAATATAATATTTCTCAACTGAGGCGACAAATCAAAAATTTTGAAAAGGAGGATAACATTTTTTAGACATTTTTAGAAAGATCTTTCGGAAATCTTTCAAATGGTTATTTATTAAATGTCGGGTATCACATTTACGTTTTCCTTGGGCATATATGACCACTTTCTATTAGGTATCTATTCTTGCCCTCCTCCAATATTCAGTCACCTTGAATCTATGATAAACATTATAAAATTATTATTTATTTATATATTCGATGTACATTTAATATATTCATATATAATAAATTATTAATTTTACAATGTTCACTCTAGATTTAGGGTACTGGAGATTGGAAGATATATATATGGGGGGGAGAGAGAGAGAGCGCGCGAGAGATTTCTTTCCCTCTCTCAGTCGCTGTGTGCGCTGTATATAGACATACATACGCTAAAGATATTTCAGTGGCTCCTGTCTTTCCCGTAGGTAACAGTTGAGCATATTGCTATGGCTTAGAATGAGCTTCATAACCTGGCCCCTGCTTACAGTTTCTCTGTTCAGTGGAGGCACCAGCCACATTCAATTTGGTATTTGCAGCTTCCTGAAGTTTTCACTGTCTCTTTCATACCCATCTGTTTCAATTCTGGCCCCCTCTTTGAAATGCTCTTTTGTTTCTTTAAAAATGGCATATTATCTTTCCTTCAGAATTTCTGTTCAAAGCTGCGTTTCTCTCCTAGACACCGCAAGGCTCTCCGGATGCTCTTACGACGGAGATCTCATGCACGCGCAGCTCTCTCTTCCACCCGCGAGTACAAGCCCTGGACGCGAGGGTGCGCATTCTGCTCCCTGCCGCATCCCGCACGCGCCACCCGCACCTGCAGCAAAGACGGTAATCCACGGGTGTTGGATAGAGAACTGAGTGATTCAAGAGTTTAGGATTATTTTCATTTTCAAAGCAGTTTGATTGGGAAAATACTACTTATATTAAATCAAAGAATTTTAGGTAAACAATAAGTGTTTTTAAAGATTAAATACGTTTTTTAATCAGCAATAAAATTTATATTTGAATGTACTAAATTTGTTGAACATTATACAGAAATAAAAAGAAACAAAACAAAAACAGAGAAAGTTGACAATATACTTACTGTCCAATCACGTGATACATGATAAACCATGTGCTTTAGCAATTATTACTTTAATAAATGTTTACAAGTCATACATATACATCTTTCTCTCATTACTCAAAATTGTGCCATGTATATTTAACACAATGACTGACAAGATTAAATAAGTTTTATACAAGACGATTTTGTGGATCAATGAAACACTTGTGTAGAGCTATCTAATTGGAAGAGGGAATAAATCCAGAAATTTTATCTATTCATTCGACAGACAGCTGCTGGGCTCTTGCCCTGTGACCGGGTCTGCACTGGCTGCAGAGAGCAGAGCAGACGCAAAGACACAGAGTCGTGGGCAGCCCCACCAGCATCCTGCCTCACCTGGGAGGGGACAGGGCTGGACAGTTATGTAGACTCTTCAAGGGGTCTGGCCCTGTACTGGACAACCTGAAAATATTAAGCTCACCTAACAGTCAAAGCCCCTCAATAATATTTATGTTGCTAATTCTTACAGTAATAGAAAAACCAAGGTGGCTGTGAGGTAAAGCCATTGTTAGGTTTGGTCCAGGTGGGAACCCGAAACGTATGTCTAGGACAGATGTGGTTCATACAAAACTTAGGCTGTAAAGCAATAGCTGCAGGATCTGCAGAGTCCCCGGGCTTTGCAGACCTGGCAGCCAGCTGCAGCCCGCACTCCTTCCCGCCCTCCCTGTTGGAGACCAAGGCTGTCCCTCCCCAGCTCTCCTGATAAGGACGACGTCAGAACAGAAGGATGGATGTGACTGGGGTAAAGGGGTCTAGGAGTTGGTCGTTTGAAGAAGAATTTACTACAAACAGCTGTTCTGCCCACTGTCCTCTGACGCGATTCTTCACCTGCCAGTTTGGCCCAGAAACAAAGAACTGAACAGGGCAGGTGGGAGGGGGTCAGCTGTCCCCATTTATAAAAACCCTCACTAAACCCCTTCTGTGCTGACTCTCTTTTCGGACTCAGCCCACCCGCAGCCCGGTGAGTAAACCAGCCACGTTGCTCCCACACAGCCTGCGTGTGACATGTGTCCTGTGGGTCCTTCATTCACCCTTTCAGTAATTTGTTCATCAGGGCTGCTGAGTGGCAAATCCAGGACTCAGCCAGAGGTGTTTCTTTCTGACTCTATGCAACCTCCTAACCCAAAGGCGACATCTGCGCAGAGACACAGGAGCACGGAAGGAGCGTGGCACAGAGGGGCGGGAAGGAACCCACAGGCTGGCACAGTTTCCAAGGGCTGTCTCTGCACGTTGCTCCACTTTCTCCTGAAGCAAACTCGATTAGGAAGTTGTTCTTGCCCATCTTAAAAATGATCTGAGGAAACTTCAAGGGCTTGGCAAGCTCACAAATGTCACATAGCATCTCACAGTTTAGCAGCAAGGCCTGGATTGTACTCAGGGCTGGTCAGTTTTAAATCCAATACTTTCCAGTATTCCATCTAATCACAACGGTCCCCAGTCTACTGGCAATGGCAAATGAGATTTCAGTTTTTCTTTGCACACTGTTCTCCAGAGTGGCAGACAGACAAATGAAAGACTCATTAAAAATAAAGAAAACAAACAAATAAAACAACAAAAAAATCCATAAAACCTATGGAAAGATAATATATAAGATTTCTCTAATAATATCAATAATATAATAATAGATATAATTATATCAATAATATAATTATAATGTTAGGATAACTAACATTGCTTAGTCTTTGATCTCTAGTGTCTATTTGAGCAATTTTGCCCTTTTTATTTGTTTAATAACAACAAGTATCTTTTCTTTACTTTTTTCTTTTTTTTTTTTTTTTGAGACAGAGTCTCTGTTGCCTCTGTTGCAACCTCAAACTCCTGGGCTCAAGTGATCCTCCTGCCTCAGCCTCCCAAGCAACTGGGTCTAAAGCATATGGCAGGACACCCAGCTAATGTATCTATTTATCTATTTTTAGTAGAGACGGTTTCGCTCTTGCTCAGGCTGGACTCAAATCCTGAGCTCCCACCTCGGTCCCCCAGAGTGTTGCAATTACAGGCCTGAGCCACCACGCCCAGCCTGATAACAACAGTTTCTAAAACTACATTTCATCTACCTCTGGACATGCTCCTCTTACCTTAGGTGATATTCTTTGTCTAACTTGGTGGTATTTACTTCCAAATTCAGAGAGATCCTTTCGTGCACTGTAGGAATAATTGTCAATGGGAAGCAAGAGCATTTAGTTGACGTGTTGTGTAAAGAAAGCACTTGTCAGTCCTACTGAAGATGCAGCAGGCATGGGAACACCTGGCTTCCATTCACTGTCTGTAAATAAGGCAAGATCAGGTCTCCCTGCCAGGTAGTAACCATTGTCTAGACTAGATTAAACCCTAAAGAAACTAAATATGGAACCATTTTTATTTACATTCTGTGAAGTAAGATGATCCTATTATCTCTCTGGACTTTAATATGGAATGGCATTTGGTCCAGATAATTCGGATGGCCAAACAGTATTGAAACCATTGATGTTTACACCATAGAACTCACCTTAGCATTTGGAGGGAAAAAAAATGTGTTTCTTTGTATTTACTGAGATACAATAGCAGACACACTGGAACCCAGTAGCCGCCACATGTGAACTGTGGCTTGCAGGGTAATGCAAAGTTAGGGGACAGCCAATATTCCCTCTAGGGTTCTGCTAGTATCTGCAGTGTTCACAGTGAGTCTGTTTTAGGGCTAAGATGTTTTCATAGAAGTCTCATACTGAAACGATCAATGAACCTGGGATGGGAGATGAGGTAAAAGGCACTATAGATGGTTTTTCTTAGGTTAGCTGTTGCCACACAGCTCAAAGGACTCTGGGGAAATTAATAAGATACATAGAATGAATAAGCAGCATGCAGGACAAATGCCATCTGCACAAGGAAGAGAAACGTGGGCGGGCTCGAGGCTGGGGCCCTGGAGCCTGAGGGGCACGGGGAAGGGGCGGGCAGAGAAGGCGGGCGGAGGAAGAGGCCGGGCTCACGCCCAGGCGGTCACTCTGCAGCTGTCCTGGGCTCGTTCTTGACCGCAGCGTGCTCCTCAGAGCCCGGTGACTGCCTGTTGCGGAGACTGCAAATGAGGGTTCAGCACAGGAGTGGCGGCGGAGTGAAGGCGGCGGACGCGGAGCGGCAGGTGCGGACGGCCGAGCGGCGCCGCGGGCACGTGGAGCGGCAGGTGGCCGAGGCCTTGCTGCGGCCGCGCCGCGATGAGGAGCATGAGGACCCCACGCAGGACGGAGCCTCTCCTAGACGGAGGAGCCGGGCAGGAGAGCTTCTGCACGGCGGGGCCTCGCGGGAGCAGCTCAGAGTGTCCCTGGGCTGACAAAGGGGAGCTCTGGCGGCGGGGGTGAGCGGCAAACCACCAGCGGCTCCCAGCGCCGGCCAACCGGCACCAGGCGCAGGCAGAGCCCGTGGCCGCCAGCAGTGGGTCAGGAAGAGGTCTGCAAACGCAGCGGGGGCCCAGGCGTGGCCGTCAGGAGGGAATCTCAGCTCCGCCAGCGCCAGGCGGGAGAACGTCTGGATCCCACAGCCTGAGGGGACACTGGATGCTCTCCAGTGACTGGTCCACGAGCACCTTGGGCAGCGTCTCGGACAGGTAGGTGAGATGCACGCCAGGGCGCGGGCCGTGGCTCAGTGCGGGGGCGGGGCCGGCTGCACCAGGAGCGTGGGGGGGGGAGGCGCCCAGCTAGGGTCAGAGGAGAGAAGCATGCTTGGTTTCATCAAAAAGCCCTATGAGGATGAAATCGCTACTTGAAGTTTGATTCCAGGAACTTTGATTCCCTGAGTACATATCTGTCTTACTAGTTTTCTCCTGAGGAAAAAAATAAGAGTGATTGTGCTATGGCCTGATTGCAGGACGGGGGATGAACACAGAAAGACACAGACAAAAACACACAATGACGAAAGACGAGACTGCAGCCCCAGAAAGAAACACACAGACACAAGAGACGGTACAAGACTGCAGCGCTGTAAGCATCAGTCGTTTTATTTTTATACTGTTAAAGTTGGCGAGCGTCCCGCAGCTACTTTCCCAGCTACTTTCTGGTACGTGATTTCCCATAGATCAACAGCACCTGTTCCTCTAGACATAGCACAAGAGATGCCCTTCAACGTCTGATACCGTTTGTAGGGTAATAGACAACCTTGGCTCACGTGCGAAACCATAGGTCCTTGGCAGTTTGCAACACTTATGGCACCAGGCCCAGATTACAGACCGAGATATGCATGGGGAACAAGGCAGCCACGGGGGGTAGTTTCTA
>VBSM01003177.1:571181-586894 GCA_008086735.1 Cheirogaleus medius | reverse complement strand
TACTGGTTACCACTGCATCATGCAGCACACGTACATTACAGGCTATAGTGAATGGTTAGTATAAGTTAGGCAAATGCCAGAATCAGCCCCCTACAAAAAAACAGTTTTATTTTACTAGTTTTGACACAGAAAAGTGACTCCCAATGCTGGGAGCCTCTTGAAGTCCAATTGGGTTCTTGGCTTCACACAAGAAAGAATTCAGTAGTGAACCAACAGTATAAAGTGAAAGCGAGATTTATTCAGAAACTATAGGAAGTCTACTCCACAGACATAGCAGAGGCAATTTCTCCCTGCAGAAGAGAACCAGACCAGCCTCCTGGTTCTGTTGCCTTTCTCTTTAAGCAACAGCTTATTCATGCAGAGCAGGTGTTTCACCAGTTTGGTTCTAACTGGTTGGAACTTGCCCTGCCTCCATTCTGTTTTGATTAGGGCAATTTGAAACTTTGAGACTTCCTGACTCAGTTAGGCAATGCTGCAGCAATGCCCAAAGCAGTACCTGCCCAGTTCCCTGTCTCAGTTTAAAATCATATTTTCACATTGGATATTTATTTAGAATACTCTCTCTTTTTGTAAAAACAAACATGAATTTCAGAAAGGTAGGATCATGCAGAACACAAATAACCAAGCTCAGAACTTTAATCCCTAACTGATTTAATATCCCATGTAATTCCTCTCACACTGTAACCTATAATGAAACACAGTTGGTGTGTGTCGTGGCCTGCCACCTAATGATTGCTTTAAGTACTTTATAATACAACCATATTAATACTCGAGGGTAGGGATTATATCTTCAGTTCACATACCTTCTCCATGCCATCTGGCAGATTTAAGAACCTGTTGTAGATTCGTATGAACAACTTATTCACTGTATAATTATTTTCTATTTGCATAGCTAAGTTCATCCCCGGAACCCCCAAACTCAAAGGGATACATACCTGAAATGTTATCAGCAAGTCAGCTCTCTGATGCTGCTCACTTTCCTGTTTCCACTGGAATGCCCAGCTTAATGTGGTTGGGACTACAGGGGAGAAGCCAGGAGGTAGATAATAGAATATTATAACAGAAAAAAGTTATTTGACTTAAAGATCCAGAACTACTATTCAAATATTATATTTGTTTCCAACCAATTGTGTAATTTCAGTCAAGACACTAAAACCTCTGGGTGTCAGTTTCTCAGACTCAAATAGAAGCAGCAGTGTCATGTGCTCTCTATCTTCTGTGAACCACAAGACGCTTGTGACTCTGAGGTGCAAATGGAGTGCAGGCTTTCACCAGGAGAGGGTGATCCTCCTTCCTATTTGCCCTAACCTCAAAGGCTCAGAGAATTCTCTTGAAATATTATCCTCATCAAACTCAGATTACATAACTCAGGGATGGAGCAGAACAGGAAAAGGGAGCCACATATCATCAGTGCCTGCTTTGTTCTGAGACTGTGTGGAGCCCTTCCCAGCACGCAAGGATACAAGCACTGAGTACTGCCTCTGTCCCCGTATGTTCTCATCCTTCCATATCCACAAGGGATGGGTCCTAGGACCCCTGTGAATGCCTACATCCCGTTGCTCAAGTCCTTTATGTAAAATGGGGTGGTATTTACATATAACTATGCACATCTTATATTTGAAATCATCTTAACTTTTTATACTTGAAATCATCTTATGCAATGTAAATGCTGTGTAAATAGTTGTTAAACTGTATTGTTTAGGGAATAATGACAAGGAAAAAAGGTCTGTACATGTTCAGTAAAGATGTAACCATCTGTGGTTGATTGAACCCGTGATTGGTTGAATCCGCAGATACGGGACCCGCCATTAAGAATGGCCAACTGCACAAGTGGATTCTGACACCTGGAATCAGAATCAATACATTCTCTCTTTGACTGACCCACTCTACCCTCCAACATTGCTTCCCCCCAAGGTGTCTTGGGGTACCTTCAAACAGACACTTCCTTATTTCCTTCATAACTTCCTTTATGCTGTTTCCTTGCTGCAAATTTACTGAATCCATTTCTGTATGAATTCCACTAGCCGTGAATGCTCAGATAAAATGGCAACTTCTATATGAAGCCTTTCTCTACTCTCAATCAGTGAGACCTCTCCCAGCTCTGAGACATAACAGCACTTCATTTATACTCTTCTCACAGGTCTTATTTCACTTATTCTTATATTTTAGTTAGTTCTAACAAAAGTTTTATATGACTGATATGTATATGTGTAATTAAAATGAAATTAGTTCAGAAGGATATCTAAATGCTATATAGGTATAAAAATTAAAAATATAAAATAGTGTTTAAAATCATAGGTGCAGGGTTAATATACTTGAATACATAAAATTGCAAATTCTCCCTATATAAATTTTACTTAATATTATAAAATCATTAATGAGCTATACACTTACAAGTGTTTTCTTTATAGATATAATACTTCAATTAATAGTTTTATAAGGTTTATCTGTAACCAAAAATATAAACAGACTCAAGAAAGTAAAATGACAAAATGGTCAACTAAGCGTTCCATCATCCTGGGTCCTCGAGGGTGGCCCATATGTGAAGCCCTGGCACCCTTCACAGACTCTGTGAGGACATCACATAAGCACTTGCTTTTGGTGCGGCTTGAGGTCGCCTTGTCCATGCTGACTGATTTATGGCTGTACTCGAAGTTGCAACATAGCCCTCAACTGTCCCCCTTGCTTTATGTTCATGACATGTATCCTCCTCCAGCATGATGATGTCAAAGCTTTTACTCAGTCACTGTTTGTCTATTATACTAAGAAAGCAAAATGTGTTTATTTCTTCTCTGCTCTCCCCTAGCCTTAGCACTGTGCCTGGCATGTAGTAAAAATTTATTAATATCTGTTAAATAAATAAATAGGGGAAAATGATGGTTACAGAGTACAACCCCTTTGGGAATGAATTTAATAATCTTTTTTAAAATTGAAGATGTTCTTTCCTACAACCTAAGACTTCCAAGAAGATTATGTAAGGATAAACATTGTTGCATATTATAAACAATGAAAAAAGTGGGAAATCCAAATATTTATCTAGGGAAAATGTATATATAAATAATCAATATTAATATCAATTTATTGGAAATATTTCAAAAAGTAAAGTTGAAGGAAAATATGTATTGCAAAATGATCAGTGTGATACCATTTAACAAAAACTGTCCTGTTAAATATTAAATTTAGATGCATATACCTGCAATAAAAATATAACAAATTGATAGGCAAGATACTCAGCTACCATTATAAAAATATGCTCTCTATAAGAACACTAAAGGGAGAAGACCCAAGGGGACACAGATAAGGTTTCAATGTATCTATAATATATTTTTAACAATTGAAATAAAAATATTGAAACAGTAAGATTTTGGTAGTTGAGTTTGGGCATTGTAAATACTATATTAATATATGTTTTTGTCTTTAGCTTTGGAATATTTTATAATAAAATAATTTAAATAAAAATGAATTATGTACATTTGGCTAATCTGAAGTCCATGCCTCTCTTCCTTTTAACTTCTTGACCTTGAGATTTTTATGAACTTCTGGATGAGTTCTAGCTTTCTTGGATCAACAGTTTAATTACAAGTGACTTTCAAATTTTAAAGCCAAAATTCAAATTTTCAGTTTATATTATTTTTACATGCTATTTTTCATGCCCATTCTTTTAACATGGCATTTCCTACTTTCCACTGATGAAATTATTTTTAGCATACATGGTCAATTCCCATTCTAAATCTACTCTGAACATCTTACATTTTCTCAGGTGGAATTTTTCTCTCATTTATTTCATTATATCTTTTGTGAAAGTTGGTAGGTTGATTTTATTTTTAACTCTCTTTTCTTGCCAACTTCACAAATCATAAGATTGTCAACTACTTTGGAAACCAAGACAATGCTTTTTCTCCATTTTTAATAATAGAGAGTGTCTTGCCCAAATAGAAAATTGAAAAAAATTGTTTAAAATTGCACTTTTATTTTTACTAAGTACTTTAATATCTAGTGAAAATTCTAAGGGTAAATTGAGCTATCCCTGCCCAGTATCCTTCCCACCACCCTTTCTGGAATTCTGAGAATGGTCATAAGAATTTGGTGAAATCTGACTACTCTTAGGGAGCCCTCAGGAGTATGGTCCTGGATTTGCAAAGCTAAATCGAGGAAATGATTTTCTGACTTCTATACTTAAGAAGTGAGGAGATAAACAAGTACCCCTGCCCAAAAGAAAGCAACTAAAAAGCTGAACAAAACATTCAAAACTTCAACCGTTTGATGGCTTTGGAACGTGGCAACATACAAACAAGTTTAAAGGCGTTTATTCACGGGAACTACTGAATTCCAGTGTGTGGTTTTTTGCCCCAGCATGCATTCCCTACTCCCAGTCTGTTGAGCGGTAGTTCAACAAGCGTGGTGCAAGCTGTGAAAACCACCAGTGTTGGCACTGCTTGCTAGTGAAGTCTCACTGAGGGCGTTGGCCTGTTTGGTACAAATAATAGATGTGCCCAGGAAGGGAATTCACAGGGGCTTCCAAGACATCAGACCGCCAAATGGGCTTTATAAACTCTGAATACATCCTGGCTTGACTGGAGGCTATGAACATGTGCGACAGAGAACGACTGGCAAGGTCACAGGTCACCCACACATCTCGCAGGAGCCTGTCCAATTCCCAGGCAAGACATGAGGGAGCCTGATGGGGAGTAGAAGACAGGGCCCATTTGAGAACCAGCTAGCTTGAATGTGCTTTTCAGTTCACATACAGAATCTATCAGCAGCGAATGGAAGCCTGACAAACATGAACTATTTGAACAAAACTTCTAACCAATCTCCAGCTCAACAGTGAACTATGCAGACACAGGAATGAAAAGATTAAACATCTCTCTAAACTTTCAGAGTTTGTCAGACCAGATTAAAAATATAGGACTCAACTGCATGTTGTGTACAAGAAGCATACATTAAATTCAAATAGGTTGAAAGCAAAATAATAGTAAAGCTATACCAGGCAAAGAGTAACTGTAAAAGAACTGAAATGGCTATGTTAATATCAAGCAAAATATATCTTAAGACAAGAAATATTACTAGCGACAGAAGGACACTTTTTGATAACAAAAAGATTAAAGAAATGACATCAGCAAGATGATGGAATAGGAAATCCTGGCCCTCTTTTCCACACAAAAACACGAATAGAACAATGATATTTGGACCAAAACACCTTTATGATATGTCCATAATCCAGTTAAGAATTGCAACACCTCAGCTGAGCACAAAACAAACAAACAAAAAATGCTTAGAAATGGGTGAGAGAAATCAAACAAACAAAAAATCCATGTCAGTCCCTCTCCCATGTCAGCACAGCTCTGCATCAAGACATCTGATCGGCCTGCAATTTCTTCCTACCGGGAAAGTGAGAGGAGCATTCACTGCACATCTCCAGTCATGGGGCACTCACTGCACATGAGCCTTTCTTCTGTCTCACTTCACTCGGAATGTCGAGCCAACAAAACTAGTTCAAATGCCTAAGGGATGGGCCCTCTCACCAGCCTGCACAGCACCATGGGACCAAGAGACAGACTGCAGTCCTGGGACTTGCTCAGGAGAAAGGGGGAGGAGTGGGGCTGCGCCGCAATCCCAGAGTCCTGGTGTATTTCCCTAGAGACAAAGGGCAGGCGGCTTTCGCCACCCTCCACGGCTGTGGGTTGTGTGGGATTGGAAGAAAGTGCACAATCCTAAGAGTTCTCCTTCATGAGGAAGGGAGAAAAGTGAAGTTAGCGCCCAGTCTCCTGGTGTTTCAGTGGACTCCCCTAGGGAAAAGGTAGGCCAGTTTATGACGGCCAGCTTGGCTCAGTGAGATTGGGAAAGGCACACAACCCTGAAATTCCTCCACCGAGATGGAGGGATGTAGTGAAGCATGCACATCCACAGAAACCATTTGAGAGGCTTCTAGAATCTCCAGCTGTGCTGACTGGCGAAGTTGCTTTCCGCCTCAAACAATCTGTAAATAATGGAAGAGATAACCGATTCTTCAAATGCATAAACACCAACACAAAGCTACAGTGAACACAAAGAATCAGGGAAATATGACACTACCAAAGAAAAAAAAACCTCCTCACTAATGGACCCTAAAGAAAGGGAGATCTATAAATTATCTGACATTGACAATTTGTCTTAAGTAAGCTCAGGAAGCTACAGAGAACACAAATAGGAAACTAAATAAAATAGGGAAAATTATACATGTCATTAATTTGTAGGAGTTTACATATTATTGTTATACACCCTTTGTCAGTTATAATTACTACCAATATCTTTTTATATACTCTCCTTTCACTCTTTTAGAGTATATTTCATCAACCGAATTTCATACTTATCCTTTATTCAGTATCCTTTATTCATCATTCACTTTATTGTTAATATTCTTTGCATCCTATTTAAGAACTCTTGTGTCTCCCAAGGTCTAAAGACATTTTCTGCACCATCTTTTAACAAATTTATTGTTTTATCTTTGATATTCAAATATACAATCCATATGGCATTTATTTATGATGCAAGGTAATGGTCAAAATTTATTTTATTTCATATATATATATATATGTTGCTGGGCTTGGGCTTTCTGTTCCATTTCTTTGACATATTTATCTGTCCCTACACCAATGTCACATTATCTTGATTACAGTAGTAACCAAATCACCTTATTCCAGACTCCTGTCTTTGTTCTACTTCAAGAGTACCTTGATTAATTTGGGAAATAAATATTTTATGACATATGCAAGTAGATGCATATACAATTAGTTATACATTTCATACCATGATAAGAATAAATCCTAAATAGAACCCAAAAGGCCAATATCCCTGAAGTATAAAAAATTCTTAAAAATTCAATGGCAAAGAACCAGACACCCAATAGAAAAATGGGAAGAAGTTACAAACATACAATTCACGGGGGAGACCCACATCATAGGGATGTGGCGAGCATTGTGGGGTGGAAAGGCATACCTCTAACCCTTCTTAGGGAAAGGCAAAGATATACAATGTAACCAAAATGTCAAAAAAAAAAAAAAAAAGCTTTTGTTGGGTGGAGGGCAGGCGGGAGGGGGGAGGAGGAGAGGGATGTATACTTACATAATGGGTGAGGTGTGCACCACCTGGGGATTGGACACACTTGAAGCTCTGGCACGTGGAGGGGAGGGGTGGCAGGGTCAATGTATGTAACCCTAACAATATTTGTACCCCCATAATATGATGAAATAAAAGGAAAAAAAAGAATAAGAAAAAAAATAAACACACAATTCACAAAAAAGATATCAAAATAACTTATAAACATGTGAAAGTTTTCAATATTTAGAGAAATTTAAACAGCACTGGGATACAGCATATTTCTCACATATTAGATTGATGACCCTTAAAAAGTATAACAACACATTTTATTGGTGACTTGTGGGGAAACAGGCACTCTAGTATATTATTTGTGGGAATGCAAAAGTGCAAACATTTCGGAGGAGAATTTGGCAAAATCTAACAAAATTACATATATTCTTACCTTTTGACCCAATCATCTAACTTCTAAGAATCTGCCCTGAAGATACATCTCCAACAACATGAAAATATGTATACACACAGTTATACATTGTAGCATTGTGTGTAATTATAAATTATTGGAAGCAAGCTAAATGCTCATGTATAGCAGAGTACTTGAATAAACTGTATAGCCACACAATGGATAATTATGTTATTGTAAAAAGAAAAAAATGAGTGCAGCTCCATAGAATTATTGCTTTATTGAGATGTCCCCTATAATATTAGAGACAGAAACGATCTCAGGAGTTTTGCAGGACCTTGCCCTGAAGGACTATGTGACCGTGTTAGTATGCATATCAAAGACTGCCTCGCCTTGGGAGGGCCTCTCAAAGGTCAGTGGCAGCTGCTTGCCAAGGTGATGCTGCAGTCTCAAACTTGTGATTTTCACCTGCTTTGAATGACAAAGCAGGTCTACATGGAGCCACGGGATGAGAGCTGATCAAAGAGTGCCCACCTGAGAGACAGACACCTGCAGCTAAAAGCAATTAGCCCAAGGGCCAGTTCCTGCTTGATTCCTGACTGCCTGTCTCCATCCACAATAACTAGATAAAGAAATATGGAGCCACTATATCTCTGTGTAACCCCTCTGTTAAGTGATAGCTATATCTTAGAACTTAGAAGTTTGTCTTTGAAAGATTTTGTAACAGTTTGCTCACATAAATAGAGTTAATTAAGGGATCTATAGAAATGTTTTAGGATACTTTCAACAGAAAACACAAATGAACTACCTGTTATTATGTAAATCTGTTACCTCTGTCAACTGATCACTGTACCTATAAATACTGATGTAAAACTTCACTCCTGGCCTCACAATTTACGGGGATATTGTGAGGTCCCCCACTACCCCTGCTTTTCTTTATAAATCTATAAAACTATACCTTCATCTCTGTGTATTCTTTTATTTCTATTACTTTCTATATTCTATTATTTTCTTATCCTTTGCGATGACCTCTGCCTAAGGGACCTGATTTTTTTCTGGGAGCATAGCTAACTCCCCACAAATGAGGAAGATGTTTATAAAATGATTGGAATGATATCAGAGGCATATTGTTAAATGAAAAAGTAAAAATATCCATAGCATGCTAGCTTTCATATAGGAAAGAAGATAGGAAATATATGTGAATTTATCATTTGTGAAAAAAAAAATACAGAAAGGATAAACTTGAAACTAGTGAGAACCATGATAAGCAGGCTTTAGGTGAGAATGAGGTATGAAGAATCAGGAAATGTGAGCAGAGATGAAAGAATGAGTATGAGTGAAACTTCTCTGAGCATGTGTTTTTAGACAGTTCTGACTTTTAGAGACTGGGTAATGCTTTACATAACCCCAAAATAAATAATTAAAATCATCAAGGATATGGGAGGAATCTAAAATAGAACACAAACTGAAATATATGAATTTGACTTCATTACAAATTAATAACAATACTGAAAGAGATGGAGAAGGAAAGCACTAACCCAAGTAATCTACAAAAATAGTTTTTTAAATGTATACTATATGTTGTTGTGGGTGAAATTGTGTTCCCCTAAAATTTTTATATTGAAGTTATAACCCCTAGTACCTCAGAATGTGAACTTATTTTGAGATAAGGTCAGAGATTGTTTTTTCAATTTATAGAGATAATTGAGTTAAAATTAGGTTGTTAGAGTGGACCCCATTCAATATGACTGGTGTTTTTATAAAAAGGGAAAATTTGGACACGGATATGCATATAGGGAAGATAACATGAAAAAAAGTGTACGATGACCATCTACAAGCTGAGGAAACAGATCTAAAACAGACCCTTCGCCCATAGCCCTCAGCAGGAACTGACATCTTAACTATGGACTTTTAGACTCCAAAACTGCTTCCTACCACTCTGGGGGAATCACCTTCATATTTGTTCTTTGACAATTTCCTCCTATGTTTGTGACCTCTTGCCTCTTCCTAGAATTCTTATTAAATAGATTTTTATGTCATAGCTTAATTTCTACATCTCTTGAGTATTTTATTACTTACCTTCTGCCATTTTATTCAACACTCTAAGAGATTGTACAGACTTTATATTCCAAGCATTTTCAAAAGTATCCTTTGACACTCTATGCAGGCACTGTCTTCTCAAATCAAAACCTAAATATATGTTTAAAGGGAGGCATAGGCTGCACTGGGGTCTTTGGCTGGAAAGCACGTGTGCCTCTAACTGGCACAGCCAGTGCGCACTCCTGACCTCTGTTTCCTTGGGTGCAGCACTGAGGACTTGTTCACGGTTCTCTAAGGTCCCTTCCACCTGATTAGACAATTACTCTGGGACCTGGAAGAAATCCAAACAGCTATCAGAGAACAGAGTTAATTAATGTCTGGGGCAGAATTCGCAAGAGACAAAGGCCAAGGGAGCCCCCAGAAGTGGTTACATAACAGCAGGCATTGCTTTCCTCAGGTAGTCCCTCTGCCTAAGGCACAATCTCATATTTATTCTTCATTTTCTGGAGAGTTATAGCCCATTGCAATGTAGTATCCATTGGTCAGGCTGTGCTTCCCTCCATGCATACCAAATCAATTACCTGGGCAGATTTTCCACAGAGAATAGGCCTGACTCCCTTGAGGGGGTTGCATTTTCTGAGGTCGACACTGACTTGCACAAGCAGGATGACAAACCCGGTTGTCTTATTGAGACTAATAATTTGGTCCTTGCCTGGCGCTCACTGCCAGGCTAGTTCTCAAGCTCAGTTCTCAAGCTGTGTTAATTTGTACCCTCCAGAGATTTATGAGAGTTTCATTCCCACAGGCCCTGAAATCTATAATCAGGGGATTCTAGATATCCAATCGGAGCAAGGACATCGGTTCTACTTGGAGGCAGTACAGAGATCATTTGGGGCTGGAGGGAGGGTCTGAACTAGGAGAGACATTGAGGGCAACAGAGAGAGAAGGTCACCAAGCAATGTCCTTCCCCACTTGGATTCGCCTTCCCTCCTTGAACATTATTCCAGCTGCTCCATTCCTGACTTGGTTTTCAGTCAGGGTGTGAGATGGGAGGAGGATTGTAGGGGTGGGTGGCCCCAGGAGTGTTGGGAGCTAAGGGATGGTGTATCTGGCAGGGGAGAAGTTGGGATGGGAAGGGACAGGAGGGGACAAGATGGTTATGTTGGTCATCTTCTGAGTCAGATGACCTAGTTCAAATCCAGGCTCTGTATTTGTTACTCATTTGATTTCAGGCAAGTGAGATGAGTTCTCTGCTGGGGTTCTCTATCTGCAAAATAAACCCAGCACAGTGTTTGTGAGAATAATTGGCAAGTAATTAGTAAGTACAAAGTACTTAAAACAGTGACCTCCTCTTAGCACTAGTAATTATTGGCTGGGTGCGGTGGCTCACGCCTGTAATCCTAGCACTCTGGGAGGCTGAGGCGGGAGGATTGCTTCAGGTCAGGAGTTTGAGATCAGCCTGAGCAAGAGTGAGACCCCACCTCTACTAAAAATAGAAAAATTAGCCAGGCGTGGTGGTGTGCACCTGTGGTCCCAGCCACTCGGGCAGGTGAGGCAGAAGGACCACTTTAGCCTGTGAGTTTGAGGTTGTAGTGAGCGAGGCTGATGCCACTGCACTCTACCCTGGGGGTAACAGAGTAAGATTCTGTCTCAAAAAAAAAAGTAATTATTACCATTTCAACTATTATCTTTCTATAGACTGGCATTTGTACCTCTCCAGAAATGCATTAATATTTTAAATTTCATGATTATTTTAAATTAATTTTTCTTCCTTAAGTAATAATTTCTATTTAATTGTTCAGGTTTTGGTGGAAACAGTATCATTCTGGCATCACCTGGTTCGAGAAGAGAGCCAGGCAGAACAAACCTGCACCATCCAAGTCTAACTAAAATCAGCCTTCACAGAGGATTAGCTAACACACCCTAGTCGTGCATCAATCCACCCAAGCTTCAAGACCAACATGTGCTGACATTCTGACAAAATCAAGAGTATTTTTTTCCGTAGATGTCCCTCCACTTTTAACCAGACTCAAGAAGGCAATACCACGCTTAGCACTGAAAGCAGATAATATCGATGGAATTTCAATGAGAGACTGGTCCTAACAGGTTTGTTTCTTTACTCTCCTCCTCCTCCTCTCTGTTTTCCTTTTGCAGTACTGAACAGTCTCTCATTCCGGGCGCTATGTCCTAGCACTGAGATCAAAACATAAATAAAACAGTCACGTTTCCCCAGGCGGGGTGGGAGAGAGCAGGCAGGTTATCCAGGTGTAGCGAGGGGCTGCGAGGGCCCAGGTGGGGGCTCTGTTGATGAAGAGTGCCAATCCCTCATCCAGTTATTTCGGCCGCCCATTCACCAAAAAATCTGTCGTTCCAATGCCAGTCAGTATCTAAGATCAAAACTAGATTTGTATAATCTTCAGAAATTCCATGAGCAGTGAGCTCTGATATAAACTATGGTCTTTGGGTAATAATGGCTGGTCATGTAGGTCCAAGGTGACAGAAGTGCCGCTCTGGGGGTGTTGACAGTGGAGATAGCCATGCGTGTGGGGGGGCAGGGCAGTGGCATATGGGAACGTCTGTGGTTTTCCCTCGATTTTTCTGTGAACCTGAAAATGCCCTTGAAAAAAGTCTATTAAAAATAATTCCCTCTAGAAAACTTCTGAAGGCCCTCCCCACATGAGCATCTGCTGTACTTTACAGTGGAAGCAATCTTCAAGGGAATTACCTCATGAGCTCCTGCTCTAGATGGAGAACCATCTCATCCAGGCCCTGACGCCCTAAGGAGCAGAGAGAGAGTGAGGCTCTGCTGGGGGAAGCAACATGAAAGGGGCCATGGGTGCCCTGAACAGCCAATGGGGCTAGGAGGGTGTCCTGTGGTCATCAGACAGAGAGAACAAGGGACATAAGAGACCAGTGTCTCTCATCTCCTATTTCATTGTTTCAGGTTTGGAAAAGGAAGCCAAAAGTTAGGCATAGCATTTCATCTGACATCCAGCTTCGTAATTACAACCAGCGCCATTCTGTGCAAAGTAGATGTCAGCTGGGGTTATCACAACCTTTCACATTTGAACAAAACTGAATCAAATGTATGCCACATGCAGCAGAAAACCCTAACATCTCTTCAAACTTTCTACAGGCTCCTTAGGAGTGAGGGTTTGGGAGGAAGCTTACTATCTCCAGCTCTGAGTTGCAGCTTCTGATGATTTCATTCACCGTAGGGTTCATGTTGCCAATCCATGTACGCTGTCCCTTCCACGTAGCACCATAAATGCCAGACGCCGCTCTGCCCTGCTCGTTTACTCCACAGCATGCCCAACAGAAGGCTGCAGACTTTCCAAAGTTGAAGGATAGTGAAAGGTATTTACACACCAGCAACACACACACACACGTGCACACACACACAATAGTGACATGAATAATACACATTCCTGTTCTTAAAAGACATTCAGCCATTCTCCTTTTGGGAATTTTTCACCAACCACTGTTTTCCAAAGAATTCAGTCAATTCTTTTGACCCCTGTCCTCTGGTCTGTTCACGTTCGCACCATGCCCAAAACCATGTTACTGCTGCATGCAAGGTTTTTCAATTTCTCAGCCTTCAGCCTCGGGACCTCACCTTTCACATCCAAGGAATTTTCCCAAAAAGAGAGTACTTCTCTAATAAAAATTCTGGTCCCAACTGTTAAAAAAAATTGTTTTTCTTTTCTTTCTTCCTTTTTTTTCTTTGCACCAATACTGATGTTCAAAGAAAGTATTTCTGATAAAGTTCTAAGAAAAATAAAAGCCAGCACAGCTCATCAGTACCACACATTTTTATTGTTTTCTCCACATGCTCTATTCCCAGTATGAGGGATCAGAACGTGGACAGAGGGAATGAAACCTTGACTGATTTCCTTCTTCTGGGACTGTTCCCAGAGCTGCAGCACATCAGCATCCTCATCACCTCCATCCTTCTGCTCTACGTCGTTGCCGTCACTGGGAATGCCACCTTGATCCTCTTGATCTGGAGGGACCCCCGCCTCCACAGCCCCATGTACATACTACTCAGCCATCTCTCTCTCATTGACTTGGCCTTAATTTCCACCACAGTCCCGAAAACGGCCATCAACTTTTTCTCTTGGAAGAGAAACATCTCAAAAGTTGCCTGTGGAACTCAGATTTTCTTCTTCTTTGCCATTGGGGGTGGTGAGTGTCTCCTTTTGACCATGATGTCCTATGACCGTTATGTGGCCATCTGCAACCCACTGAGATATTTGGTTGTCATGAGCCCCAGAATCTGCCTGCAGATGGCCCTAGCGTCATGGGGTGGAGGTGCCCTAAATTCCTTCATCAATACCATCTACACCATACACTTCCCCTTCTGTGGGTCCAGGGAAATCCATCACTTCTTCTGTGAGATGCCTGCTGTCCTGAAGCTCTCTTGCGAGGACACTTCCTTATATGAGATGGTGGTGTCTGTCATTTGCATTGTGTTTGTTCTTCTTCCCTTAGGACTGATCATGTCTTCCTACACGCTCATCTTTCTCACAGTCCTCCGCATGAATTCACCAGAGGGCAGGAGAAAAGCCGTGGCCACCTGTTCCTCTCATTTGGCTGTAGTGAGCCTCTACTATGGACCAGCCATGATCATTTACATGACCCTTCACTGCTTTCACACTTCAGAACAGGACGAAATACTCTCCATGATCAACACCATCTTCACCCCCATGCTCAACCCTCTCATTTATAGCCTGAGGAACAAGGAGGTGTTGGCTGCTCTGAGAAAATTAATGGGTAGAGGATTCATTTTGAGGTGAAAACAAGCAGCCTCCCACAACTACAGAAACTCTGATCCACAAGATAGATGAGGAGCCACATGTCCATACTTAGGATCTAAGAAGTAAATATTTATCCCCTAAGGTATTTTCTTGACCTTAACTTATATAATAACTTAGCAGAACTGATCTGAGAATCTAAATACCTGAGACACCTTCCAGCTGTGAAAATTTAAAAAAAATTATTTATCTTCTCTGTGCCAATTAAGGAATTGAATTTGGCCTTGGAGGTCATTTCCAGATCTAAAATATTTCCTGATTCTATTCTAAGGGATGTACCAGTTTCAATCTCCAGTTCCTATTTTTTAAAGTATGTTTTGAACTTCATACTTCAAAAATGGCCATAACAATGCCTGCATCATAGTAAATATTGAGACTTTAGCCACTATTAAGTTGCTCTGGGTTTTTGAGAGTGATGCTGCCCCATCTGTAGTAGAAGTGTGATT
Organism: Cheirogaleus medius; assembly: GCA_008086735.1. Lineage (NCBI taxonomy): Eukaryota > Metazoa > Chordata > Mammalia > Primates > Cheirogaleidae > Cheirogaleus > Cheirogaleus medius. The sequence goes on along the minus strand of VBSM01003177.1, from coordinate 572,114 downwards.
ACCTACAAACCATCTATGTCTAATTCATTAATAAAAGGATTCTTAAGGGGAAAACAAAGGACCTGCATATTTTGAACCAACCTATCCTGAGAACGAGTAATGAGAATGTGCTCTTTAGCACATGTCGCCATCTTCCCTGGGAGATCACAGGATCAGCCTCGTATTTTTATAGAACACAGAACATGTCTCAGTTTGAGGAACAATGCCTATAACAAAGCAGTTTGGATGGAGAAGCAAAGAACAGATGATGGGCTGCTACCAGATTTGCCGGTCACAGCTATAGGGTATTGGCATCTCCAAGCGAGGACAGGCTGCTACTGAAATAATTGTCTCTAGTGGATTCTGAGTTAGAGACACCCCATGAGTAAAACGGTCTGTTCAAGTAAAAAAATATAAGTTGAAAAATTTGTTGAACCCATAGCCGCATACTATGTAGATCAATAAAAGAAGCACACTATAGACTAAATAGCGTATGCTTCATATGATGGTGTGGACATAATGCATACTCTAAGTCCCAAGTTCTCAGGGCCAATCTGATGAAAGCTATTCTGGTCTACTCTACTGGTATGTCCATAGGGATAATGCCTTGTGTTCCTTCCTCCTTGTTTTTGCCTTCCTCCCTGGTCAGCATTCTCCCAAAGCTAGTGGATAACACATTTTATCGACTTAACACATGAGATTAGAAATAGATTTAATTTCTCCAATTATATAAGCCAAGGTAAGACTATGTCCATATATGAGCCTTATAACTATTAGTTTGAGTTGTTAATTTAATGAAGAAGGAAAAAAGAAGGAGGAGAAGCATTCTCTTCTTTAATAGAGAGATTTGCCCAATTTAAGCCACTTACTTTAAAATGTGTTTTTTGGAGGCGGAGCACAATGGCAGATGAGAAACACCGCCAGACAGAGTGTCTCTGCAGAAAAGACAGCTTC
>VBSM01003177.1:546546-571081 GCA_008086735.1 Cheirogaleus medius | reverse complement strand
TATTTGTACCCCCATAATATGCTGAAATAAAAAAAAATTAAAATAAAAAAATATCGCATCCTAAAATTCATATAAAATTTCAAGGATTCCAGAAGAGCTAAAATAATCTTGAAAAAGAAGAACTAAGTTAGAAGACTTAAACTACTTGATTTTAAAACTTACTACAAAATTACAATAATCAAAACAGTATGATATAAAAAGAATGAAATGTCTTTCACAGCAACTTGGATGTAACTGGAAGCAATTATTCTAAGTCAATTATCTCAGGAACGGAAAAACAAATACCACAGGTGCTCGTTTATAAGTGGGAGCTAAGGGATGGGTATACATGGTCATACAGAATAGCATAATAGAAGTTGGAGACTCAGAATCAGGGAGGCTAGAAGGGGGGTGAGGTATCAAAAATTACCTATCGGGTACAATATAGACTACTCAGGTGAAGCGTACATTGAAAGCCTTGACTTCACCACTGTACAATTCATCCAAGTGGAATCAAAACATCACTTGTACCCCCTAAATCTATAGAAATTACAAAAGAAACCATGGTACTTGCATAAGGATAGATATGTAGGCCAATGGAATATAATTGAGATTCCAGAAATAAATCCTCATGTCTATGGTCAATTGATTTTCAACAAAGGCGCCAAGATCATTCAATGGGGAAAGAACTATCTCTTCAACAAATGGTGCTGGGGAAAGTGTATATCCACATGCAAAGCATAGAGTTAGACCTCGCTTTATGCCATGTACAAAAATTAATTCCAAATAGGTATGAGCAAAAACTACAAAAATCATAGAAGAAAACATAAGGAAAAAATCTTCATGCATTGTATTTGGCAGTGATTTCTTATCTATAACACCAGGTAACAAAATTAAAAACAGATAAATTAGACTTCGCTAAAATTAAAAACTTTTGTGCCTCAAAGAACACTATCAACAGAGTGAAAAGCAACCCATAGAATGGGAGAAAATATTTGCCAACCATATATCTGATAGAAATTAATATCCAGAATATATAAAGAACTCTGCAACTCAACAACAACCAAACAACCTAATTTCTTTAAATGGGCAAAAGACTTTAATAGACTTTTCTTCAAAGAATATATATAAACAGTCGATAAGCACATGAAAAGATGCTCAACACCTCTATTCATTAGAGAAATATAAATCAAAACCACAGTGAGATACCATTTTATACCTACTAGGATGATCTTAATTTTTTTTAAAAAGAAGAAAAATAATAAGTATTGGCAAGAATATAGAAAAATTGGAACCCTCATATATGTCTGGTAGTTATGTAAACTGGTACAGCCTCTATGAAAAACAGTTTGGCAGTTCCTCAAAAAGTTAAACATGCAACATCAGCAAACAGCAGGCAGGACTTTCCAGCATTCATCCCCTGCAGAAACATTCATTTGAACAACTACCAACACACAAAAATACCTTTACAAGCACTAAGGAATCCAGGTGAGAGGTTACAGCACCTGTATATAGCACGTGTTGAAGAAAGTATAAAGGACTGTTTCACATTACCCACTTCATCTCTCCCCAAAGCACTGGCAGCACAGTGAGGAGAGAGACAGCCTCCACGCGGAGGAAGCAGGAAGAAGTGAGTACCCAGGTTTGCCATGGTCACTAGCACAGGCCCAAGCCAGTGAAACTCGGCGCCAGGCCAGCCTCCGCAGCCCCAAGCTCTAGGCTTACACCCATGGACCAAACCTCCAGGCCCATCCCTGCACCAGGCTGCCCTGCAGACTCAGGCTTCAGGTTGCCCTGTGAGGCCACAGGCCAGGCCGGTACACGTACTCAGGGTCTAGAACTCAGCCCTATGGATCCAGGCTTCAGGCCCACCCCAGAGCCCTCACTGCCTCAGGCTCCAGTGGACCCAGGGTCCAGACCTCTCCCAATAGACTCACGTACCAGGCTAGCACCTAAACGCCCAGACCACTGTCACAGAACCAGGCTGGAGGCCATACCCTAGCAGGGGTCCTCAAACTTTTTAAACAGGGGGCCAGTTCACTGTCCCTCAGACCGTTGGAGGACCGGACTATAGTTTAAAAAAAAACTATGAACAAATTCTATGCACACTACACATATCGTATTTTGAAGTAAAAAAACAAAACGGGCAAAACACCTGGCAGGCCGGATAAATGTCCTCGCTAGGCTGCATGTGGCCCGGGGGCCATAGTTTGAGGACCCCTGACCTAGAGACTCAGGCCCCTGGTCCACCGCCACATACGCAGGCTCCAGGCCTCTCTTGAAGGTCCAAGTGCTAAGTCCATTCCAGCACCAGGTTGACCCCCATGGACTCATGCTCAAGACCTACCCCAGCACCAGTTCAGGATTCAGGCTGGCCCCTGTGGATACAGGCCCAGGTGATCCCCTGCAGAGCCTAGTAGGTGCTCACAGTGTGGGTGGAGAAAGATTTCTCAGGCAGAGGTGAAGATATATAAAAGTAAAAAAAGTTTATTTTATCCTTTAGAAGGACAGAGAGAATGAGAGAGAGAGAAGGGGGAAGAGAGCAGGGAGACAGCGCGACATCCCAAAGAAAGAGAAGGGAGATGCCAATCAAGGACAAGGGCTTGCTCTTTTATGTGGACAAAGAGAAAGAAAAAAATAGTAATTGTTGTGGAGTAATTAGCAGGCAGGTGCCAGACGTCAGGTTGTCCCTCTTTCTTGTTTTCTCTGCTCTTGGAGACTTGGTTCTCTCTGAGATGTAGTCGGGCCTATGCAGGGGATGTGATTGCCCCTGAGATATGGTTTTGGACAGGAAACCAGGGCCAGGAGTTTACTCCCCTGCTGACCATTCAGGAGCTTCTCAGAAACGCCCTGAGGCTGTAGAAACAGATTCTGAAGGCTTGAGCTGTGAATGCAGAGGGAAAGATTTACATTTCTTTTCTGTGGGCTGGGCTCCTTTTAGAAGCCTGTGAAACACAGTCCCTGCAGGGTGCCTGCCAGCTAGGGACAGAAAGCGCTAGAGAACTCATAGGATTGATCTTCGGCTGTGATTAGAAAATTGTGGGATCAGATTTTCTTGTTATTTTAGCAAGGCCGTCCTTACACACTCTAGTGGACTTAGGTGCCAGGCTGGCCCATGTGGACCAAGGACACATTCTTGCTTTAGTGGACCCAAGCTCCAGGACCACCCCAGTGGATTCCCACTCTAGGCCCAACCCCATGGACCCAGATGCCAGCTGGCCCCTGTGGACCCAGAGGCTACCCTTTCCCACCTGCTGTTGAAGGCACAAGGCCGACCTGCTGGGGACACCAGGAATAAGCCCACCTACAGACCCCACCATACGGCCCACCCAGAATCTCTGGACTGACTGACTGGTGAAGGGCTTTCCCTGCCAAAGTAAAAACTGGAATAGCCTATTAAAATTCTTTAAATGCAATAAATTTGCATCTTCAAATGCACAAACACTAATGCATGGCCACAAGGATCACAAATAATTTGGTAATGAGATTAGCAAACTTATAAAAGCCTGGAGGGAAGTAGAGAGGCATTTTTGCCCTTCCGTCCCTTCTACCACGTGAAGACACAGTGTTTGCAGGGAAGCAGGCCATGGCCCTCACCAGACACTAACCTGCCAGGACCCTGATCTTAGACTTCCTGGCCTCTAAAACTATGAAAAATAAATTTCTGTTTTTATAAATTACCCACTCTCAGGTATTTTTTATAACAGCACAAATGGACTAAGACATCAATCACAGGGGGAAAAGATAAAAGAATTAATTATGGGACACCCTCAAGTGAACCAATATGTGCATTATGAGAGTTCCAGAAGAAGTGGAGAAAGTGAAATGGGAGGAAAGTTTGTTTAAAAATATGATAGGAAACTTCTCAAACCTGGAGGGAGAAATGAATATCCAGCTACATGAACCCTCAGGAACCCCAAATAGATTAAATATAAAGAGATCTTCACCAAGACACATTAGAATCAAATTCTCAAGAATCAAAGACAAAGAGAATTCTGAATGAAACATGAGATAAGAAACATATGACATACAAAAGAGCTCTAATATACTATCAGCTGATTTCTCACTTTAAATGAAGTGTTTTTCCAGCTGGGGCCCATGGTATCAAGTTGCAGAAGCACAGCTTTGAAGGATTTACATGTGCCAAATGTGTGATACATTTTTTAAAGTTGTTGAGGAAGCTCAACAGAGAGAAAGGCACGAGTATGCCCTGGCCAGCCATGAGATATAACACTCCATTCAAGGAAGAGCTAGACTGAAAATGAAAACCTCCAAGGGCAGAATGGGTGTTTCTGCAAGACTCTAGATAAGGAACATTTGTTTTTTTCATGGTTTTTTGTTTTGCTTTGTTCTTTTAAATTTTGTATTGATACATAATATTTTTACATATTTATGGGGTAATGTGGTATTTTGTTACATGCATGAAATGTATAATTATCAAATCAGGGTCTTTGGGGTACTTATCATCTAAAGTATTTATTATTTCTATGTGTTGGGCACATTTCAAGTCCTCTCTTTTTGCTATTTTGAAATATATAATACGTATTATGCTATTGAACAACAGAACGTATTCCTTCTATCTAATTGCATGTTTGTACCTATTACCCAAACTCTCTTCATCCCCCCAGCCCACCCACACACCCTTCCTAGCCTCTGGTATCTGTCATTCTACTCTCTACCTCCATGAGATCAACTATTTTGGCTCTCACATATGCGTGAGAACATGCAACGTCTGTCTGTCTGTGCCTGGCTTATTTCACTTAACATAATGACCTCTAGTTCTATCCAAGGGAACAAATGTTTTTTAAGAAAGATCATTTAATTATCCACACTCAAGTGTCAACATGTAGTGAATTCTCTAATTGTGCAGATACCTCAGGAGAGCCTTGGAACTCTGCACCAGGTCTCTGATGGTGGTGGATCCCAAGGGCCCACCCTAACAATACCCTCAACAGTGTGATTATCAGCTAGAGGTGATTATCTTGAAGTTGTGCTGTGAGCCCAGGTGCAATTCGTGTTGCTCAGAGCTGCCCCCGGAGTGTGGCAGGGAGTGTTGAGGGTAGGCAGTCTCAAAGTCACTGTATGACTTCTCCAAAGAGCACATGGTTGAAAGAGTGGGACAGGTCCACAGGTCTAGGTGGTCAACAGTTTGGTTTATCTTCCATCATTCTGTCCATAAGAAACCAGACAGAAGTAACAGATGCTCTATTCTCTGTAGACACAGTCTAAACCATCCATGGAAAAAAGTGGCTTCACCCTTTTGGGATTTGGTTCTCCCCATTGCTAATTCAAAGTCTTGAGAATTATTTCACACAAATAAACAAAAATAATTATCTCTGCTCCTGTCAATGTGGAGGATGTGGATATCAGCTTTTAGTTCTCTACGTTTCCCTAGGGACGAGCCAAAGCATCAGCAGGTAGATTACAGCATTACTTAAGTCTAATTAACAGCCTGACATTTTTTTTTTTTTTTTTGAGACAGAGTCTCACTCTGTTGCCCAGGCTAGAGTGAGTGCCGTGGCGTCAGCCTAGCTCACAGCAACCTCAATCTTCTGGGCTCAAGCGATCCTCCTGCCTCAGCCTCCCGAGTAGCTGGGACTACAGGCATGCGCCACCACGCCCGGCTAATTTTTTCTATATATTTTTAGTTGGCCAATTAATTTCTTTCTATTTTCAGTAGAGACGGGGTCTCGCTCTTGCTCAGGCTGGTTTCAAACTCCTGACCTTGAGCGATCCGCCCGCCTTGGCCTCCCAGAATGCTAGGATTACAGGCGTGAGCCACTGTGCCCAGCCAACAGCCTGACATTTGAACTTTGTTAATAATCAACTGATGATAATCAATTTAATATTATTATGTATATTATTTAAGAAATATGATAGTAATAAGAATAGAAATAAAGGTTAAAAAATCACCCATTATCCACCATCTCAAGATTCAAATTTTCTTACATTTATTTTCCATATGTATAAAATGTATAATTTTTATTATTATAATTATAGTTTTATATTCTGCTTTATGGTTTTATTATTTTGATAAGATTTCCTCCATGTCGCTACATATTTAAAGTATGTATCATTTTCAAAAGATTAATGATGCTCCATAGGGTAGACCTAATAATATGTGTTTACCTATTTCCCTACAGCAAGTGTTTTTTGGAGTTTTTCTTCCATTTTGTATTAATGTAGTCTAAGCTACATGGAAGACATTTGTGCATACATCTTTACTATCCTTATTAATAACTGCCTTAGCATCAATTCCCAAAAATAAACCTACAGGGTCAAAATGCTTTTTAAATGTTGTATTGTTTTACATAGCTACAAACAAAAGTTTGAATATATACACAGTATTTATATATACATAATTTTTGGTTTAATATTCTTAGAAAAATAAAATAAAATAGAATAAACCAGTACTTAGAAGTGACTCTACCTGTAGATTGATTTGAAATATCAGGACTTTGTTATATTCAGCTCTCTGGCAATCTACTGAACGTGTGGGTTTGATGGATCTGCCAGCTGTAGCTCTTAACCTAGCCAGCTAAAGTCGAGATACACTCATTTTTCTTGAGAACTCCTAATTCCTCTCCAGTGGTTTGAGTAAATTGCTTTCCCTAGTGGTGGTGATGGTATGTGAGTGTTTTCCTATTTGGTTTTGGAAATGTAAACCCACTAACAAATTCCTAAGACATTCTACGCTTGTATTTGAAAACACATCTCTAGCAGATGAGGCTTTGGAGAGTGGCACTCCTTGGTTTAGATCCTGGCTCTGCCACTTACTGACCATGTGGCCTTAGGAAAGTTGCTTAAACTTTCTTGGCCTCCATCTGGCCCACAGATGTAACAATCAATAGTTTATACGGTTGGTGTAAAAATAAAAATTCCCACTTGTGCCACCTAAATTTTTTTAATAAAAAAATGTAAAAATCCTAGCTTAATGACTGACACATAGTAAGTGCACAGCAAATGGTAACTATTATTATTGTTAGTATTCAGAATAATAATAGAAGTGCCAAAAGATTTATAATGATGATTTTAAAATATCATATTAACAGAAATATTTCAGTGTGTATGAAAAATACAAGAACCACTGTATTTTATATGAGACTTTTTAATTGCCCACCAGTGAAAAAAAATTCCAGTAGGGATTAACGTGAGGTGGTCCACAGGTTCAGAAACCTGGCAACGCCAAAATGGAACGAGGACACCTTAAACAGTTACTAGTAATAAAGAATAATCAGGGACTTACAGCTACCACAAGCTAAATAAACCAAATGGCCAATGGAAAAATCTTTTAACTAAAAAACAACAAACAAACAAATGAAAAAAAAAAAAAACACTGCAATTCAAGGGCCCAGAAGTCTTCATCACATCTCTTATCAACCAGAAATGTGTCAGGCATCATGCTTTATCCTGGGTGACGACAACCTACACAGCATGCAGAGCATTAGAGTTCTGTGGCGGGGGTGTGGGTGGTGGGTGTGTTCAAGCGCAATGGCAAACAGACCTGCAAAGGCAAGGTTTAAAAAATGTGAGGGTTCAATGACAGAAGACAAAAACTGACTTTGTTGCTGCCTCCTAATCTGATCTGTTCTGTTAAGAACCAACCAGTCTGTTCCTCAGTGGCTAAAAGAAAAAGAAAAAAAGAGCCAACCAGAGGATGCAAACAAAGGTGACTGAAACACACAGACTGTGGTCAGACACAAGCTCTTCTTTATTATCGGCCAGGGCAACACTGAATGCAGCACAGGCCCCTCCCCAGGTAGGCCAGACTTTCCACAGGTAGAGTCTGAGTCACACAACCTTGTGGCATGCTGTCTTAGGGTTCCTACTGGACCAGAATGGTTTAGGGGTATATCCACACCTCCCTCAACACAAGCCCATCCTTGGAGACACACAATAAGCATTGTTGGATGAACAAAGAGAGAAATCACATATAAAGAGAATCGAGTGCAAAGCAGCAAACGGGGATCTCTGTGACTCAGGTAGCAGGCCACCTTACACATAGGCAGGGTACAGGTTAACTATTCGGTGGGACTGAATGTGATGCACACACTAAGCCTAGGGGCACAGGGCACACACGGAGCCCTGTCAGTCAGCTTATCTCACTGAGGGTCCGTTCCTTGGATCTGAGATTAGGTAATGACAACAGAGACCTAAGAGCTGAAGGTAGAACCAATGGAGATGAGAAGGAATTTGAGGAAATAGAAAAGAAAAAATATACTAAAGGAAAACAGACTTCATGGTCTTGGCTTTAGATATAAAGCATTTTAAGTATATAGGAAATTGGGTTGAACACAAGACTATATATGTTTAATAAAGAAACTCATATTATCCCATGTCTCACTCTAAATTCATGGTGACATCAGTGTGCACAGATTAAGCAGGTGTTGATTTTATTTTTTTCTGACAGAAGGAAGCCCTGGCCAGGTCTATGATTGGTGAGGAAGAGAGGTTCTTTCTCCCTGGGCTTTGGCTTACACATTTTTCAGGACTATTTGAGCAATTGGAATCTTGGGGCAGGAGAGGATCTCTGTAAATGAATGTTAGAAGAAAAAAAAATGTGGCTATTACCAGATCTTATGCGATGAAAGGAGAATGTTCCATAAGTAGCTTCCAGCTCAGCCAGTGATCAACAAATATGTGTTGAGTGAGTAAAAGCAAAAATGAATGAACAAAGTCTGCAGCAACAAAACATGATTAAATTTGGTTACAAAACAAATTCCCTTGGCAGATATGGGAACCATTAATGATCCCAAGTTCAGTGCTCCTAGGCAAAATTCTTTCCTTTTGGAGTCTCAATTTCCACCTCTGCAAAATAAGATAATAAAATTCACCTCAATCATTGAGACTGTTAATTGAGATTATAAATTCAAAGAGCTTAATCTTATCCTGGGGATTTTTGTATATTCATCTGGTAGTGGGAACTAAAATGAAATCTTAATCCCCCCAGCTGCCTGAATGGACCCTTCTTAGCCAAGGCCACCCCAGAAATATCCTAAAGCTGAGCTGCTGGCCATGATAAGGGAAGTCAGACCTGACCCACCATGTCCCCTCCCTCCTTTGAGACATCCTTCGCAACTTATTAACAGGTCTAAGGCTATATAAGACAAAGCTTAAACCGCTCCTGCAGGTCATCAACTTACTTACCTGATCCTTGAGTCTGGGTGTCTAATATATATCTGGTAGCTTGTCTCTGATTAACAGACTTTCTTATCTGAATTTAAAACATTCCAAGCCTTTAGACAAAACTTCATTTCTTTAACCAATTACAAATCAAAGAATCTTTAAACCCATCTGTAACCTCTAATCCCCTGCTTTGAGATGTCCTGCCTTTTTGGGCCAAACCAATGTACACCTTCCATGTGTTGTTTTATGACTTTTTGTATAATTTCTGCCTCCCTGAAATGTATAAAACCAAGTGCAACCCAACCATGGTGAGACCACTTGCTCAAGGCTTCTTGGGTGTGGCTCTCTGGACCACAGTCGCACATGTTCTGCTCAGAATAAACCTGTTTAAATTATTTTACAGAGTTTGGGTTCTTTTCTGTTGATAGCAGCAACAAACATTTGCCTGCCTAATACACAGTTGCCTAAAGAATGAATGAAATAATCAAGTAATGAGATATTGAATATGGGCCATATTTTGTAATCTTTTTTATATTATTCAAAGATAAGGTATAATTTATTGTTCATAAAACAATCAAACAACTGATGTCGAGCCATAGGCCAAAGTCATAGTTTTCACTGAATTAATTAGTTGAGTCAATCCAAAATGTCAGTTTTTTAGGCCTGTGTAGACATGACCACCAGCCACATTGCGAGCACCTGTGCACATTGACGTGACCTCAGTTTCCAAGTATGAATCTAGTGAATGGTGGCTACGTGGTAGACCAGGGAGGTCCCAGGCTTTGTAGTAACCTAGACCTGGAGTCGCATTCCAGATCTGCCTTCTGTTTGGCAGATGCTCTTGAGTACTAAGCACTTCTGAACATTTATTTCTTCATGTATAAAATAATGATCTATTACCTACTAATAGTATAAAATGAGATAATGTGCTACATGTCTAACACAAAATGGGAGATAAAAAATTATTAGTTTACCTCCCATTCTGACTCCTTTCAAATTGAGAAATAAAAATGCATTAGGACAATAGGACCAAAACAAAAAAAGCTGTAAGTGAAACCAACTTCGATAGGAAATATGAAAGAAGGGAAGAAGGGAGGGAGGGAAGAGAGAACCTCGGTATCTCTAATTGCCAGTTGCCAAGCAGTCCCCGGAGGCCAAGATGACGCTGTGCGCATCTGCGGTCGGCCCCCAGTGCTGGGCTGTAATGGTGTAGAACAATAGCCTGGGGCCCTGGAGCCCCTGGAGACAGAGCATGCTGTTGAGGAGATGTGTCCGTGACGTTTAGAGGAGTCTTCGCTTCTCCAGAAACCAGGAGCTTTATCTCAGACCCTGACACTTGTTCGTAATTAGAATTCATTAGAATCTATATTGTATCTTCTTTCTGAAGTCACTTAATTGCCTGCACAAAAAACCTGGGAAATACTTAGGAGCCAGCACGGAGAGGGTCACTGGCTTTCAGTTCGGGAAAATTCATCCAGTGCAACTAAAGAGCCTCCGGTGTCTACACAAGTAAGGATCACCCCACCTCCCTTTGTGAAGAACCCTAAAGGATAAAGGGCCACACTCTTCTTCAATCAGCTCTTTTAGAGACAAATGACTGCCAGGATGTCCTTGTCCCAGTGAACCCATCTCACTTTATATTCATTAACCACGGGGCCTTTGTTCAAGGGCCTCATTAAGGGGAAAGGGAGACAAATGTGGTCAGTCATCCTCCACCTTCTTTTTTCTTGTTGGTATCTATGCAGTTTCTTTCCATGTTTCCATCTAGGTTTTATTCGAGCAGTATCTATAAGTTATGTGGCATGAGGTTAATTGGAATTTACTTCAGTAGCTCTTTTAATTAGACTGCTACTTAGTGACTAGTCGCTGGCCAGTTGGGGAGATGTGAGCGTTCAGAGAGCAGCTGCAATGTTGTCAAAACAAGTACTGGCTTTGGGTCAGAGTGAGTTAGAACCCACACTCTGCCTTCTCCTTGGGGAAACCGAGTTCGCCACAGGAAATGAGCAGATGAGGAGGAGGCTTTCTTGACCTTGGCACTATGAACACCTGGGGCCATTAAGTCTTTGTTGTGAGGAGGGCGGGGCTGTGAACTGGGGTGTTAAAGAGCATCCCTGCCTCTGCCACCTGATGCCATTATCACTTGCGACAACTAAAGATGTTTTCAGACTCTGACAAATGTCCCCTGGTTGAGAACATCAGATCACCTGGAGGGTTTGTTAAACAGGACTTCTGAGCCCAAGCCACAGCCTCTGATTTGGTAGCTACGGGGTGGAGCCCAACAATTGGCACTTTGAGCAAGTGGCCCATGCTGCTGATCCAGGGACACGCTTGGCCTAAGGAGCCCTGGGGGTGCCAGCAGTCGGCACATCTGATGTTCCTCTGCCTGTGGAATCCCTAATTCAACGGTTCCCACGTTTGTCTGCAGATTGGAACCACCTGAAAATCTTTTAAACCTTCCAAAGAGCAAGCTACAGCCCAGACCAACTAAATCACTATTTCTGGGAGTGAGGCACAAACATGAGTATTTTTTGAAACTTCCCAGATCATTCCAGTGTGCAGACAGATCTGGGGACCTTTGTTCTAAACACCACCACCTCACCTGTGATTCGAAGGTTTAGGGCTGGGCGATGTAGCCCCGGCACACATTTCCTGTGGGTCTCAACAGCACGGCCAACTCGTAAGCGCTGCACAGGAGTGTGCCGTCTCAGCCTCTGCGGGTAATATGGGGCAAATTCACTTAAAAAGCTTTGTGATCACAGCATTCCGAGTTGGAAGGAGGACTGAGAATAGGCAGCAGCTCACCCTGATTGCAGGAAAGGTCGGCAGAGTGTACCGTGGAAAGAAGAGGCTCTGAGGGGAAAACAGGAAGCTTTTAGGGGTGCCTGTGTGAAGGAGACAAAGTTCCTGCCTCAGCTTTCACAACCGCCATGTGGACTTCCGAAGGGACCTGCCCCTGTTTCTGAGCCACAGCCTGCAGCCAAGGAAGGACGTGGGAGAGAGGAAAAGGTCAACAAGAGACCAAGACCTCTGACGAAGACTGTGGATCAGGACGACATGAGGTGAGTAGGCGAGGGAAGGTGCAGGGGATGGGGAAGTGCCTGAACCCCTCTCCCACGCATGCAGTCCGTGACTGACCATGGGCTGATCATGGAAAGTCACGGAAAGGCAATTGCACAACTTGTCTTCTATGAAACGTTCCAACATTTCAAATCTCTGACAATCTGGAAGTTTGACTTTTTCCCTTAAATGATGAGATGCCGTTTATCGTTTTACTGCCATGCACATACATAGTCCCTAGCAAAGCACATAACCACATCATGCTGCTGGAATTTACACTGCTCTTCTCCATCAATCACACATCTTAAATTGTAAAAACCAAGGCTGTATAAAGACAAAAAAGTCTGTAATACTGTAGGGGAGTAAGAAAAATCAAATCAGTACAGAAAAACCATAGGAGTTTGAAATAAATGACGTGGGCTCGAGGTAGCCCACAGCACAAACTGTGCCACTGGCAGCCGGGACTCTCTTTTACATTCATTCGAGCAGTTCTTCAACGCCTGAGGTGTGACATTTCGGATCTAGGCATGCTGGAAGAGATAGGAAGAGAAAAATATATTCTCTTCCTCTGGGAATAGTATGAAAGAAAATGAATCTCTCTAAATATTATTCTGAGACACGTGCTTACATACATGCACACGCAGGCACACACAAAGCGCCCGTGCTGCCTGCAGCGATGCTGACAAGCTGCCAGGAGAAGGGAGAGGGACAGAGCCAAGACGGCAGAGGAGGCGTTCCAGCTCTCGCACGGCCCCCGGAGGGGTTGTTGACTTCAGACGGCCATGATGCAGGGTGGCAACAGAGGTAGTAGGTTTCATGGGCAAACATGTGTGTCTTTCATTTACTCATCATACATGTTTCTATGGTCCACCAGCACTGACCGAGGGCCGCCTTGAACCACACTTTGTGGTGAAATACAGCAGAAAGAAGGACGCAATCCCTGGTCCCCAGTCATTTGCAGTCTAGGCAGGGAGATCCAGTGGGCAGCAGAGGACCCCCCCAGTCACAACAAACACACCACCCTTCGAGGTTTCAGGAGACAAAAACGTGTGTAAAGGAGATCTCCACGTGGGAGGGACTAGGAGCCCCTTGCAAGTGGGTGTAAGTGTTGACTCTATGATTATTTTGCAAAATTAATTTGCTTAAGTGAAGAAAGGAATAGTTCTAACATGTATTGAATACCTACTATGGAAAAGGCATGACCTCACCGTTTTTCTTACAATAACACTGGGAAGTGGGCATAATAATCCCATTTTATTGAGAGGTAAACAGAGGCTTGAAGTTATAAAAGTGGTAATAGTACTGATGTTAATAGCAACTGACACTTAAATGTCACATTCCTCATGTCAGACTCTGTCCCAAGCACTCTATGTAACCACTTAATGCTCCCACCAGTCCCAGTGATTTTCGAAATGAGGAACCGGAATCCAAATAGCTTATCCAAGTCACAAAGCTGGGGACAGTGGAGCTGGAACTTGAACCCAAGCAGCCTGGCTCCAGGGGCTAGGTACTTAACCATAGTGCTTTGAACTGGATAAAACCAGGAAAAGACATTCACCAGGCCAGAGTCAAATTATTGCAGATGTTAAACATGTGAGCTTGCCTTGGTGGAGGGGAAGGGAAGTGTCAATGGAAAAGAACCCAAACTCTGTAGAATAATTTAAAGAGCTTTATTCTGAGCCAAGTATGAGTAACCCTGGCCCGGACACATCCAGGGAGCCTTGAGCAAGTGGTCTCACTGTGGTTGGGTTACAGTTTGGTTTATACATTTTAGGGAGACAGGAATTAACACATAACGTCATAAATCAATACATGGAAGGTGTATATTGGTTTGGCCCAAAAAGGCAAGACATCTAGAAGCAGGGGATTATGAGTTAAAGATTCTTTGATTTGTAATTGGTTAAAGAAATGAAGTTTTGTCTAAAGGCTTGGAATGTTTTAAATTCAGATAAAAAGTCTGCTAATCGAAGACAAGTCACCAGACATATACTCAGACTCACGAGATCTGTGGGGTAAACTGAGGGCCTGCAGGTGTGGCTTAAGCTCTGTCTTGCGCAGCTTTAGGCCTGCTAATGAGTCACAAAGAATATCTCCAAGAAGGGAGGCAAGCATGACAAGGCATGTCCGACCTCCCTTCTCATGGCCCGCAACTCAGCTTTAGGGATTTTTGGGGCCCCCTTGGCCAAGAGGGGATCCATTTAGTCTGCTGAGGAGCTGAAGACTTTTAGTCCACAGAAGGGAAAGAAAGGTGAGTGATGGTGGGGCTCCAGTGCAGGGGTTCTGAACCGGGGTGACTATGGCCTGCAGGACACTGGGCAGTGTCTGGAGAGACTGCGTTGCTCCTGGCGTCTAGAGGGCAGTGTCCAGGCGTGCTGCTGAACACCTGCCATGCACAGGACACGCCCACAGCAGAGCAGCTCCAGCCCAACACGCCAGTCACACGGCTGCTGAGAAAGCCTGCTCAGGAGAGTCCGGGTAAGCAGCTGAGCAGGTTTAGGATTGGACAGCTTGGCTAATTTGGGTGGGCTCTGGCTTAAAGGGGAAATTTAGGTGTGCTCTGTGCCCAGGACCTGGCCCTGGTGTAACTGAGGGCAGAGGGAGAGTCCCAGACTGTGGGAGCCTGACAAAAGGAGGAAGATGTGGCTGTAGACGTGGGAACTGGTTGCTTTGCATTTCACAGGCAGACTGTCGGGCAAGTTACTTACTATCTCCAGGAATTCGCTAACCCTGGAGGTGCAGTCTGTCCCCAGGTCCAAAAGGCTTCAAGATATCAAAGCATCATAAAATACAGAAAAGAGGTGCAGTGTGTCATATCTTCAAAAGTTTGAGTTTAGCTGTGTCAATTTCTGTGCTCAGCTCCAGAGAAAGGCTTTCGAAGTGGACCCTGCTATACTCTGAAACATGTCTCATTTAGATCCAAGCGGTCTCTGTGCCCAGTGTGAGCAGCTTCAGAATGGTGGGGCCTAAGGCTGGAGATAAGAGGGCCCTGGCATAGCAGGGAGGGCCAGGACAAGCACCACGGAGAGCTGCTTCCTGACGCTGCTCCCCGCTGTCGAAAAACGGGACCTGGGACAAGTCCCAGCTTCTAAGCTCCTTCGCACCTTCGACCATAATATGGTGAGATGTGGGCAGGGGCTGGTCAGCGGGTCTCCAGTCAGACTGTGCCTCAGAGCAGCCCAGGGGCTGTGAAAAGCACAGCCCATGCCCAAGGATTAGATTCAGGGAAGTAGAAAACGCAGATCACCCTCAGAGCTTGGACAGCCCGGCCATATCTCTGACATGCTGTGCCTTTCAGACACTTGACTGCCCCTCCACACTGTCCCAGCGATGCCACCTGCTTTTGCATTCTCTCAGAGTCTCAATTCCTTAATAGAACACTGGGCAGCTCATGGTATTTCCCTCTAACCACTCCATTAAAGTCATCTGCTGCCAGACTCAAGCCCAGAAATACTAGCCAGGATTCAAGGCATTCCCTAGGATTCTGGACGTGGGACTAGGCTTCCTGCAGACCTCAGTGGCTGGGGAGCCTGCCTGGCAGGCAGGTCTCTCCTGGCTGTCACACAGCCTCAGCCTTTGGGGCAGCATAATCGATTCTAACTTGCACCTCATCCACACCTCCTCAAACTGCCTTTGAGTGGCTTTTTTCCATGATAGCTTAACGAATAGTTCCTTGAGATTTGATTTTCCCTGAATAAATGTAATTTGAGAAGGGAGGACTGCAGGGCTCCAGAGAGCTCGCAAGGGAAACTACTGAATCTGGCTAACCCCCTCCTAACACGGAGTTCATAGATTTATACTTACAGCGAGGCCCAATCTTTATCAAAAAGTTTTTAAGAAATCTTCTTAACTAAGGTAAGACTCATCTATCATAGAAGTATTGAAATGAAGATAAGAAAACAACAGTATGAGGATGAGGAGAACACAGTGTCAAAAGTCCCTAAGAGCAATTACTGCACCTGAGCACAAAAGTGCAAGTCCTGGATTCCTGAGAGTCAGGTGCCGGGAGAAAGGCGGCGCGCAGGCAGCTCCACTCGCGATAAAGCCCACCGCGCCAGCCAGACACCGCTCTCACCTGCTTCTAAGAGAAATGTATCATGTGGATCGTCCAGTAAATAAGAATTTTGAACCACATAATTTGTGTACTTGTGGATCTAGGCCTAAGTTAGCCACGAAAGTAAATGCTTGTTTGTTTTGTTTTTATTTTTTCTGTGCATATTTTTGTTTAAGTATTGGGAATATTGTTAAATATGCATTTTTCACACAACATAGGGGGTTATAATATGCTGTTGTTCTTTTTCGAGCTTTTTGAGATGGAAACTTAGATCGCTGGTTTTTAGTCTTGCCTCTTTCCTGACATATGCATTTTGAGTTCCAAGTTTCCCTTTGAGCACTGCTTTGGCGGCACACCAGGCTTTTTGCAATAACGTTTCATTGTGAAATAATGTTGACCCCTGCAAAAACTTGCAAGAACATCATGAAGAACTTCTGCTGCCCCTTCACCATCCTTCCTACTTGTTGCCCTTCTGCTGTCTTCATCCATCACCCCTTCTCTGCGTCTCTCAGTGAATGTTTCCCTCCCGACAGTGAGGCACAGCAGGAGACAGGCAGGGAGCGCTGGAACCACTCCTCCGCCACTGGCTTTGTTCTCACCAGCCTTTTTAATGACAGCCAGATGCACCTGTTCCTCTTCAGTGTGGTGGTGTTGGTCTACATCCTTGCCATGGCCAGCAACACTGCCATGGTCCTCCTGATCTGGGCCGATGCCCGGCTCCACACGCCCATGTACTTCCTCCTCAGCCAGCTGTCCTTTCTGGACATCTTCTTTACTTCAGTCACCGTCCCCAAGATGATAGTGGCCTTTCTCTTTGGCTGGACGAGCATTTCTTTTGGGGCCTGTGGGGCACAAATGTTCTTCTTCATGTTCTTGGGAGCCGCAGAGTGTCTTCTGCTGGCCCTCATGGCCTACGACCGCTACGTGGCCATCTGCAACCCTCTGCGCTACCCGCTGCTCATGAGTCGCAGGGTCTGCTTGCTCATGGTTGTGGCCTCCTGGCTGGGAGGGTCCCTCAACGCCTCCATCCAGACCTCGCTGACCCTGCAGTTCCCCTACTGTGGCTCACGGAAGATTGCCCACTTCTTCTGCGAAGTGCCCTCACTGCTGATGCTGGCCTGTGCAGACACAGAGGCCTATGAGCAGGTGCTCTTTGTGACAGGTGTGGTGGTCCTGCTGGTGCCCATTGCCTTCATCACCACTTCCTACGTCCTCATCCTGGTGGCCGTGCTCCAGATGCACTCTGTGGAGGGACGTCAGAAGGCCCTGGCCACCTGTTCCTCCCACTTGACAGTCGTCAACCTCTTCTATGGGCCCCTCGTCTATACCTACATGTTACCTGCATCGTACCACTCTCCTGGGCAGGACGATGTAGTATCTGTCTTCTACACTGTTCTCACGCCCTTGCTTAATCCCGTCATCTACAGCCTCAGGAACAAAGAAGTGACAGGAGCAATGAAGAAGGTAATAGGAAAGTGTGGGGTCAGAAGGAATGCTTAACGCCAGGAGAGCGGCCTGGAGACAAGCACCTGAGCTGTCAGTTCAGTCATTTGCACTGGGGCAGAAGGAAGGGGGATAAGTCTATTTCAGAAGACTTTTCATACACAGGATGTGTCTATGGCTCCAGGATCTTGTTCTAAGATTCTCTTTGGGAATGAGAAGTCGAGTCCCAAATCTACATGCAGAGAAGTGAAAGGGGCAGTCCCCAATCCCCTCCAGCCACCACCCTTCTCCTTCTTCAGAAAGTTGTCCAGATCGTCTGATTCCATGCCTCGTTCCCCTGACCCCACCTCAACAAACTCCATTCGGGCCTCTTTAGCCACCTTGTGCAATGCCCGTCATCCCTGCGGGACTGGGTGTTCAAAGACTGCCATTCTCGCCCCCAGTAAAAGCTGCAGGCCCACAGTGCTCTTGAACTCTGGCTATTTCCCCGATCATTTCTTTTTAGCACTTCTCCTTTTTCAGCTCAGGAAAGCACAGGCTTTCCTCCTGAATGCTGTATTCTCAGCTCCTAAAAGCGTGCCTGGCACATGGAGTCGATCAGTAAAGCCTGTTGGATGAACAGATGACGGCAAGAACATTTTCTCACCTAATCACAACAGTGTTAGTCCTCTTTCTAGCTCTTCCTTCTTGAAAATCTTTCTTCCCTTGGTGGAAACATTATGTTCCTGGTTTTCCTCCTACTGCTGGCCCACTGCTTCCCATTAAGTGAAGAAGATCCTTGAAACCTGGCTAGACCCTTCTCTTTTCAGCCCACACTCTCTAGTCACTCCTGTTCACGGTCATGGCTTCAGTTACCACCTGAGGCCAAAGTCACTCATGCATATTTATAGGCCAGCCAGACATCTCCTCCAAGCACCTCACCACAAACCCAACTCTCCCTTGATACTCCCACTGGATGTTTCAAAGGCACCTCAAATCCATCCTGCCAAGAAACAAAGTCATAATCTCACCTTCAAGCCTGAGCCTCTTCCAGGGCTGGTAAGTGAGTGAACACCGCCCAAGGTCAATGGCTCTCTATCACTGTCCACATCCAATCCCTCACTGTACCCTGCCTTACCTCTCCACGAAGTGACCGCTGGGTGGTTACCACTGCCACCACCGTGGTCCAAAAATACAGTCAGCTGTAATCTGGATGATGCAGGAATTTCCCTGCAGGCCTTCCTTTCCCCTTCCTTGCCCTACCCCCACATACACAACCACAGCTTAATTTGCAAGATGTAGCCAAAGGGGTCTCTAGACACAAATCTAAATACATGCACCAATCCTGCCCCTTAACCTCCTCATAAATCTCTTTAGCAATTCCCATCGCTCTTACCATATATCACCATCTAACACATGACACAGTTTTAATTACTTATATTGTTTACTGTCTGTCTTCTCCTACTACAAAGTAAGCTCTATGAGGGCAGGTGTTTTCGTCCTTGCACTTGGCACATAGTAGGCATTTGTTAAATATTGAAAAATAACTACATGAATGCTCTTGGAATAAAATACATAATCTCGTTCTTTCATTGCCTACAAAGCCCTGCAGAGTCCAGCCTCTGTGGCCTCATTTCACTCTCCTCCTTCATTCTCTCCCCCTGCTCCTTTCTGCTTCCAGGTTGTTACCAGAACTATTCCTCTACCTGGGATGCTGCTTGCTCCTCTGTGCTTAGTTAACTCCTGCACATCCTTGTGTCCTTTGATCAGGTATGGTCTCTTCAAGGAAGCCTTCTCTGGCATCCCAAACTGAATCAGGTTCCTTTGCATATGTCCCCACTTCCTTTGAGGAAGGAAGCCCTTACTTCCTCAATTAAGTCTATCACCTCATGGGACTATGAAGCTCCTAAGAGCAGAGAGTCTGTATGACTTTGTTCACAAACGGCCCATAGTGCCTAACATGGCATCTGGCATGTTTCAGTGCCCCAGGAAACATCAGAGAACTGAAGAAAGAGAGGAAGGGGAGAGAAGGCAGGCAGGCAGGCAAGCAGAAGGGCAGCAGGGAGGGAGGAAGGGAAAGTTCCTGAACACCATCTTGTAGCTCCAAGTTAGACCATACCTCTAACTTCCCAAGTCTTTGCTTACTGCCAAAACAAGAGACACCAAAATCACTTTCAGTTACCTTAAGATGTCCCCAGAAGTCTTCAAAGGCCAGAAATCCATCTTTAAAGTCCAATCTGTACCCTTTTTCCTGCAGCTGAATTAATTTTCTCTAAATTGATTCTTGATAAAACTTGAGAAGAGCCTAGTGAGTGCATTCCCACCCAAACACTTCCATTCACACAGGGGAGCGTGAGTTACCATCAACGGGTGATGTGGAGGCCAAGATCTCATAAGCACATGTCCACCATCTGACTCCAGAGCAGGACTCCCTTCACCACGACAGTCCCCACCCACACTCAACCAGCACGAACTTACATAGCCTTTAACTCCTAAACACACGCCCACACAAAGAAGAAAGCCACAGTTTGCAACTATCAATGTTTGTGACCTCATACTCTTGAAACAGGTGGGCAAATTTTGAAAACTGACAAGTAGGAGACAGTGTCTGCTCATCCCTTCCTGTGGTAGAGGGAGCAAGTTGTCTCCTAATATCCTGTTTCCTCTTCTTCTTTATACTCTCATTTCAACTGAGCAGATACCGCCTGAAATAAAGAATATATTTCTGTTACTGACGATATAAGGTAGTCTTGAAAATGCTGAGAGAGTGCGTGGACGATAAGTATTCTCATCACAAAAATGATAACTACGTGAGGTAACGCATTGGCTAGATTTAACTGCTCCACAATGTATACATACTTCAAAACATCTTGTTGTACGTGATAAATACATTCAATTTTATGTCAATGTATAAGATAAATACATTTTTTCAAAAAATGAAATTTAAATTTCAGAAGGAAAAAAAGGATCTATTCCCCAATTACTCTTTCAGCTAGTTAAACTCTGATCAGTGGACTACAAGCACAACCGTGCATGCCTTCCAGCAGGGTTCTTGGAGGTCAGAGTGGGGTCGTGCGCCTCTCCTCCGCACCCCTTCTTGCTGGCTGACGTGTGGCCACAATGGCTGGAGTGTCAGCAGACATCCTGGAACATGAGGTAGAAGCCAAGAAATGAGAACGCAGAGCAACAATGTGGAAGGAGCCTGAGTTCCTGAAACCATGGAGTAAATAACATGTAAATAACACAGTGTAAATAACATGGAGTAAGTTCTGGATTTTCTGGC
Organism: Cheirogaleus medius; assembly: GCA_008086735.1. Lineage (NCBI taxonomy): Eukaryota > Metazoa > Chordata > Mammalia > Primates > Cheirogaleidae > Cheirogaleus > Cheirogaleus medius. Next base: position 550,163 of record VBSM01003177.1, on the reverse strand, counting down.
ACTTGCACCACTGCCACCACCTCTGTGGCCCCAAAACATAGTTATCGCTGACCTGATGACACTCACCTGGATGGATAATGCAGAGATTTCCAAACAGGAAATCGGAACTCCTTCCTTTCAGACCAAGAGGTAACAGGTAGAAAGCAACCCCCCTTTCATGGCATGGGAAGAATTCCTGTTGCCCCATGACGCTGGAATGCCAGGAAAAACTTGCTGAAGAGCAGGTGACGCTCACTGAGAAAGCACATCAGCATGCAGCATGGGGACTATCAGAAGGTCAGCGGCTATGAGGATTTTATTTACGCATGGAAAAAATGGCCAGCCCTGATTACACCTGGCACTCAAGAAAACAGACATCATGGAATTTCTAGTTTATACAATTTACAGTGTAGGTCCCTTGCTTTTTTTCTCTTAATAGAACTGAAAACGTGAAAATGGAAAGATGTTAAAACTGAGTCATCAGGGAATATTTGCCAAGTGGCACAGTGAAGCCCAGCGCTGCAGGGCATGGGGGGAGGAGCCATGACACTGGATTCAGGAGCAGCTGAAGAGCAGACCTTCGGCACAGGAGAAAACACTTGTGCCTGGGAAGAAAATGAGAAAGAGATGGGAATGAATCAGGAATTAGGAAAAAGTGACAAAATCCTGAACAATTACAAAAGCCTTCCCAAGCACCAAATACCTAACACATTACAAACTTGCCCTTCATTTAATTCTACCCTAATCAAAAGTTTTCTTTTTTAAAATTGTTTTTGGGGTATCATTCTGCTAACTTTATTCTTTATGCACAGTTTGGATAAAGTACGAACTAAACAAGGCTTCCACTCACCCCATCCTCACTCCACTTTGGGAGCTTTAGAAAGCAGTAATAGTTGATACCAATAAGGATTCCCCAGATTGTAGCATTTCCACAGTAGAGCACAGCTGTGCATTTGATTTCTGGAAGAAAGTAAGAGACCCTCTAAAAGGTGACCTTAGGAGAAAGATGAGGAATGAAAGGGGCCAGAGGAGTCTGTAGTCCCAGTTCACACCAGCCTAGGAGTGTCCCCTGCCTGCAACATGAAGCAGCCCATAAATCACACACAGCCACAATGCACTTAAATTGGGAGTCAGTCACCATGGAAAATGGGAAACAAATATGTCAGGTCTCTGCTGAAATAACTCCAGAAGTCACCTCTGATTAGCTCTTCCCCCAAACTAAGGCTGCTGTGACCCTTATGCTGGCTTTTAAAAATCTGTTCAACATACCTCTTAGACCACTAAGGCTGAAATATCCTTTAAGTAACTGATGCAAACAACTTCACAAATATGCATACAAATGTTTGAATGTCACTAAGTAACATGGTATATAAATATGTATTCAGAGTAATATTTATATATCAGCCATAATAGTAAGCATACCATTAACAAAAAGAAAAAAAAATTCATGAAGAAACTTCACCTGTTCATGTCAGAATGCTGAGGCAGGAGGGAGGCACACCTAGGGATGAGGCCCAACTAACCTCTGACCTCTGACCTGTAAGGCCATAGCTTCAGTCAAAGCAAGAAACCCAGAGCACTGGTGCTCAGAACTTCAGCTGCAGCAGGATCATTGAGGGCTGGTCAGAATGGATGGCTGGGTCCCTCCCACGTTCTGATTTGGTAAGGGGAGGGGCAAGAATTTATATTTCTAGCATGTTCCTCAGGTGACACTGCTGGTCTGGGGGCCACGCTTTGAGAACCACGGGCATGCTTGGGGCCATCTCAGTGAAGACATCCAGTCCACCCTCTCAAGAACTCTCCCTGCCTACAAAGGGGGAAAAACATTCCTAACCTGCCCTCTGCCCTGCTGACCTGAACTTTGGCAGTGGGTGTGGGTGACTATAATTGGTTGCCCCAATTTCCTCCTGTTTTTGAGTGGGCAGAGTAGAAAATGTAGAATACTCATTCTGGATCTGAAAACAATAAGCATGAAGGAAAGTAAAAGAACGGCAGTACCCAGCCTGGTGCCTCCCCAAATCTCTGTTCGCAAGCTTTTACTACTGTCTGAAAAACCCTGGAGGTCCAAACTCACTGGAATTCACTTTTCAGTCAACTGACAACCCATTCTGAATCTTCCTTAATCCCTGGTGGCCTCAACAACAAAGATACAAAGCCAAGGCCTTGCCCTGCCGAGGGGCCCTGGGCGGGGAGGCGATCAGCCCCACCTCTGGAGTTCTCCGGGGAGGGGAGGCTGGGCGGCGCCTTCCAGCCAGGCCTGCTCAGAGCGTCCTTTCTCCTGGGCCCGGAGGCCTGGGCCCCCTACACAGGGCTCCACGTTAAGCCGGATCGGCCTCGAAGTGTTAGCCCCTGGCCAGGCGCACAGGGGCGCCGTCAGTCTTGAAGACGAAGGAGGGTGCGGAGAGGGCAGGAAGGACGCGCTGGCCCCCAGGGCCTGGGGCCCAGTTTCCTGCACCTCGCAAGCCACAGGCCCGGCTGCCGTCTCCTACTCGTGTCGCAGCCTCTTGGAGCCCTACAGCGGCCTGGGGCCCTCAGCCGGAGGCCAGGCGCAGCGCCTGGGACCTAGGGCCGTGCGGCCTGGGCTGGGTGGCCTGGGCTGGGTCAGCTGCGCCCGGGCGTCCCGTCCTCATGGCGACTAGTAAGGCGATGAGCGCTGTTTCCTGTGCTCCCCCTGCCCTGAGGGCCTCCGCCAAGCCCCAACCTTGGAGTTGGGGGTTCTTGGTCCAGTGCCAGGTCCGTGTGAGCCCGAGGCACTGACGGCCTGGCCTTGGTCCCTCTACCCACTGTAAAGTTTTTCGGCAGCGAAAGAAACAGAGAGAGGGAAAGAGTGGGGCCCGCAGGCCTGCGCTGCCAGCCTGTCATCCTGTGGAGGGCTAACAGGGAAAGGATTTTGATAACTTGCCAGAGACTGGGAGGCAGTGTAGTGTAGTGCAAAAGACACTGAATTGGGAGTTGGGATTTTTATTCTAGTCTTTGTTCTGTTCCTACCTGGCTGTGTGATAATTTCAGTTTCTGGGCTTCATTTTCCCTATTGGGGATGGGAGTGGTAATGGTGCTCTCCCGGGTCCCTTCCAACTCTGACGATCTTAAATTACATAAGAATGCTATAAAATCCCTGTTATAGAATCCAACCCCCAAACAGGAAGAGTCAAGGGGGCTGGGCCTGAGGCACTTGAACCCAGCTGCTAGGGCCCCTTCCTGTCCACACCCGACCCTCAGGCCCCACCCGCTGACCTCCCCACCCTGACTTTGGGACCCAGGGAACAGCGCCTGTGGCCTCCCGTGTGAAAAGCAGGTATTGAGGCCAGGGACGCCAGGCTGCTGGGCATGGCTAGTGTCTTCCCACCCCGCCTCTGCCCTACGGGTCTTCCTCCTCTGGGTCCATCCTCTACCAGCTCACAGCTGATCTCTGATACGTGCATATCACACAAGACGTCGGCACACGGAGTGGTTGGGTCAGCTCTCTCCCGCCCCTCCCTCTTTCGTATAAAACCACTAAAAACAGTTTCAAAATAAAATACAAACAGTGAAAAAGGGCTGACCTAGGGCCAGCTGTTCTCCACAGGAGCACGAATTCACACGTCCCTCTCCGACCTGCCCGGGATCGGCTGTCCCGCCTCAGAGGCACTGCCTGCCTC
>VBSM01003177.1:506077-546446 GCA_008086735.1 Cheirogaleus medius | reverse complement strand
GCGTCAGTTAGCCTGGGTACTGCGAAATTTTACGACATGCAGCTGGCAGGATATACGTTCAGTTACAGGTGGATTGTTCTGCTTTCTTCTTACAATTTAAGTTTCCCACCGCGAGAAAGGGCACAAGCAACTCTGGCCTCAACACCTATGGCCCCTAGGCCCTAACACTCCTCTTCCTCTTCCTCGTCCTCTGCCGCCCCCTTCCCAGGGCCCTGCCCCAGGCGGACGTCCCAGCAGTGGCGATGACTCTAACGCAGGAGTAAGGGGTGCTTAGGTGGCTGTTCCGCTTGAAGGGCGGCGAGCTGCCGCGCTCTGTGCTCGCCGTGCGGAGTCCACCGGGTCCTCCAGCTGCCAGTGGCCGGGCCAGGGCGGCTCTTCCAGGCTTTGAGGCCCGGCCACTCGGGGGTCTGAGTATTTCCTGCCTGAAGATGCTGGTCCCCTGCCCTGGAGGAGGGCGGGGGGCACACGCCCAGGACCCTAAGGCACCCGCTTCCAGCTGAAGATCCTGCAGCCTTCGTGCCCCTCGGGCTGCGGCTGCGTGGTGCTGCTGTGTCGGCCGGCCGCTGCTGGCCGGGCCCTGCCGCCCCGCCCGGCCTCCCGCGCCGTCGGCCACACCGACAGCAGGCTGCTCAGTCTGCCTTGAATTACTTTATTGATATGTAATGGGTGTACATATTTTCGTGGTACATGGTGCATGTGACAATTTAATACATTCATATAATTGGTAAAGGTTAAATCAGTGTAATCGGGATATCCATCGCCTTAAATATTTGTCTTTTCTTTATGCTGTAAACATTTGGATTGTTCTAGCTATTTTGCTAAATTATTGTAAACTATAGACACTGTAACATTAGGTCTTATTTCTTCTGTCAAGAAATCAGTCCATTAATCAATCTCTCTTCATCTCCTCGCCTCCCATCCTTCCTGGCCTCTGGTAACCACCAGTTAACTCTTATCTTCATGAGAGCTACTTTTTTAACTTCCAAGTATAGGTGAGAACATGCAATATTTGTCTTTCTTTTCTTGGCTTATTTCACTTAATATATAATGACCTCCAGTTCCATCCACATTGCTGCAAAGGACAGGATTCCATTCTTTTTTATAGCTGAATAATAGTGCATTGTATATATACACACCACATTTTCTTTATCCATTCATCCACTGATGGGCACTTAGGTTGATTCCATATTTGGCTATTATAAATAGTGCTGCACTAAACATTAGAGTGCAGATATCTCATCGATATATTGATGTCCAGTCTTTTGGATATATGCCCAGTAGTGGCATTGCTGGATCATATAGTAGATCTATCTTCAGTTTTTTGAGTAACCTTCATAAAGTTTTTCATAGTCTCTGCACTAATTTACATTCCCATCAACACTGAGCTCACTGTATAATTCCCCTCCTGGGAATATACTTCCAAAATTGTGAGTGAAATTTATGGTCATTGAGACAAATAGAAATTGCCTGCCCACGTTCTCTTGATAGTCAGATTGTCTAATGCACCCAATAAAGCAAGAGGAAGACCTACCTTGGGCAAGAATTATGTCTGTTTTTTCACTGATGTGTCCCCAATTTTTAGATTATTCCTGGCATGCAGTAGTACTCAATAAATAGTTATTGGATTAATTTAAATAATCTACCTGTGTGAGTTTTTTATTTTTTTACCTTTTTAAAGACTAAATTGGAACCAATTCTGAATTATAAACCCCAAGATAATATATATTCTAGAAATGTACAGTTTAAAATGCACACTGCTGCTGTGGAAAACAATTTAGTGCTTCCTCAAAAAGGTAAACATAGAATTATTTTATAATGCAGCGATTCCATCACTGGATATATGCCCCGAAGACTTGAAAACAGATGTTCAAACAAAAACTTATACACAAATAGTGCACAGCAGTATTAGTTACAGTAGCCCCAGAGTGGAAGCAACTCAAGTGCCCATCAATCAATGAGTGGCTAAATAAAATGTGACATAGTCATACAATGGAATATTACTCAGCTTTAAGAAGAGTGAAGTATTATCATATGCTACAGCAGCTTTCAAGGATGAACCTTGAAAACGTTATGCTGAGTAAAAGAAGCCAGACACAAAAGACGACATATTGTAGGATTCCATTTATACCACATGTCTAGAATAGGCAAGAAAGAAAATAGGTTGGTGGTGGCCAGGGGTCTAGGATGAGAGTGGAATGAGGTGTGACTGCTTAATCAATACAGGGCTTCATTTTGAGGAGATGAAAGTTTTGGAACTAGAGAGCGGTGATGATTATACAGCATTGTGAATTGACTAAATGCTACAGGACTGTGTACATTAAAGTGGTGAATTTTGTGCTATGTGTATTTTGTCATAATAAAATAAAATCCACTTTGCAATACACTGCTTCATTCAATTCTCACAAGGGATGATACCCAGACCTCTGACTCCAAAACCTAAAATATCACTCCTGCTGTGTCCAAATGATGACTCCAACACAAATGCTCATCATTAGACTAAACCAGAGGGCAACCTCAACCAGACTGCCATTCTGTCACCTCCTTGCAGCTCAAAACCTCATGCAGATTCCCACGGCCTAGAGAGGACATCTTGGTCTGGCATTTACAGCCCTCCTCTGCTGGCTTCTCCCCCCATCAGTGACTTAGCAACAGCTGCCTTTCACTCCAGCCACACCAGCCCCGCATCACCCCAACACCTCCGTCATTGCCTGGCTACACCTTTGCCCCCACCCTTTTTTCCCTTTGGCTGCATGCCATGCAATCCATGTCCGTCACATAAATGGAAGCATTCTACCTCCTGGAAGCTGCCTTTACTAGCCCTATACTATGAAAACTCTAGATTACGGGATATACTATAATTACAGGTGTATACAGATACGCCTACAATTCTCTGTCCCTAGTATATCCTGTAATCTCCCCCACAAGCATATCCAAGTAGATTATACAAAGCCTGAGTTTTGTAGGACATACATATCTGTATTCATATCTATATCTCTATCGTATCGCCCCTTGGAGGAATAGAATTGTAGCCTTTTAATCAAACAAAATAATGTTATTTACCCACCTAATAACTTTCAGTGGCTCTCTGCTGCCTGTAAAGTGATATCCAAACTCTTTTTGTAGACTCACAAGACTCTTCCAGACTTGGGCTCTGCCTGCATTTCCCGTCTTGCTCCTACTGGGCACAGTCACCCTGCACCTCAGTCACCAGTCTTGCCAGGTGTTCATAGTTCCACAAAAAGGCAATGCCATTTCAGTTTCAGCTCAAGCCTCGTCTCCGTAGTGGAGTCTCTCCTGCCACCACCCCACCTCCATCACAGGACCAGATAGAATGGAACAGGTCCTCTTTTTTTATTGTGGCAAGAACATTTAATATGAAATCTACCCAAAATTTTAAGTGCACAATACAGTATTGTTAATTCTAGGCATGATGTGCAACAGATCTCTAGAACTTATCCATTTTGCATAACTGGAACTTTTTACCCATTGGCCAACAATTCCCCATTTTTCCCTTCCCCCAGGCCCTAGCAATTATCATTCCACTCTCTGTATGACTGTGATTTTTCTGTAGATCTCACTTACAAGTGAGATGGTGTAATATTTGTCTTTCCGTGTCCTGTCCTACAGCTTCATTCATACTGGATATGGCAGGGTTTCCTTTTTCAAGGCTGAATAATCTATACCACATTTTCTGCATCTGTTCTTTCTTAAATTTTTTTTCTTTTATTGTGAATTGACAGTTTGCAATTGTATATTTAAAGTATGTTGTGATTTATGAATACAATGTTGAATAAATAAATCAAGCTAATTATTATATCCATCACTTAAAATACTTATGTTTTGTGGTGAGAACATTTGAAATTTACTCTCGGCAATTTTGAAATGTACAATATACTATTATTAACTATATTCATCACACTGTGCAATATATCTAAAAAAAAAACCTTATTCCTCTTGTCTAAGTGAGATTTTGTACCCTTTGACCATTATCTCCCTATTTCTTCCCAAACCTCACCCTAACCACCATTATATTCTCTGCTTCTGTGAGTTTGATTGTTTTAAATTTTCACATATACGTGATAATGTACAGAATTTGTCTTTCTCTGCTTGCCTTATTTCACTTAGCATAATGTTCTCCAATTCCATCCATGTTGTCACAAATGACATAATTTCCTTCTTTCTTAAAGCCGTGTAGTACTCCATTGTGTATATACACCACATTTTCTTCATCCATTCATCTGTTGATGGACACTTAGGTTGATCATAACACGGCTATTATGAGTGGTGCTGTAGTGAACATGGGAGTGTAGACATCTCTTCCACAACTTGATTTCAAATCTTTTGGGTGAATACCCAGAAGCAGGATCACTGGATCATATGGTAATTCTAATTTTAGTTTTACAAAGAACTCCATACAGTTTTCCAAATGGCTATACTAATTACATTCCAACCAACAGGGTACCAGGGTTCCCTTTTCTACATACTTCTAACAACACTTTTCGTCTTTTGTTGTTTTGATAATAGCCATTCTGATAGGTGTGGGAAGATATCTCGCTGTGATTTGAACTTGTATTTCCCTAGAGATTAGTGACGTTGAGCTTTTGACCATATGTCGGTTGGCTATTTGAATGTCTTCTACTGTGAAATGTCTATTATTCATTACTCATTTTTCTAATTGTGGTTTTTTGTTTGTTTGTTTGTTTTCTTGTTATTGAGTTATTTGCATGCCTTATGTATTTTGTATATTAACCCCTTATCAGATGTATGGCTCCTTTTCCTCACTGACAATTTTAGAAAAATAATAAATTTTCCCCTGCTCCTCCTCAGAGTCCTGCAAGAACCAAATGAAACAATGAATGTGAAATCAATTTAATAAGTCAAAAAACGTTTTATAAGTTCAGCGGTGGTTAAGAAAGTAGGTTCTAGACCAGTGGTTCTCAACTAGGGGGCAGTTTTGCCCCCAGAAACATTTGGCACTGTCTGCAGTCACTTGCCATTTTGACAACTTGGAGGAATTGACACTGGCACCTAGTGGGTAGACGCCAGGGATATCACTAAACATCTGATCGTTCTCGGGATGACCACCACAACAAAGATGTATCCTGCCCAAAATATCACTGGTGCCATTTGGACCAGATTTCATGGACTAGATCCCAATTTTGCTGCTAACTATGTGGTCCTGGGAAAATTATTTAACCTCTTTATACCTTGTGTTCCTCATCTGTAAAAAATGGATATGAATGCTCATCTCTAACATAAGGATACTGTTATGGAAATAAAAACGATCCAAATGAGAACAGGTAAAATCTGTTTATTCAGAGTTTCCTACAGCAAGGGAGTCAGCTACCATCACTTATACTTTGGAAGAGACTCAACACCAGGCAGAAAAGTGAGGAAGCTTTTGGGGGGGAAATGGACGGCTTCAGATAAATGTTGATAAATGTGAGCTACTGTTATCACTTACCTCTTGGACCTCAGTTTCTCCATCTGCAAGATGGAATTAGAGAGTATCAGTCTGAATCCAATCAGGAGACAGAAACTACACAGAGATTTAAACAGGGAAGTTTAATATAAAGTAGTATTAGGTTACCTTGATAAAAGAGCTACTGCATAACCCTTGCTACATGTTATCATAGGGCTGAGGGAGACAATCTAAGGCAGGACAAACAAACCTGGAAGGGCTTTCCAAGGCTGAAGTTCAGGAATCATTGGTGAAGGTGTCATTCCCCACTGGATGGCAAAGCAGTCCACCAGTCTGCCAGGCCTGAGCTAGTCTGCAGTCCCTGGGAAAACAGCAGCGGGGGCACACGAGAGCGACCGCCGACGGAAAGAGCCTGGGCATGCAGAGTGCATGGAGCCATTAGCAGGTGTGTCCGTGTTGGGAGGACTGTAGGAATGTGGTCGCCAAACTGGAGCAGAAGGACCACCAGATGTCCTCCTAGCCACATCGCTGACCCCTTCCTCATGAACAGGCCCTCCAGCACCCTCCACTGAGAAAGGCTAGCATCATCTCACTCTAGAAGGAGAAATAGCGAAACGGATTCTGTCCACCTTCACAGAGCAGGTATAAAAGAGGTGTTTGGAGATGATACATTTGGTAATTGGCCCAGGGTACAAATAAGAATTTGTGCATATTTCTTAGGTTGACACAAGAGAAAAATTTGCCACCCAGTCAAGTCCAAGCTCCTTAAGCCAGCTTGGTTTCACTCCTCAGTGAAACCCAACACATCCTCCAAACTGGGAGACTTAGTGCTTGTCAAAGAGGACCCATGGCTTCCTCTCTCCATACCCTCATGGGTCCCGACATTTAGGATGAGCCTGGAACACAGTGAGCACTCACTGCATGTGCAGTCAGGGTGGTTACCTGCACCAGGAACGGCCCCTCCCTAAATCTCCATGACCGCCAAGAAGTCTCACTACTCTGGATATTTCTTGTTTTATAAGTTTTATTGTGCACAGCATGTGACTATAGTTAAGAATAATGTATTATATATTTCAAAATTGCTAAAAGAGTTTTTTTTTTGTTTTTTTTTTGAGACAGAGTCTCACTCTGTCACCTGGGGCCTAGAGTGCAGTGGTGTCATCACAGCTCACTGCAACCTCAAACTCCTGGGCTCAAGCGATCCTCCTGCCTCAGCCTCCCGAGTAGCTGGGACTACAGGCACGTGCTACCACATCCAGGTAATTTTTTCTATTTTTTATAGAGATAGGGTCTCACTCTTGCTCAGGCTGGTCTCAAATTCCTGAGCTCAGGCAATCCTCCCTCCTTGGCCTCCCAGAGTGCTAGGATTACAAGTGTGAGCCACTGCACCCAGCCCACTAAAAGAGATTTTAAATGTTCTTACAGCAAAAAAATAAGTAGGTGAGATGATGGATATGTTAATTAGCTTATTTAATCATTTCACAATGTGTACATACATGTATCAAAACGTCATATTTTAGGCTGGGTGTGGGTGGCTCATGCCTTAATCCCAGCACTCTGGGAGGCCAAGGCAGGAGGCTCATTTGAGCTTCGGAGTTCAACACTAGCCTGAGCAAGAGCAGGACCCTGTCTCTACTAAAAAGATAGAAAGAAATTAGCTGGACAACTAAAAATATATAGAAATATTAGCCGGGCTTGGTGGCACATGCCTGTAGTCATAGCTACTTGGGAGGCTGAGGCGAGGATCACCTGAGCCCAGAAATTTGAGGTTGCTGTGAGCTAGGCTGATGCCATGGCACTCTAGCCCGGGCAACAGAGCAAGATTCTGTCTCAAAAAAAAAAAAAGGTCATATTTTATTCCATAAATATATATAATTACTATCTGTCAACTAAAAGTAAAATATAAAAAATAAAAAAATCTGCCGTACGCCTCCTGTCCTATTCCTGATTCCAGCTGGGCCTGTGTCCTCCATTGCACCAGGGCAGGAGAGCTTCTTTATCTCTGTATACTCCAAAGAGACTCGGCAGAATTGTCAGTCAAGGAAAACAGTGAATGGCCCCAAAATCCAGGGCAAACAACACTTCTTCACAGGCTACACTAAATGTGCTCCTGAAAGGTGACTCAGTACAGGAAATTGTTACAAGAGCCAAAGGTATAAAGGAATCTAATGAATGGAGACACTCCGTAAATAATTTACTTCTGCTTAAGGAATTGGATATCATTAATTTTTGTGAAAAACCAATTTATATTTTCCTACATTATATTAAAGTGCAGCATACATGTCCATGAGATTGTTTTGACCTTTCATGCAGAGCTGAGGGACAGAGATGTAGAGGTAGCTGTTTTATAAAAATGCCCCTTTTGTTACCCTCCTTTGCTCAAAATTCTCTAGCAGATTCCTACATCCTTCAGAGTAACAGCCCTTGATGTTCCAGATGCCCCAAGGGGCTCTCCCTCACCAGGCTTGCCTGTGCCACCACTACCCCCAGCTCCATTTCTCCAAAATCTAACTGCGTACCAATGGCACTTCTGCAGGCGCGCCTCACGGGTCTGGACTCGGGGTCTTGGCAGTTGCTGGTCCCTCGGCCTAGACTGGTCCTCCCCATGCACCTCAGTGGTTTCCCCTCAGACCCTTGCCCCTCCTTAGCGAGGCTTCCCTGGCCCCATGCACAACAGCGAGGAGCCGCCCTCTTTCTGCCTTTCACCCTTGTGCTGCTTGCTTTCTTGTCTTCCCTGGCACAAATCATCTTCACGGCACCACACGTTCCCTCGGCCCCACGCCCACCAGAGTGTAAGCTCCACGTTGCGGCAGTTGCACTCACTGCTGTGTCTTCAGCGCCCGGGGCAATGGCTTAGAGTAAGTACTCCAAGAACATTTTTGCTTAGATGTGTAGATTATATATATATACATATATATATATATATATATCTTGAAGAGGAAGAAGAGAAAAAGGGAAAAGATTCAAAAGGAGAGGAAAGAAGAAAAGAAAGAAAGAAGTAGAGACACCAGGGAAATTAAAAGCCTAAATATCAGAAGATATTGAGAAATCACTGTTAAATTTCGGACAGACAGCTTCGACAGCAGAGGTGCACGCAGCGCAGGCAGGCAGGAGGTCGCAGAAAGGAGGCGAGCTGACCGTCCGGGCAGCGGTGGGAGCCGCCGAGCTCCGAAAGCAGAGGACGCACGGACGGCTGTGCCGCGCGAGTCCGCGGCAGGAAGGGTGCAGGTGGGCGCCCGTGGGGTGCACAGGCGCGAGCCTCTCCCGCAGGCAGCACTGCCCTCGCCAGTGGTCACTCCAGCAACTGGGGCCACGGAAACGCCCACCCAGGGCTCCTGCCCTCCGCCTGCGAAAGCCACCAGGCCATCGCCCTGCACGGCCAGGCCTGCCCATCGCCTCCTCAGCCCGGCCGGGGGCTCCTCAAAACCCAGGCCCAGAGTCCTTGGGCCTGGCCAGGAGTCATCGGTGGGGGCTGCAGGTCCTCGGGCCTGTGTTGGGGGTCCTTGGGCTGTGGCCTCTCAGACCGAGGATCTTCCGACTGAGGTTGGGGTGTGGGCACAGGTTCTCGGGACGGGCCAGGGCAGGTCACGGGCCTCAGTCAGCCAGGCTGCTCCATGTCACTGTGGTTTCTCCTTGAGGATCCCAGCTGGGCCACGGTGGACAGGTCATGGGTGTCACCCTGAAGACCATCTCCAGGCAATGAAGGCCCTGACCTCAGCCTCCACAGCTAGCTCCTACAGAGTGCCGTGGAGCCTGAGCTGGTCGCCGAGCCTCCAGGCCCAGCCTTTATCCTCACCCTCATCCTCACAGGTGAGACCCACCCTGCACTCTGTGGGTGTGGGCGTGGGTGTGGTGAGAGTGGGCTCGGAGGGAGACATGTGGTCCCAGAGCAGGCTGGCACCCTGGTCGTGCTGCTTCGTGGCATTAGAAGCCTTCTGGGTTTCAACTCTGTCTTCTGGTTTAGGGTGGGCAAGGGCGAGGCGAGCCTCCAGGGCCTGCCAGGCGCCCACAAGGTCCTTCCGACTCGCTTGCTCCCTAATAGGAGGCTGGGGGCTGTGGAGAACATTCTCTGCCTTTCTCCTCTCACTGCCATCCCTGCCTCCACCCAGCCCTCCTGAGCACAGCTTCCTCTGAATGCCAGGCAGTGTTATTAAACCCATTCTACAGATTAGGAGGCCAAGATGCAGAGACAGTCGTGCCGGTGGTAGGTTGGCTGCAAAGACAGGTTTTGAGGCTGCGTGTGGGGTTTACTCCTATGGGAGCTTTTTTTTACCAGAACAGGCAATTAGTTCAAGACCAGTCTTCACAAGGCTGCTAGGTTTCAGTCTACAGACCATTCCATTTTTACAGGGAAGAAAGTTCATGTTTGAAGACAGGAGGGTCCAGTGTGAGAAACACAGGCACCAAGAAGGTCACAGGCAGTTTGTCTTGCCTACTCTGCAGAAGGCTTTCTCATTGCACCTGCACCTTGGTCTGGGATTGTTGTGGCCCTGGGTGGCCACCAGCACATGTGCAGTCGAATTGTCGATGCCTCCCTTCCCTCCCCTACTCCCCAGCCCCACATCGAGGTAGGAATGGTGTTTGGAGGGCCAGAGTTGGCTTGAAGTGGAAACAAAAGGAACAAAGAAGAGTCATCCAAATACAGGCATTCCTCTTTTGGCCTTGAACAACTTGCAAAGTGTTCTTTCTGCACATTGTCCCCTCGATCCACTGGCTGCTTTTTCCTTGTCTCTTTGAACGTCTAGGACACAAAAGCTACATGACTTATTCAATTCCAGGAAAGCTACGCAAGAACCCCATTTTGTTTTGTTTCATCTTATTCTCTTTCTCTCCTTTCCCCTCACGCCCTCCCTGCTATCTATACGCACCGGTTTCAGTGTATCTAATGTACGTCCTTCCAATCAATTGCCCTATAGTAACTTAATTTCCTATAAAAATATCTAGTATTATTGTGTACATTTTTAATTTACAAAACTGCTGTTATACTGAAATCTCATTGTTTCTTAGTTTTTTATTCAGTGCTACATCTGAGATCTACTATGTTTCTGCGTATGAATCTAATTTGCTCTTTCTGACTGCAGTCATAGTTCAGTAGTATGCTTCTATCAGCCTTGACTTCCCCTTTCCCCAAGATGGGCATGAAATCGCCCTCCAGGAACATCCTCGTACATGTCTCTTGATGGATTTGTGGGAGGCATTCTTTGGGCTATATTTTCCAGATGAGATTGAGTGATTAGTGTCCCCATGGCCAAACTGCAGCAGTCTGCTCCCAGCACATCCCTGCCTGCAATGAAGTCAAACTAAGTTTTAATTTACACTAATCTGATTGTATGCATTTGCATTTCTCTGCTAACAAGTGAGGCTAAATATCTCTTCATATGATTATTAACTATTTGATGTTTTTCATCTATGAATTGACTAAAAGTGTCTATTAGGGTTTGGGGGTGAAAAATAACTATAGCTTTATCTCTAATCCAAGTCAGAAGCAGGGAAGGGAGAAATCAAATGTCACCTTTGTACCGATAAGTGTGTTGGACATAGCAGCCTTAAAGCTTTGGCCAGTTGCAAATAATGAATTAGACTTACCCACCGAAGTGCGGGCTAGCTGGGCAAACACAGGGCGCCCAACACAGGGACCAGCAATCATGGAGTCCTTAGGCCAGGCCAAACAGGAAGAGAACAGCCAGAAGGCTTTTGTCCTAGTTTGATCTGCCAGGCAAGGCAGCTCTCATCCTCCAGGACAGTGTGCATGACGGTCAGAAAGAGGATGTTTTCTGGTGCCCCATGACTCTAAGCTGCATCCATACCCTTGACTCACCATCAAGCCTCATGACTAAGTCTCTTATCCACCACGAGTGGCCTGGCAAGAGGAATAAAGAGTGGCTGGTAGTGGAAAAGGGCTCAGCGGTTGTCAGGAGATTTCTGCATCTCTGAAACCAATGCATTCCCCAACTCATTCTCCTGGGACCACAGTGGAAGGTTAGCTTTTGCCCCCATTCCCTCCTACCCTGCCCCCGCAGGCTCTAGAAATGGTCAGAATTGATACCAAGCCCCTGTTGTACCTGACGCTTGAAATTTACTCCCTATTTCATTTCCCACCCCAAATGATCCCTTGGCACATGACTCAGTTATACTCACCAGAGACAATGCAATGAAATTAAATGATAGCAAAAGATATGAATGTAATTCAGTGTCACCAACGGAAAAAATGTCCCATATTAGGTATAAATACTGAGATAACAATAGAAATCCAAAGAGTCCAAAAATTTTAAGTTAAAATCTAAATCAATTAGATTCCAGACATATTGGATGTTCTTCCTCCAGCCACAGGGTCTCTCGCATGTCCGCAGAGGGCTGGGACCCTTTGCAAACACCAGGCAAAGACCCCCTCGGCTCTGCTCTGCAAGGCTGGGGCCTTCAGCTGACCACCGGCTGGGCTGCGAGCCGCTGCCTTCTCCTGCTCCACCAATCACTGTGGTGCCCAAATGCCAGGACTTATACCTTGCTCAAGGTTCCTGCCCAGCCCAGACACTAAAGAGTTCCAAACCCTGAGCTCTTTATTCCGCCTGCAGAGCTGTGTATTAAAACACAGGAATCGCACAAATACAGACTAGACTTGAAGACTACCATCAGACCCATGGCTTAAATCAGGCTCCTATATCATGTCCCAGATTGCGTCCACTCTCCCCCAAGCCACAGGCCTGCCCTTGTGGGAGCCAAGGCTTGGCTAGATGGCAGGGCGAGACTGCACACCTTCTGGGCAAGAGCTCTTAAGGCAAGAGACCTGGAAGCTGAACAAGATGGGCTCAGTCTCTTCCCTCGGTTTTGCTCGTGCCCCTGCCTCCTGCCTCATTCCTGATTCCCACAGTATTAGGATGGTGTGGGTTTTAGTTCCAAGTTCCTCTGGGTATACTTTCCTTTAGGGATCGCTCGTGTAGACAATGTAAGATCCCCTCAGTGTTCTGTGACTATCAGCTTCCACCTGAATTCCTCTCCTTCCATGTGAGGCAGCTTTCCAAGAGGCCTTTTGTAGAGGGTCTCATAGTTAACCTGCATGCCTGGGAGCATGCTGACGTCACCCTCACATCTAAGTGAAAATCTTGCCAAATGGAACATCTCAGGTTCAAAGCTCTCTTCCTTTGTGCTGTCTTCCTGTTCAGTTTTGCTGCTGAAAAATCGGACAGAAGTTTGACCCTTGGCCCTTTGTAGGTGATCCAACCTTCCCTTAAGGAATTTTTAGAGTATTCTCTTTGTCTCTGATGTCATTAAATTTTCCTTAATACATCTATGCTTATCTTTCCCTAAGTATACTTTTCCACAATCTTTTAAAATCAGAGTTCTTAATTCTTTAATTTTGAGAAATTCACACTATTTATTTCTTCAAGCATTTCCTTTCTGCCGGCCTGCACTCACGGTAACCAGCTGGACACTCGCACCGGCCTCTTGTCACTCGGGATATGGAGCTGCCTCTGGCACCGAGCTGGGCTGCCGTGTCCTGCTCTGCAGCAGGGACAAGTGGACAGAGACTCCCTGGGCAACAGATGAGAGAAATGGGTATGTGTGGAAAGCTCCCAGCCCCTGGCCCCCTGTGTGGTTCCCGGTCCTCTCTGTTCTGGAAGCCTCCCCCCACCCCCAGCCCTGCCACCAGCACAAACCCACCTCTGTCTCCTCAAGGGTTCATTGTCAATTTCTTGAGGGTCTTGCCTCTTCCAACTTCCATTCCCTTCCGTGGCACATGTAGGCTACATTTGAGGACAAGGCCAGCAGGTTCCCCATCTTGTCCAGAACTGGAAATGCTGTCTTTTATCATCTTTATTTGACTTTGAAGAATCGGTCTAAAGAAACAGAAATGCCTTCCTCTGTGGAGCTTGGTCTTCTCTATTGTCCATCCAAGGTCATAATACTTTATCTGCTTAATTGGGAAGACTTTTAGAGACATCCTGTGAAATAATGTGTGCAAAGCACTCAGTAAATTTTAGATTAGGTATGTCAATGTAAGGAGTTTTAGGGCAGAGAGAAGAATGTAACTCTCTCTTCTATATTCATGCTCTGTCTGAGTGTGTAGGATTGGTGAGAAGATTCAGAGATCAGCAGATAATCATATTCTCTTTATAGGACCCCATGAGTCACATTTGAAAAAATCAGACACTGTCAGGCAGAAATATCTGATCTGTGGACCAGTAGGAAAGAGAAAGCGAGAGGCAGGAACAGAACTCCTTCCAAATGAAACCTGCCTACCTGCCCAGGGGCTCCCCATGATAACGAATACTACAGAAGGCTGGAATATATCATTCCCTGATGAAGGAGAGCAGGCAGACCTGGGAAAACTGGACCAAGACTGTCCTTGTCCAGATGAAGAAGGAGAAAATGGAACAAGCACAACCTTCAGAGGCAGTAGTGGAGGGAACAATATCCAAAGGCCCCTCTGCACCTCATGCTTTCTTCAACAAGACATGTCCTTGCCCAACTCCGTAAAACCAAGCATAACCTTGTAGGAACAGATTCAAATTCTTCACATGATGATACCCAAGCGCTGGTTTTACCACAAGATCCCATTCCTGTCTCTTTTATTACAACCCGATCACCCGCCTTACCTTTATTTGAAGGCAAAGTAGATGTTCCCAAAGAAATGTCCAAAGCTAGAGATGCCCTGTCTATAAAGTCTTAGGAATAGATACTTGTCCAGAAAAACTCAACTATTGTCCACCAAAACACAATGTGTGCATTACTCTTCCTTGGTGGTATAACAGTAGGTATTTCTTCACGCTTTGTATTTCTAAGGCTACAACTGGGTGGGCTTTCCAAAGAGAACAACAGAAGATGAATATTGTGGGGCTGAGATGGAAGTGAACAGGTAGAGGGTCTAGATGTTTTCTGACTTCTAATCAATGGGTCAGTTCAATCTTAGAAGCTTGTTTTCATTTCTTTTGTGCAAACAGATAATACCAGTTTATTCTTGGTTTAATTTAGAGAAATGATCCTCAATCTTAAACAGTGGGTGGTAGTGAGGACAGATTCAGGACTTTCTTCTCTCCGTTCCATGTGGATGTGAATCAAACATCAGTTAGGAACCCAACTGCTATAGGCTAAATTTTGAATCACTGGAGGCTCTTGGCCAGTGTTGTAGCAGGAACTGTGGATATCCCTTCCTGCAGAAGAACTGGGAACTTTTCAAAGAAGAAATTCACATTGCTCCAATCTTTCTATGTGAGAATTTTTAAGTACTTGTAGATATTGGATATTTAGATTACATACCTGCCTTCATCACATTATTACAGAACTCCTCTATCACATATTTAAAATGTGTTTCTTTTAATTGTGGTAAAATATACATAACATAAAATTTACCTTTTTAACCACTTTTAAGTGTGCAAATTAGTGGCATTAAGTGTATTCACAATGTTGTACACCTATCACCATTATTCATTTCCAGAACTTTTCATCATCCCAAACAAGAAACTCTTACCCATTAAGCAATGATTTCCAATTCCCCACTTTTCTAACCCGTGGCAATGACGATTTTACTTTTTGTCTCTATGAACTTGACTTCTAGAGATAGTTATTATAAGTGGAATCATACAATGTTTGTCCTTTTGTGTCTGGTTGATCTCACTTACCATAATGTTTTCAAGGTTCATCCATGTTGTAACATGTATCAGAATTTCATTACTTTCTAAGGCTAAATAAAATCTCATTGTATGTATAATACCACATTTTCTTTATCCGTTCATCCATTGATGGACATTTGGGTTGTTTCAACCTTTTAGCTATTGTGAATAATGCTACTGTGAACATGGGCATACACATATCTGTTTGAGTCCATGCTTTCGGTTCTTCGGGATATATCACCAGAAGTGGAATTGCTAGATCATATGGTAATTCTGTTAACTTTTTGAGGAACTGCCAAACTGTTTTTCACAGTAGCTATACCATTTTACATTTTACATTCCCACCAGCAATGCACAAGGTTTCCAATTTCTCCACATCGTTGGCAACACTGTTATTTTCTATTTTTTTGATAATAGTCATCCAATGAGTGGTATCTCTCTGTGGTTTTGATTCATATTTCCATGATGATTAGTAATGAGCATCTTTTCATATGCTTATTGGCCATTTATATATCTTCTTTGCAGAAATATCTATCTAAGTCCTTTGCATATTTTTAATTAGGTTGTCTTGTTGTTGGTTGCTGTTGATTTATAGGAGTTATTTATATATTAATATTATGGATATTAATCCTTTATCTGATATATAATTGATCAATATTTTCTCCTATTCCATAGGTTTCATTTTCACTCTAATGACAGTGTCCTTTGATGCACAAAAGTTTTTGATTTTGATGAAGTCCAATTTATCTATTTTTTCTCTTGCTGTCTGTGCATTTGGTATTTGGTATCATACCCAAGAAATTGCCAAATCTGATGTCATAAAGTTGTCCCCCTATGTTTTCTTCTGAGAGGTTTATAGTTTTAGCTCTTATGTTTAGGTCTTTGATGCATGTTTAGTTAATTTTTGTATATGGTGTAAAGTATGGATTCAGCTTTATTCTTTTGCAGATGGATATCCAGTTTTCCTGGTGCCATTTGTTGTAATATGGTTCATTTCCCACTGAATGGTCTTGATGTTCTTGTCAAAAATCATTTCTCCATTACTAAGGACGCTGAGGCAGGAGGATCACTTGAGCCCAGGAAGTCAAGTGAGCGACGATCACGCCACTGCACTCCAGCCTGGGTGACAGAGCGAAGACCCTGTCTCCAAACAAAACGAAACAAAACAAACGAAAAACAAAAATCAATCGGACATGTACCCAGGGGTTTATTTCTGGGCTCTCTGTTCTATTCCATTCATCTATATGTCTGTCTTTCTGCTAGTATCACACTGTTTTGATTATTGTAGTTTTGTAGTAAGTTTTGAAATCAGGAAGTGTGAGATCTCCAACTTAGTTCTTTTTCAAGATTGTTTTAGCTATTATGGGTCATTTGAGATACCATATAAGAAATATCCTAGCATCATGAAACATCTCAAGACTGAACCTCAAGAAATAAAAATTTTAATCCAAGTATTGCCACCTACTCAATAGGTGGCACTGAAGAGTCAATGACTTTTCTAGGCTTCAGTTTCCTCAACTGTAAATAAAAGTAAAAAGCTGACTTTCACATGTGGGATCCTCTGTTGTTTTAAACTTCCCCTGACCACAATTGTTAATGAGGCTGATTCCAAGCAGGGAGATTTTTCTATTTCTACAAAAACACTATTGGGATTTTGATAGGGATTTCATTGATTTAAATTGTTTTTAACTGTGGGAAACAATACTCCAGAAGTTATCCATAACCAACTAAAACCTTTGTCCCATTCTCCCAAGGACATTTGTGGATGAATCCAGAAGGGAAGTGGAAGCTGGGCTGACATTGACCCTCCTGTGGCCCCACTGCCCATTGCCCCTATAGTGGCCTGCCACTTGTAGTAAATCATTTAACTGCAGTCTTAACAGGCAGGCTCTTCAGGGGATGTTGGTATTTCTACTATTCATTTATTACAAATGGAAACTGCCAATCTAGAGCAGAGCAGTCCAGTATGGTAGCTATTAGCTACATGTGCTTAGTGCTTCTGAGGAATTGAACTTTTAACTTAATCTTATTTTAATTTAACTGCTTTAAATCTAAATTTAAAAATGAATACTTGATTCAGTTATTGGAAGACTTCAGCATATTTGGAACAACTTGGGTCTGTGAATCTCCTTCAACTATAAATTTTATGAAATCAAAATACATATCTAGGATTTCCAATTAACTAAGATGTGCTAAAGTGCTCAGTTTTGAAGACTTGGCATACAAAAAAAGAGGACTACAACATGTTAACTATTTCATTAATATTTTTTATTTGATTACATATTGAAATGGTAATACTTTAGATATATAGGGTTAAATAAAATGTATGACTAAAGTTAATTTCACCTGTTGCTTTATACTTTTCCTAATGAGGCTACCAAAAAATGTAAAAGTACAAAGTTTGTCATACATTGTATCTCTGTTGGACAATGCTCATTTAGATTACTTTTCAGTAATCCCAGTGAGATATTTACCTCAGACATTTTGTGGTTTTCCCTTGTAAAGTGGTATGCTACTTCTACATTTATCACTTCTTATATCATCATTTTTAAATTTTTTTGAAAGCTAAATTAAAAGCTCTTCTTTCTTACTACAGGAAAGAAACAAGAAGGGATTATTGATGTTACTGAATATTAGTCTTTATTAGTCCTTAGTTAGATCTCTACACAAATATTCTTCTCTTTCAAGGAACATGGTAGGATTACTCTGCCCCATCCCCTTTGAAGTCAGGCATGGCCAGGACATCTATTTCAACCAGTCAGTGCAGTGCGACCTGGAGGAACATTAAGAGCCAGTACATGATTTGCCATATCCTTTTCTCCCCACTCTGATGACTAAGGAAGCTCATGTTGAGATAGAGTTTCTGTCAGCCTGTGTCCCTGATGGGACTAGAGGTTCTTGCCATAGCAACACGGAGAATGAGTGAGAAATAAAATGTTCATGGTGTTAAGCCACTGAAGCTTGAGGGGTCTGTTATTACAGCAAAACCTGACTCATCCTACCTGATGCATACTTTATAATTGGTAACTGAAGCCAGGAAGCCACCCAGATCACCCAGACATATATACAAACGTGTGTTGCTGTATAGTAATTATTCGCTTGTGAATCTCTGTCTTACTCTGTCTCACTGAATCTCTGCCCTTTGCCCCCATGGTGGCAGAAACAATATGCTTTTTTATTTCTGCACACTACCAAAGGATCTGACACATAGTAAGAAGTTAACAAACATTTAAAAACTGAATGGCATAAATGAATGAATGGATGAGTGTCATAGCAGGTGGCTTTGCCTTTTGGACAGGGAGGTCTCTCAGAGGGGAATAGAGGAAGAGGACCTTCGTGTTTGTCGTGTAGCACAAATGACCTTCGTGTTTGTCGTGTAGCACATAGCTACATGGATGAGAGATTTTTTCCCCCTGCTTGCTTGCTTGCTCCTTTTCATTTGTTTGTTTTGTTTTGTTTTTGCTAGCTGTTTTAATCCCTGTTTGGCTCCAGAGTCAAATGTTTTCATGTCATCTGAAACTTCAAGAGAAGAACACTAAAGCAGCAATCATGCAAGCCATGTAAGGATAGTAAGTGAGGTTAGAGTGGGTCAACAATGATTTGGGAAGACAAAAGGACTCCCCAGTGGAAGGGGATGAAAGGGTGAGTTCAGTGGAGTTAAGGTATTTATGGGGCTTGAAAAAGTAAACATCAGATCAAACGAAGTTGAAAATCTTCCCTGCCATTAATCAGGCTGGAAGGACAGACACAGATAACTCCAGCTGCAAAGCTAACAAAAAACGGTATTTCTCCCAAGAGCAGTCTCTAGTTATAAAGTGTCATAATGTCCCCCTTTTTTGAGTAACTACTGCTTTATTACTCACGGAGAATCTTGCCTGGAGAATTGAAATCACTTGCGCAGAAAAGCAGCCTTGCTCTCCAAGCCAGGGGCAGAGGTGCAGATAAGGGTTTCTAGGCACGACACTCACGTCTATCTTCACTTTGTCATTTTCAAGGACACTAGACCTCACAGTCAGATCTGGCAAGGATCCAGTTACATACAGCTGTGCTTTGCTTTGAGTTTCCTTTCAATTTCTCCTAAAATTCACCCTTTCCCAAAATCCTATAATGATTCTTTGGTGTAATGTTCCACAGTTCCCTAAAACAAGAAACGTAACCATGTCGGACTACAGGTTTGTCCGTGGTGGTCTTTACTTGACTGGACTGACACAAGGTTCCTCAACCTCAGCCCTATGGACATTTTGGGCTGGATAATTCTTTGTTGTGGTTGCAGGGAGGCTCCCTTAGGCATTGTAGAACATTTAGCAGCCTCACTGGCCTCTACCCACCAGATACCATAACACAGTGCTGCCTCCTGCAGTTGTGGCAACCAGTGTACCTCAGTACGCTGCCAAATGTAGCCCAGGGAACAAAACCATGCCCTGTTGAGAATCACTGGGCTGGGGCATGCATTCTCAATGGGGACAATATTATCCCTCAGAGGGTAAAAATTGGAGGGGTTTTTTTGGAGGGGTAGGGAAGAATCTTAGATATTATAAT
The DNA here is from genome assembly GCA_008086735.1 of Cheirogaleus medius. Taxonomy (NCBI): domain Eukaryota; kingdom Metazoa; phylum Chordata; class Mammalia; order Primates; family Cheirogaleidae; genus Cheirogaleus; species Cheirogaleus medius. The sequence continues at coordinate 526,877 of VBSM01003177.1, read as the reverse complement.
GGCTTGTGGTCCTTCAAGCATCACAGTATATAAACAGATAAAAGCAGCATTAAAATGTCATGGGGGAGAGGACAATCAGGAAAAAAATAGATCTAAAAGGCTTTTTTAGGCCTCTTTAGGAGGCACTGATTTTAAGAAGTTGAGAAAGCCTAGGCTATACCAGCCTGCTGTGGAAGGGGGGTGAGAATATTGGAGACACCTGGAGTGAGAGTTGGAGCATGAATATGGCACATGCAGCACAGGTCTAGGGGTCAGGTGTTCCATGGCATGAGTGTGCAGGAATGGAGTGCAGCAAAGGGCAGGAGAAAACAACTCAAGATGACTTAAGTTTAACTAAAATTAAAAGTTCCATTTCTCAGTCCAACTAGCCATGTTTCAAGTGTTCAACTCAAGAGTCAAGTGGGTTACTTATATTAATTAATTTCCTAGGGCTAATGTAACAAATTACCACAGACTTAGTGGCTTAACACAGCATAAATGTATTCTCACGCAGTGCTGAAGATCAGAAGTCCAAAATCAGTTGTTGGCAAGGCCATGCTTCCTCCAGAGACTCTGAGGGAGACTCAGTTTCTTGTCTCTTCCAGCTTCTGTGGCTGTCAGCATTCCTTGGCTTTGGGCTCCTCACTCCAGTTTCTGTCCCCATGGTCACATGGCCTCTACTTCTCTGTGTGTTCTCCTCTGCCTCAAAATTCCCTCTGCATCTCTCTTTTAAAGGTGCATGTGATTGCATTTAGGGTCCACATGGATAATCCAGGATAAAGTTCCCCTCAAGATCCTTAACTTCAATGGAATACTATTTAGACATTAAAAACAATGAAATCCTGTCATCAACAAACAAATGTTTGCTGAACTAACAGGTTGAAGACACCAAAGGCAATCACAGCAGCAACAAAAATAAATAAATGGGACATTAGCAAATTAACAAGCTTCTGCACAACCAAGGAAACTATCATGAGAGTAAACAGACAACTTACAGAATAGGAGAAAATATTCATATGTTACACACTTGATAAAGAACTGATAACTAGAATCTATACAGAACTCAGGAAAATCAGCAAGAAAAAAATCAAACAACCCTATCAAAATTGGACAAAGGACATTAACAGAAACTTTTCAAAAGAAGATAGAATAATGGCCAACAAACATATGAAAAAATGCTCAACATCTCTAATCATCAGGGAAATGCAAATCAAAATCACAAGGAGATATCAGTTATCTTCAGCAAGAATGGCCTTTATCAAGAAGTCCCAAAACAGTAAATGTTGGTGTGGATGTGGGGAGACAGGAACAGTCACACACTACTGGTAGGACCGCAAATTAGCACAACCTCTGTGAAAAGTAATATGGAGATACCTCAAAGAACTAAAAGTAGAACTACCATTTGATCCAGCAATCCCATTACCGAGCATCTGTTCAAAAGGACAAAAGACATTCTATAAAAAAAGACATCTGCACTCGAATGTTTATAGTAACACAATCCATAATTGCAAAGATGTGGAAACAACCCAAATACCCATCAATATATGAGTGGATTAATAAAATGTGGTATTTGTACACCATGGAGTTCTACTCAGCCACAAAAACAATGGTGATATAGCACCTCTTATATTACGCTAAATAGAGCTAGAATCTATTCTACTAAGTAAAGTATCCCAAGAATGGAAAAACAAGCAGCACATGCACTCACCATCAAATTGGTATTAACTGATTAACACTTAAGTGCACATATAATGATAGCATTCATCAGGTGTCGGGCAGATGGGAGGGGGGTGGAGGGAATGGGTATATTCACATCTAATGGGTGTGGTCACACTGGGGGATGGACATGCTTGAAGCCATGATTTGGATTGGGCAAAGGTAATATATGTAAGCTAAACTTTTGTACCCCTATAATATGATGAAATTTAAAAAAAGTAAATAAATAAAATTAATAGAAAAAGAAAACGTGGTATATACACACAATGGAATATTATTCAGCCACAAAAAGGAAGGAAGTCCTATATTCTATGACAGCATGAATGAACCTGGAGGACCTAGTCACAGAAACAAATACTGCATGATATCACTCATATGTGGAATCTTAAAAAGTTTATCTTATAGTAGTAGAGAGTAAAATGTTGGTTACTGGTGACAGAGGTGGTTGGAGGGTGGTGATGTTGGTCAAAGGATACAAATTTCAGTTAGAGGAATAAGTTCAAGGGATCTTTTGTACGACATGTTGACTACAGTTAATAATATATTGTATTCTTGAAAAATGCTAAGAAGTGGATGTAAAGTGTTCTTACTATGAAAATGATAACTATGTGAGGTAATTCATATGTTAATTAGCTACATTTAGTCGTTCCACAATGTATATATACTTCAAAACATGTACACAATAGATACACACAATTATATCTGTCAACTAAAAGAAATTTAAGTATTAAAAAAAGGAAGAATTCTAACACTCTTACGATCAAAAGTAGAAGGAATCTTAAATTCATTCAACACATACTGAAAATGCATTCATGTCCCAGGCACAGTGCTAGGGATTGGGGGATACATGGATTGCATGTGCACAAGGGCCCTGTCCTCTCAAAGTGTCCATTCTCAACCAGGTGTGGCTATCTCTGGAAATACTCTGAGGTGCCAGAATTGCTGTAGATGCATTGAGCACTTGGTGGGTGTTGGTAGAGTGGAGTGCTGGATATCAAAGAGTTAAGTACCTAGGCACCCTATCCTCAGACTCGCTTAGATTAGGTAAGAGTTAGAGCCACAGTAACATGTCTTTAATGGAGTGGCATGAACATCAAAGAAGCAGGAAAACAGGGACTCCCACTCCTCCCAGTTTTCCCAATTCTCAGAGCTGTGGAAATAGCCCACGAGACTTTGCCTCATCATGTGATCTCTAGGTTGCATGGATCTCATTGGTAAAGGCTCCGAGAGGGCGGGAAAAGTGGGAGGTGGGGACCAATGGACAGGCCGACCCAATAGTAGAAGCCCCGCCTCCCGCGCATGCGCAGTTCCCTCCGGCCTAACCGTGAGCCGAGTACTCCGGGTCGGAGGGCACCAGGTAGGGACTCCCTGCCCCGCCCTGGCTGCCCTGCCTGCCCCGCCTTCCCTGGGGACGTGGCTGCCTCTCAAGCTGCTCCCACCCACTCACAGCGCCCTGCGGAAAGGAGTGGCTGGGCCAGAAGCTCTCTCGGGCCCAGGCGTCCAGGCTGTTTCCCGGTCCAGGTGCCTCCAGAGGCCACGTTCGCAGCTCGGCGGGCTTCTGAGGGCGGGGAAGGCCGCTCATGCGGGAGGGCGAGCCTAGGCGCGCACCTCTCGCCGCCTTAGCTGACTGGCTCCGCTCTTCCGCAGACAGGGCGCCATCCCAGCCTCAGCCATGCGCCCCGCGGCGCCGAGCAGCCTCCTGCTGGCCTGCAGCCTTGCTGTCGTGCCCTTCCTCGTAGGTGAGAGTGAGGCACAGGGTCCTCCCGCGTCCCCACTTCCGCGTCATTCCCACCTGCACTTCTGCATTCCCGAATCCTTGCCCGAATTTCACCCACATTACTGAATTCTCGCCTTTCACTCTACCCCATTCCATGCTGTCTTCCTGCAGTTCCGCCCTCATTCTCGCGTTTCCAGCCAGGCACCCCGCATTGCCAGCAGTAGCCCCCCTTGCATTCCATATACTTGCAATGTCAGCTGCCCTTGCTGGGCACTGCGCTCAGCATGGCACCGGCAGGGCATGGGCAGACATAGTTCCTGTCCCCATAACGCTTACAGTCTACTGGCCAGTGCTGGGGACCAAATCCTGAGTGTCATCTCCACATCAACTACTTACTGGCCCTGGCCTGCGGAAAGCAGCTGAGCCCATCTGTGCCTCTGCATCCTTATTAGAGAACTAAGAATATTGGTTCCTTCCTCTTGGTGTTGTGAGAAATAAGTGAGCTGGTGAAAGGCTGACACAGTGCCTAGCACTTAATAATCTCTTATTGAGAGGTAGCTTTTCGTTTGTTTTTCTTCAGAGACCACTTTCTGTTGGAGGAACGAAGGAGGATAAAAAGTGCTTACCAGTGAACCATGAATCATGGGCCCTTGTCCAAGTCGTTCTACTTCTTCCCAGAATTCCCTGAGGGTTAAAGGGGACTGCAGGACAGCTTCTAACTACCTGTGGTTGTTCGCCAGATGCAGAATGTTCTGGACCTGCTTATGGGGAGGAGTCATTCAATCAGTGCTTCAGAATCATTTTACTATTTCCCACATTGTTGCCAGGGACTCCAGGGGTCCCCTCCCATGTCTGCCTCCCTGATCACCCAGACAGTCCACTAATTCAGTGTCCAGGGGCTATAACTGTTCAAAACCACCCCCTTGCACCTTTCCTTTTTCTCTCAACTTCTCAAGTTCCCATCTTTCCTTTGACAGGAAAACAAAGGGCAGACTGGAAATAGAATTGCCACCTATCCTTTGCCCCTGCCCCATAGTGGTGGACTGGTATGACAAAGAAACTGAATTTTTAATTATATTTATTTTAATTAATTTAAATAGATGCATTCGACAGGTAGCTTCAGAGCGGAGTGGGGTGTGAAAAAGTTTGGAAAGAGAGAAAGGGAGATATAGGACATTTTACTGAAAAATTATGAATTGGAATGTCTCTTTAATGTTAATTATGGGAGTCTTTTGTTGTCTTGTTTTATTACATTTTTAAATTACTTATTTAAGTATTAAGTATTTTAAGGTTTTTAGATTACTTTTGGCTCTCTGGGGTTTTTAATTCTTTTGGACTGTGCTTCATCAAACAAGACTCTCTAGGGAGAGCAGGCCAGGTTAGCCCTGGATTTCTAATCGTTGTAGTGCCTGGAGAGCCATCTGGCCATGTCTGGACTTTGCTTGTCCATCTGTTTATGACAGCACATGGCTCCCAGTCCCCAGCATTGCCCCGCGACCCCTGCTCCTGCCTAGGGTGGGGGGCCAGCTAACCTCCCTTGGGGACATAGCACAATATTTCAAAGGAATATATCAAGCTTAAAAAAATGTTAAAACATTTTTCATCCTCTTACCTGTACCTTCAGATGACCTAAAAGGCCTAGAATTTTCACACTCTTCACAGTTTCATGCCAGAGAATGGCAGCATTGAGAGATCCTAATCCTGTCCCCAGACCATCTCCTTTCCCCACTCCACCTTCCCTTTCCCTATGAAGGGTATTATGATCATGTGTGTGGACATACCAGTCCAGAGGTCCAAGATCCCCACTCCCGCCACCTCTGAGAACTGCTCGGTTACCCCCCTCAGTCTGTTTGAGCAACAAATTCCAGGATTCTTGGTAGCCAGGCAAGGTGGGGAGAGGGTGTATGGCTTTGGGTGGACATGTGTCCTCAGTGTCACATCTTACTTACCTTATGTGGGGCAATGGAGTCAGTGAGGAGTGAGGGGAGGTCCTCTCCAAGCCCTGGTTCAAATTGGTAACAAATTGAAACTACCTTTTGGTAGCCCAAGAAGAATTCTGTAGATGCATACCATCGCGTTTATTCCATTTTCTCCCTTGTCTTTAACTTTCCACAGGTTTCTACTTATCCATTCATAGCTCCCTCCAGGAACCCCCTCCTTCTCTGCCCCAGGACATCTTTCACTGTAGCAGCCAAGCCCAGTCTTTGCCTGTGACCACAGGTGGCAGTGGGGACACCTGAATGGGGGCAGAGAGTCAGTCGATTCAGTTCACTAAGACATTATTAGCCCCAGAGGCAGAGAGTATGGGAGGAGCTAAGTAAGGTTCCTTCTTGTCAGCTGGGGCCCCTTCTTTGAGCATCCTGTGTGCCATGTCCTGTGACCTTTACTTGTAAGACCAAATTATTCTGCGCAAGTGCTTGAAAGTAGACCTCTTTTAGGCTTCCACTCAAAAATGTCATCTTTTCAGTGAGGCCTTCCCGGACCACCCTACTCTGTACTTCATATCCAGTTTTGTTTCTCTTTGTAGTATTTATCATCATCTGACATACTGTATCTTTTTCTCCTTTGTTAATATCTGCTTTCCCCATCAGAAAGTAAGCTCCTTAAGGGCAGGGATTTTTGTGGTAACTCCAGCATTATTGGATAACTTCAGAAGTGTCATCTGGGGAATGCAGCAGTGAGGATCAGGGAGGAGGATAGAGTGGGTCTAGAGGCTGTCCTGTGAGCGCTGGGTACATTGACCTACCAGTGGCAAATAGCCAGCCAGTTTTTCTGTCATTTTTTTTTCTTAACAGTCTCCTGGGAGATTAAAATGAGTGACTTAGAGGAGAAAGATGTTGATGAATTCAGCTCCAGTGGTTTTAAGTGCCCAACCTGCTTTGCAGTGCAGGGAAGAAAATGTGATACACAACTCAAATGGTGTGCAGCAGATAAAATAAACTGTGTTGAATTCTCTGGCATCATCAGCACAGGTACTTTTCTAGGATGCAATATTCTGTAGACACAGAACAACTAGTACTCTTTCACAAGGTTATGGGACATGTGTTCCAAGAGTGGAGTTGAAGAAACCAGCTTTTGTCCAAATCTCTTAGAAATGGGGACCCAGGAGTGGCCTGAATCTGCAAATATGTCTGATTGGCTTTCTCACATTCATTTATGAATTGATACACACATTTACTGAAGACTTTCTGCTAGCTTTGAGAAAGTTGATTCAACATATTAGATGAATCTTCATCCTCTGTAAACTTTGGTTAGTGTTTTTTTAAACACAGGGACAATTAGTGCTTTTTTTCCTTTCTGGGTTTTTTAATTTTCAAAGTAAAAGCTTTGGAGAGAGGCAATGACTAAGCTTAAACTTTCTTCAAAGTGATCGTAAAGCATACTTTACTATGTTTGCATTGAGAAAATCCAATACAAAATTCTAAATTAATTGAAGACATTTAAATTAAGAATGAATTAGGAGTGATAGTATAGTGTAGCATGGAGAGCAGTGGGCTAAGTCCCATGAAGATTGAGTTGTGTCCATAGCTCTTCTTTACCTCCTCACCTCCTCCTGCTGACTCTGGGGAGCTCTTCCTTCCTGAAAATCCATCATCAGTGAGGTAGTTACAGAGACTAGCCGTGTTAGTTGGTCTCTTGGATTCTTATGTTTTTACTTTCCGTAATTTGAATAACAGTGATTCTTTCCTTTAAAATAGCAATCACTAGATAGTTATTAGCACCCAGAGGAGGTGAGATGAAGTCATCAAGAGCATAGAGTGTGTGCCATGGGAAAGGATGTATCTGAAGGCACTTTGAAAGGCAGGGAACACAATCAAAATGGTAGCTTTTCTATGGCTATTGTTATTTCTTAAAAGATGACTCACGGCCCAGCACAGTGGCTAATGCCTATAATCTTAGCACTCTGGGAGGCCAATTGGGAGGATTGCTTGAGGCCAGGAGTTTGAAACCAGCCTGAGCAAGAGGGAGACCTCGTCTCTACAAAAAATACAAAAATTAGCCTGGTGTGGTGGTACACACCTGTAGTCCCAGATACTTGGGAGGCTGAGACAGGAGGATCACTTGAGCCCTGGAGTTTGAAGTTGCATGAGCTATGATGATGCCACCGCACTCTAGCCCAGGAGACAAAGCAAGACTCTGCCTCAAAAAAATAAATAAATAAAGATAACTCAAACCAAGAATAAGGGATTAGATTTATGTAGTTGGATTTGCATTAAATTCACAAAACGTGTACATAAATGAAACACAGAGATACCAGTTTCCTGAGTATCGGTAGCATATAAGATGTTCCTAGCAAAGCCATTAGGACTAAAATGTCTATAAAAGTATAAAGTAGATCTTCAAGTCATAATATGGGTTGGAAAAATAGCTCACTTAAATAATACCAATGTTTGATTGATGTAGGTTTTGAAGGGATTTAAGGATTTGGAGGCTCTGTGTTTGGAAGACACCATTCCAGCCCATTGCCTCTGCTAGAGAGAGCCATGTTGGGTGATGCACAGGAGTGTGGCCTGACTTATGTCCTACTCCAGCCCAGTCTGGACGGGTAAAAGGAGGTACATAAATGAGGAGGAGAATGGAAGTCTCATGTGTGGTTTCTTGCAGGTGTTCGTGACATAGCTATTGAAATGAAGAAATGCATAGAAGCACACCTATGCAAAGAGGTGATAACTTCTTATATGGGTTTTCCAATTGCTAACGAGAGTAGAAATTGCAAATCAGCCATCAGAAATGGGGCCAGAGTGAGACCCCCAACTCCCATCTTCTTTGTTCTCCTCCTGGGGAGGCTACTTCACTGAGCTCCTGCAAGAGCCCAGCCACCTCCATTTATGAATTAAACATGCATTTTTGTTTATGTATTCTTTCACGACTATTAATTTATCCATTCAGTTGTTGACTTAGTTACTCATTCAGCAGGGTGTATTTGTTGTGTACCCAGCCTCACACAAAGCGGGTCAGGGCCAACGTCAATCAGCATTGGCTCCTTGCCATTAAGGTCCCAAAGAATTTAGAGAATGAGGACATGAACTGATGAAATGCTTAGAAAGCGACATAATGAGTATGAATAAGAGCCACAGAGCTCTGCTCAAGTAGCCCCTGGTGATTGGTTTGGACTCAGGGCAGAAGTGAGAGATTGGATTTGATTAGGGAAGGTTAAAGTTATAGATGAACTTTGAAGAGATCTGAACTATATGGTAGCAGAGATAGTGTAGAGATGGGACAGTGGGCAGAGGCTAAGGTGCAGTAGTTGAAGTTATCAGTAGAAGGAGTCTGGGAGAGGAGAGTATCAAGAAATATATGAGTCTTACTGGAAGCATCTTTCTGTGAGTGATGGAAGGTGCCACACGTGGGTGAACACAGTGGACTCACTGAGCTGAGTACAGGCCTGCTCTGTGGCAGAAAACGTTGATTTCATTCCACTTGAGATAAGATACGAAAGGTGTCTGGTTTTCACCCCTGACTGCTCATCAGAATCACCTGTGAGCTTTAAATTAGAATGTTTATCCCAGGTCAACTGCCAGAGATTCAGATTCAATTGATCTGGGTTAAAACTTGGACATTCTTGACCTTTGTTTTGTTTTAATTCTCCCCGCATCCTGCTGGAGTGATTTTAATTTTTATCTACTATTTTTTTAAAAATAACTAAACTATGATTAAAAGACCAAAACTGTCACTTTGTATAAGGTGAAAGACCTCCAGTTAAGCCAAACAACAATTGCATATAGAACAGAAGAATTTTCGAATGATATTAAATATCGATTGATACAAAGTTTGAAAAATTACAAGTACTCTTGTTTAGCTGTAGTCATACAATATAGGAACACTGACCAAATTAATATGTTTTTTTCTCAAAGGACTTAAAAATTTATGAAGAAATGTCAATTTATGACCCAAAAATATCAAACTCATGGCATAAATACGTTTAATTTCTTACATCTCTCAAAGAAAAGTTTCACCTAAATGGGATTAAATTTGTTTCTATCAATGACAAATGGTACTCCAGCTATAATAGGTCAAATATTAGGATTTATTGAAATTTTAAAAGGAGGCAAATGTTTTTCTTATAGCTTCATTCTGCTGAAAACTTCGGTTCTCAATTCTCTTAAGCAGAGTCTATGAAAAGTGTCATGGATAGAGTTTATTAAATCATTGGGTTTATATGTACAAGTGTCATAAATCATCATCAGTTTATGGAATCATTAAATGAAATAGAAGACAGTGAATTTAATGATGTTGTGTTTTTTGCCAATGCTTATCGGATGAACCATGGAAGAGTTTTACAAAGATTTCCTATATTGTTAACTCCAATTTAAGATTTTCTTCCAACAAAAGGAATACTTGCCAAACATTTACTAGTCAAAGACCGAAATAGGCCATGCAATTCACACTTTCTCATTGATATTATACTTCATACACATGAGCTAAATTTTAACCTTCAAATGAAAAGCTTATTTGTGATCTTGCTAAATAGGTAAAATTTATATTGAAATTGAAATTTTTATGAAACAAATCGATAATTATTTTTACACACTTTTAACATGAATCACATGCAGCAGATTTTCATTGCCATCAACAGTGTTCTGTAAACTGGCTGTAAAACCACAAAAACATTACAGCACTTTGTCGATATTGATAAATTTAGAGTTTTCAGTTTTTGCAATAGCCCTTTCATTATGATGTTAATAATACTGAGAGGATACAAGAGTTAGTGAAATTACTTAATTTGGATGAATTTATTTTTAAAATTGATATGCTTTTGCTTCAAAGTCAAATCAAGATAGTGTCATCACCAAGATGGCAGAGTAGGAGATACCAGCCTTCATTCCTTCTCCCCCCACCCCAAATCATGGCTATCCACAAGTCAAAATAGGCCTCAGCAATCTTAAAAGCCAATTAAAGAATCTGCAGTGGCACAGTAGAGCAAAAAAAATGGAGACTGCCCGCACAGAAAGGATCAGTGGTGAGACTGGCATACCTCACATGCCAGGAGACAGCTAGGAATGAAGAAGAAAGGTGAAGACTATCAGGATCAGCCCTGTGACAGGAACTACTGGGGTCCTCAGCAGCGTGCTCCTCAGAGGACACTGGTATCTTCTTCCACTGAAGTAGTCAACAGCCATTCCAGAACACTGGGGAATCCCAGACAGAGAGATGCGGCTAAACCCTCCCCACAAACAGCAGCTGCTGTTGAGCCACTTCAGGAAAGGAGCTGCCACCTCTCTCAATCCCATACATGCCCTGAACTCCAAGCTGCAGCTGCCCCCGAGTGCCTGCACGCCAGACCTGTGCTCTGTGGCTCCGCTGTGCCTGCCTGCATCCCAGATGCTGGAGCCATCACCATGATGGGCTAATGTGCACTCCAGTCTCTAGAGCAAGATCTCTCTGAGCCAGCCTGTGCTCCCAGCACCAGCTCGGCCACCACAGGGAGCTGGGCCTCATCCCAACTCAGCGTGTGCCTGTGCTCCTGTGCCCAGCTCCCCAGCTGCCTCACCAGCACACACGCCTCACACACGGTCACCGTGCAGCCGTGGAGGTGCCTGTGCCCCACACACCAGTGCTGTTACTGCCGTGGATACCAGAGCCACGGTGCCTCCACACGTGTTCGTGCTTCAGACCTAAGCTCCGTGGCTACTCTGTGAGACAGCTCATCAGACACCAGTGCCACTGCCACTATGAATGAGCCTTCGCGCTAGGCCCAGTGCCAAGAGGAATACCCTCAGGCACAACTTTCCCCATGGAGTAAGAAGAGGGAAGACCTCAGCAGCCATTGCCGCTGAAGGCCCTATCAGCTCTCACCACTGCGGACACCCACAGAGCCGGCCACTGGGGTTCCAGCGCCTCTATCAGCACTGACCTCCCCTGACAGAGCTGCACAGAAGCTACACAGGCGCTTCCTCCCAGAACTGCTGCACTCCCCCACCAAGTGCCCTCACACCCCATGTAAGGGAAGGTCGTTCCACACCAAAACTAACCCGTAACGGCTAGAATAGAGTTGACTGCTCCACAAAATGTGCAAACATCAACATGAGGCAATAGGAAACATGAAACACTGAGACATAACACCACCTAAAAAACACAATAATTTTCTAGCAGCTGAGCCTAAGAAAATAATGATATAATAATGTAGGGATAAGGCAGGAAGGAAGGTCAAGAGAGCCTGAGTACAGCCGTGTGGACCAATACCAGATCCTAACCACCCTGAACTCGGAAGTTACCGGCAAGTTGCTGGCCCAGGACTACCCAAAGGAGAATGAATTACTAAGCCAGATGCTTTACAAATTGTTTGCTCTTACCTTTCTTTGATAACAGCTTATGATTAGCCTTTGTGGCCTGACCACAAGACAAGGCTGGTCACATACAGCTGTTTCCTAACGGTATTTTTAAACATGTAAAAATGTTACCGTTTTTCCATTAAGGGTCCCCCTCCAGCTTGGGAGGGGACCCCTACTCTGTGGAGTAGGATCTGTTGTCTGTGTCTGTCTCAATAAACCTCTTGTTGCTAGTTGGCTTGCTCCTGAATTTTACTGTGCAAAGCCAAGAACCCACTTGGCAAAGTTCAGGGGGCTTTCCTACCTTCATTGGGACACCCCCCTGCATCAATATGAACTGCCTGAAAAAGAGTTCAAAATAATTCTTTTAAGAAAGCTCACAAAATTTCACAAAAATAAAGAGAGACAGTTCAATGAAATCAGGAATATAATAAATGAACAAAATTAGAAATTTAACAGAGATTGAAATTATAAAAAAAAATAAAATAAATTTGGAACTAATATTAAATAGTAAGCCCTCAACGAATGTTAAGAATTTTTATCATTATTGAAATTCAAGTCCCTTCTCAGGAGAAAGAGAAGAAATTAATTCTTACCCATTGATAAGCAGAGTACTGCAAGGAACCATGTATCAACTCTGGACATGCAACAACTGAAAACAATATGCAAGTACTTGGAAGTTCTTTGTCCAAAATGTGTGCATGTTCCTTGCTGTATAGTGTTTCCATCAAAGAATAAGAGCAGTTATCCTTCACAGCTTCAAAGGAGGTAAGAGGGTTGGGATTTAGATGTCACCACAGATCTGCAATTTTTGCTTTGGAAAAACCAGCGAAAGGAGTCTAAGCACACCCCAGCCAAGTGTGTTCATGGTGATGGAAGAGGCCCGGCTAAAAGAATGTTCTCTTTTTCATCTGGCTCAGAGGCCAAGTGAACTAGATTTATTTGGACTCCCCTGACCTATTCAAGCAAGCAGAAATCACCCACTTTCAGGCAAAGGGCCAAAAAAATTCATGAGTTTCAGGGTATTGCATGAAACTGCTTTTCTTAGATGGCCAAGGGCAACAAAACTCTTTCGGCTGGTCCCTGCTCATGGTCTCTGCTCCTCCCATGCAGGTAAGATGCGTTAGTCAGGGAAGGTGGACAGGTATAGCCCAAATCCTTCTTATTTTAGTGGGTTAACACAACTAACAAGTTTCTTTGTTGTCCACACCGTGGTCCACATTGGGCATTCCTGGTTGAGACAACTATTTTGGGTGGATCTCCTCTGAGGAGCAACTTAGGGGCCAGTCTTCTTGAGTATTGAGATTCAGCCCTCCTCTGGGACACGAGGTCCACCCCACACAGTCGCCAGATGCAGACACAGCACGGCAGGTCATGCCTGGAAGGGCCCCGCGGGCTGGGCCTGGACAGGGTGCTCCCTTTGACCAACATGGAAGTGCACGGGGAGCTGAGAGGTGCGGTCTAGCTGTGTGCCCAGGAACTTGGAGACTCCAGGGGTCCATTTGAGCACATCGCAGGGTTACCTAGTTGTGGGATCGGCACCGTAAGGACACTGTGCACACATTTGACCCCTGTGAAGGCCCTTCCTCTCCTGGGCCCCGGCCTCTTCGCAGGCACAGTATGAGGTGTGCTGTGGCTACCACGGCTCCCAGCTCTGCCACGTGAGACACAGCCCCTGCGCCCCCAGTGCGCACAGTCACCTTTTAACCTTGGCATTTAAAACCACCTTCACAGACCACCTCTGCCTGCGCCCTCCACCCTGGTGTCCGTCTGTCCCTGGAAGCAGAGGTGTCGGGAGTATGTGGCAAGAATTCCACGCGCACGGCTCTGAAGTTGGGGAGAGCCCGTTATTCCGAGGACTTTACAAACTGTGGGAAAGGACCCTCCAGGGCCCTGAATTGTCCATTGAAAATCATTTTCCTTGGCAAAGGGAAGTTGAGGATCAGACATGGAAATTCAGAATATCCAGAAAGAAGCGTGTTCCAGGACGTGTGGTTAAGGATATAGGTTGAGTGACGAAGAAGGACAGAGATTCATGTAGATGCCATCTCAAACTTCCTCTGAAATGTGCTACTTAGGGTGAAGAAACAAGCCATTAGAAGAGGGAGTAGGATTTTTTTAAACCTAAAGTACAAAGAAGTAATCACACACATACTTGTGAAGCATCAGCTCTTTAATTCTGTGATGGGGCTGGGGGCGTCGGGGGAAGGATCCATCCAAGGCCTCCAGTTTTTCCCCGTGTCTGTGGGACTGTGGGTTGGATGTGCCTGAGTGGTCAGAGCAAGGTTTCGGCAGGCAGAGGCCGGAGTGCACGCGACGGTGGGTGTCCGTGGGCGGCTCCCACAATGGGCCCACACGGCAGGTGTTGACTCTCAGTCTGCCCAGCACTGCTGCACCCTTCAAGCCGCAGGCGGTCTCCGTCACACGCCCACACCGAGCAGCAGCGACACACTGCGGGCTGTGAAGAGAGACCCAGGGTTAGTCTCCTGTCACTTCTCGTCTGCCTCCTCACTCACAGCCGCAGGTGGGCCTCCCTGCCTCCTCTGGGAAGAAGAGGTGCTCGGAGTGCCACAGAACCCCCGACTTCGGCCTTCCACACAAGGGGCGTCAGCTGTGGCCCTGACTCCATCCAGGGACCGTGCCTTATTTTGCTCTGGCCCCACATCACCCCAGTTTAGGAGGGACCCCAAAGGGTGCCTGCTGTAGTACATGCATGGCTAAGACTGGGGCCTCTGGGTTCCAACGGCTGAGGGAGGGTCGGTGTAGAAAAGGAGGCTGGTAGACGTCAGACCTTGTGCATTTGGCTAGAACACTCCTGTGGTCCCTGTGCTCCTCCTTGCCTTTGCTTCCTTGGAGAAGCCAGAGGGAAATATTGCAGATGTCCCTCAAGATCAGATCCCCTCTCCCCAGTATGCAGAGTTTCTTGGGAGGTTGGCAGTGCAAAGCCGCACTGCAGGCCTGTGCTATCCCCAGAGAGACTGCCCCACAACTGACAGCCTCAGCCCCCTCTGCGTCCTACATCACGTCCCATTCCCTCACGCACGTCAGTGCAGCTAGACACAGGGCCCTTCACCTGCTAGTCCCACATCCTTCTTCAAAATCTTCTTTAAAAAATAGCATAACTTACCTTCATTCCCATTAAATTCTCTCTCCCATCATTTAATCAGCTCCTAAAACACCACTAACACCTTTTACAAATTGATCATAAAAGAACTAACAGTGCCCCATCTAGCTGTATGGTCCAGAAAGAAAAATACTGTGGCTGTTTTTCCAACTATCTGAATGGTACGTGTGCCCTTTACCACAAATACAGACTTTTCTCCTACTTGGGAAAATCACAAATCCTTCTACAGATTTCAGAATGACACCATGCAAGAATTAAGTGCTCAATCATGGGGTTTTGACGGTAGTGAGGATGACAACTGAGGTGTTGTCAGCCCCTTCGCTGCCAAGGCCCCACTCCAGGAGACCATGGTGGCTGACACAGGCCCTCGCAAGCCTCGGTGCCAGCTGTGAGAAGCAGCTGTGTTTCTTCTCCTCTCCCTGCTCTCCTGCCACGTGGCTTCCTCCAAACCGTACAGGGATGAGCAAGCGCCTGGCCCTGCGCCACCCCTTGCCACATGTGGCAGTCAGCCTCTAAGACAAGCTCCAGTGTTTTCCACCTCCTGGCATTTGTGACCCTGCACACACACCCCTCCCCGTGTTGTACCAGGTTTGGTCTCAGCGAACAGCAGGGTACAAGCGGAAACAATGATATGTCACTTCTAAGATGATACGATTAAACACTGCAGCTCCCCGCTGTTTCTGTCTCATCGCTCACTCTGGGGGAGGATAGCTGACACGACATGAGGGTGCCAAGCGGCCTACGGAAAGGCCCAGGTAGAGAAGCATCGAGGCCTGTCAACAGCCACCCGGGTGAGCTTGGAAGTGGATCCTCCATCTGGACGGCCCCAGCTCCTGCCTCTGCCACGGCAGCCTCCTCATGGGGGATCCTGAGCCAGAACCACCCGGCTCTACCACTTCCAGATGCCTGACCTACAGACACTGTAAAACAATAAACATTTACTCTTTTCTGCTGCTAAGTTTGGAGTAAGTAGTTACACAGCAGTGGACGGCTAAGATGCTGCACCCTTAACAAAATGCAACCAGAATGCCCGGGGAAGTGTCTGCACCTGCGCCGATGGCCTCCGCACACTTGGTCTCTGCCCTGTGCAGGTGAGGGGCGCTGGGGTGCAGGAAAGGCCCGTTTCACTGAAGCAGGCACGACATGTAATGCCACTGGAGTCTGAGGATTTCTGAGGTGCTGAATGAAGAGAGAAAGATTTCATCTTAAGGAATATGCAGAAAAAGGAGCTGACATCATTACTATCCCCCAAGGTCATGGTATTCCAGGGCTCCTCCTCCAAAAAAAAAAAAAAAATTTACAACGAGGACAGCCTGTGCGAAGGGAGAAAGAGGTGGGAGAATGCGATCAATCGGCTCTTGTAGGAATTTGGTGTTATCTTCCCCTTTCAGGGATCTGCCCTTTCTGCCCTGGCTGGAGAAAAGTACTTAGGCAAGGGGAGGGGAGAGAATCTGTGGTCTAAGAAGATGCTGTTAAAGGAATAAGAGATTAAATAGGAAAGGAAAGACAAGTCTCTCAGCTGGAACAGCAGAGCAAACCATTTGGAGCTACAGTCTGGCACGCAAGACCAACCCTGCCACCCTCCGCCACTCAGTCTCCCATGCAGGAGGGGCGTGTGCCCACCCCTGACTGTTCAGAGCAAGCCTCCTGAGAAGGAGAAGCCACTGGCAAGCAAAGCAGCAGGTGTCTCGGAAGCAGCCAGGTGGGCTGCAGACCCGGGCCCAGAAGGTGGGGCGGAAGGCAGCGCTGGGGCGGGAGGGAAGGCGCGAGGGTGAGCCGCCCTTGCCTTGGAACGGCCCCGGGTCGCACTTCGCGCTTTGGCAGCACTCGTGGCCGACGAAAGCGAACGTCTTCTCATTCCCCAGTGTGGCCGAGAAGGACAGCGGAACACAGGTGCTTGATGAACAGCCTTTCTGCTGGACAGATGCCGAGCGCTGCCCTGCACGGAACCAAAGCCCAAAGAGTGTGTTCCCTTTAAGCCACAGAGAGAGCGATGCCCGAGCGGGAACCGGCATTCGAGGATTAACGTCTCGCTCCTTTGTCTGTAGTCTTTCCACTTCTCCAAGAGTTCCTCTGTGTTCTTCCCATTTGTAGAATAAACCAACGGAGGGACAATTGGCTAGAATCGCCTGGAAAGGGAATGTCACGCCTCAGCAGTGCCCAGGCCTGCCCCCGGGGTGCGCTCTAGCCCTGCCACCTCTAGCCACCCAGCTCTCTCAGCCCCTCCTCGTGGGAAGCCACGTAAGGAAGCAAGGATAAAATAGAAGATGCGTAAGCGAACGAGGAGATACGCCAGGTTTGTGAACAGACATCCCCCTCACTCTAAGCACGGCAGCCTGGGCAGGGCCGCGGGGCCTACCTGACGTATTATATTCTTGCTTGTTGCTGAAGCAATTGTGAGAGGCTTCACAAGTCGTCTGCCTGTCAGTTCCACAGTCAACAAGAAGGCACTGTGTACATGTATAACTCTCTACACAAAGGAAATAAACATTGCTCAAAAATTGATTCAAGAAGGAAAACTGTCAAAAGTCATAGCTGATGTTTCAACAGCCAAACATTCCTGGGAGTCAAGGCCCAGAGAAGCCTGCTCTTGAGAGCCCCACACGGCCACCGTCCCTCCCGAAGGGGCTGCACTGGCCACCTCGGCCCCCGGTCTTCGGCGGGCAGGAAGGGCCGTCTGCTCTTGCCCGCAGTGCTGAGAGCAGAGGCGGTGAGGACACAGACGGCGAGGAGAGACTTCAGGCCAGAGGACTGCGGCATGGTGGCTCCCTTGTCACACCACAGTGAGAGCATGGGGTCAGGGATGAGAGGCCCAACCCCCGGATCTGGCCATCCAAACGCCAGACAGTGCTGTCCATTCATTCATTTGGCAAGTGAGAATTTGTCAAGCACTTTCTTTGTGCCAAATGAGGCTCTTTTGGGGGATGCAAAAATGGAAAAGATGCCATCTTTGTCATCAAAGCATCCAGGGGGAAAGAGCATCCTTCCCTAGGAAGGATGTGTGGGGCAGCTTTCCTTCCTGCAGGTGCGGAAGGTGCTGGGCTCCCTCCGGAGCTCAAAGGCGGAGATTTGGCCAAGGTGCAGAGCGTGCTCCTCTGGGCGGTGGGTGGAGGCCCTCCCTGTGCTGGAATAGTCTGTTATACACCAGAGAAAGCAGCCCCTTAGCCCAGGACAAGCATTCCTCAAAGTCACCTTCTCACAAAGAGCCGGTCACCACACACAGGTGTCACCACCCCACACTGGAAATGCTCACCTTCAAGTGTTTCCAGTCTTCGGTCGAAGGGATGGCCTCTGCGATGGCAAGGAGGACAAGTGTTCTCACCCAGAGAGGGAAGGAGACCTGGCAGTGAGCAAAGCCCCGAAGATGGGCCCCATCCCTGCCCTTTCCTTCCACATACTTTTACAGGACTGGAACCCAAACAGCCTGGAAATTAAAGCTAGATAAGTATTATCTTGATGCCAAGCCAAGTGCAATAAATTGCATTCGTCTTGTAGAAAGAGAATGTGAAAACAGCCATTCCTGACCCTCTGACCTCCTACAGGAAACTCTCTGGGGAAGCAGACTATTGTGGGTTTAGCTAGTAAGTTTCAAAAGAAAAAGAGTTAAGAAGGAAAGTTTACAATTCAGAACCTCCTAGTCCTTGTTTCTTCAGTAGCTATTTTAATGCTAAGTCTCCCGTGGGCATTCACCAAGCATCCCCCTCCTTGGCGGATACTCAAGTTCAAGTGCAATTGTTGACTGAACTAGATATTGCCATGTAGGACTCTTGGCAATAAATCCCTTCTAGAATTTAGTGCCTCGGGTGGCAGGGGGCACAATTCCTGGGCTGCTTCTCTTTCAAAGAAACAGCACGCTTCATTTTGCAAATGACATGAAGTACGAACTCTTTTCCCCTTGGTCACCAAACATTCAGAGTTGTATTTCATGCTAAACCATGATTTTTCTAACTGCTTCCTCCTGTTCTTGGTGTATGTTGGTCTGTCTGTCTTTTCGAAAACTGCTTCTCATCATTCAAGGGCAATGGAGATATTAGTGAAGAGCCCGCTTATGAAGACTATGGCGGGGGAGCGGCAGGGTGTGGGGGCCTCCGCAACACCTCTGGGCCTCTGTCTGGGGTCTGTAGCGCACAGTCCAAAGGCCCACTCCTGGGCCCTGTAGGGATTAGAGAGACATCCTGTGATCTCCGGCCCATGGCAGACGCCTTTGTCCAGCCCTTCCTGGGTGCTAATTGCCAGCTGCCTCCCTTGCTTCCTCCTCCCGGCCCCTGGAACCAGGCCTCAGAACCCACTCGCATCTCCCTAGAAGAGGGACTGGAGTCTCCCCGCACCCCATTTTTCTTCTCCCTCTCCGTGTATTTTCCTGCTGATCTATTGTTAGGGTCTATCTACTGTAAGTTCTATGCCAGGCTACTTGTTTGAAATGGGAGATGAAGGCTAAAATCGAGGGATTCATATTTCAAAAAATCCTCCCACCAGGCATGGAAATCTTGTTGGCATACTCTGAGAGTCTGCGACACTGCTGTGATCCACACCGGGCAGACATGGTCCCACTGGGAGCCGAGTGCTAAAGAAAAAGAAGGTGCCGGGCCTGCAGGAGAGGAGCAGCGGCTGCGCAGGAGCCTCCGGGCCAGAGCAGGGCGCGGGCGGGGCCCAGCGCGGCGCGGGGGCAGCAGGGTCTAGCCGGAATCCCGAAGCGCACAGCGCTGTCGCGGGGAGCGAGGCTGCTGACCTGGCAGGCTCCTGTTGTTTGAACAAAGTGGACAAAACATTTCAGGGGAGACAGAAACTTGAGCCCAGAAAAGATTGGAAAACCTGCCAACCCTCAATAACAGGTAAAAATGTTGCCTGTTGCTGTCTTTAAAAAGAGGCAAAAGGTTGCTTTGCATGCAGAGAGACCGGCTGAGTGCCCAGAACAGGCTCTGGGGTGGGCCCGTCTCCACCTCGGGGCGCGGCGCCGCCGTTCCGCTCCGCTGAGCCTGGAGCTCAGTGGCGACGCCTCGTTCTTAGGGTGCGGAGGGGGGCTGAGGGCATGAGTGACATGCCTGTCACGGTACGGGGACATAGCTGCACCGTCGTCCACGTCAGCAAAAACGGGCAACTGTTTGCATTTGGTGGAGCAGGGCTCAGGGATCAGCGGGGCCGACTGCCCTGCTGACAGCCCTGCATACGCCAGCGTGGACGTGAACGTCTGGGAGCAAACACAGAACGAGTGCCATCCTGCTCTTTCTTCACGCCATCTCAGCCGAGGGCATGTGCAGCCGGGGACAGGACACCCAGGAGCCCCAGAGGCTGGCCCCGGCCGGAGACCCACCGCGGAGCCCCCATGCTTAGATAGAAGGACAACATCTTCATTTCCACTAACTTCCAATTGAAATGTAGCCTTTCCTTCCACGGCAAACGGAGCCCACACACCACAGCAAACCCGCCACCTGCGGGACTCCCGAGCGCTGCCAGCACGCGTCGTCCGCGGGGGTCTCGGGCGCTGCCCTCGCCGGCCCCTGCCGCGCCGCGTGCTCAGCCCCGCCGGGGTCCCGCGTCCGGTGCGTTCATAAAGAGGCATGTCTGCCACTGGTGCGCGCGTCAGGGAAGTTTCACGACTACATATTAGCATAACTATAACCCTGTGCGATTGGGCTTTATCCAAGCGAAGGGCCATAAGTTCCCCGCCTTGCCAAGCGCTGGGGCGCAGAGGGGGCGGCGCGGCTGCGCGAGGTCCTCCGCCCACCGCGCCGCTCCCTTCTTCCTCACGCTGCTTGGCCGTGAGCTCCGGGCGGCTGGAGATTAGGATGGCCTCTGGCAGAGAAGGTGTGAGGCCAAGAGGCCAAACTTACAGGTCTGTCTTAAGGCATCTGCTGGTTCCAGCTCTATCCAGGAAAACACAAGACGGGCCATATCAAAGTCTCTCAAGAACGGAAAAACAAGCACCACATGGACTCACCAGCAAAGTGGCATTAACGGATCAACACCTAAGTGGACATGTAGGAATAAAAATTG